>JALPQD010000452.1:69155-97352 GCA_023101885.1 Typhlomys cinereus | reverse complement strand
GTGGCGTGTTTGTGACTCGATTGTCTTTGCTATCCTGGGTCTTTTGTGCCTCCATAGACTTGAGAGTGTTGGCAACTTCGTTGAAGAATTGCTTTGGATTTTAATTGTGTAGCGTTGAAATTGGTATATTGCCTTTGATGGATGGTCATTTTTACAATTGATTCTACCAACCCAGGACATGGACGGTCTTTCCACCCTGTGGTGGCTCTGCCAATTTCTTTCTCTTTAGGGTTTTAAGTTTTCGAGGTTGTAAAGTCTTGTACCCTCCTTGGTTAGGTTTGAACCAAGGTAGTCATTTTTTTTTAGGGCTATTGTAATTGGGATTGAGTCTCGTCATCTTCAGGGCTTTTTCACTTCTTTTCTTTCTTGGCATGATAGCAAGGCCACTGATTTGCACATGTTTTTTGTTATCCTGCACCCTGCTACTGTCTCATGAGTTCCAGAGCTCTCACTGGTAGGAGTTTTTTTCAGATCACATCAGTATAGGATTAGTATCATCTCAAATAGAATGTCTTGACTTCATCCATGCTGAGTCGAATCCGCTTTATGTCCCTTTCTTGTCGTATGGCTTGCAGCCTAAGACTTCAAGTACAATTGGAAAAGAATTGGTGACGTGGACAAGCCTTGTCTAGTTCCTGATCAAAGTGGCAAGCACGTCCCAGTTTTTTTCCCCAGTGGAGTATAATCCGTGCGTGAGGCTTGTTGATAGACAAATCGTTTATAGATTGAAAAGGTTCCGTTCCAATTCAAACCTTCTCTAGGTTTGTGATCAGAAAGGGCTGTTTGGTTCTGTCAAAAGTTGATTTTGTGCATCTATGCGAGAGTATCATGTGGTCTTGAACGTTGGACTGCTTTATATGGTGAATTACATTTATTGATTGTGCATATGTTGCCCAACCTTGTGTGGCGGGGGGGGGGGGGGGGGGGGGGGGGGGGGGTAGGGGGGGGGGGTCTGGGATAAAGCCTACTAGATCCCCTGAATAATCTGTTTGGGATATGTTTTGAATCCGATGTTGCTAAGACTTATTGAGAAATCTTTGCAAGGTTGTTTCACGAGGATTGGCTATGAGTTGTCTCTTTTATAAGTGTACTTTATTAAGGTTGGGATTCAAGAGTGAGTTTTCGCTTCATAGAAGGCAATTGGTTGTAGCATTCCGTGGGGCCTTATACTAATGTATGGTGGACAGTTTTAAGGATGTAGGTTTTGGTTTATTAGCTCCTTAAATGTCTGGATAGATTGGTCTGAATCCATACTGACCCAGGACATTTTTTGGTGGAAAGATTTTGAGATTAGATATTCTCAAGATTTCGACTCAATGTATAAACTAGTAAATAATTCACAAACATTCCTGATTCGCATTTAGGTGGAGTTTGGTGTTACTTAGGAGGGTAAATGCACCACCTTTGTGTGGTCAAATTCACAGAGATATAATTTTGAAATATGATTGTTATAATTCTCTAAAGAAATAAAAAGATAGAAATGGATCATTGGGTATCAGTAGTGATAACTCCAATTTCATAATTCTAACGATATACAATTATTGGTTTTTCTCCTCTCATTGCGTTTAGTTTAGATTATATAGCTAGGGTGTATGCGATCTTATGTGATTTTGCTTTCAAAAAGAACAGATGTTTGGTGACTGGTTTGATTTTCTCTATCATTTCCTAGGTGCTCAATTTCAGATATTATCTCCCATATATTTTGCTGAATCTCTCCTCGTACTTTTTTTGGGATCAGATTGGCTCTATGTCTCTAAGAGCTTTATGATAGTTGCAATTTTTAATGCATTTATTTCTGATGATTTCCTGTTGGTTTGATGTAGGCTTAAGAGGGATGAACGTTACCATCTTAGACAGCTTTCATTGGGTACCCAGAGAGTTTGTGTAACTATGGATATTGCATTATCGTTCAACTGGCAAAGGAGAGATTTGAAGGTGCCGGGGGAAGGGCGATGCCGGAAATCCAAGGCGCAGGCAGCAGCAACATAGTAAGTGTGGAAGGGGCAGAGGGAGGGGAAGATGTTCCTCGGTGTGAAGGGGGGGGGGGAGAAGGGCGCAGCGGGAAGCCGGGGGGTCGGAAAAGAAGGGGCAGACGAGAAGGGCAGGAGGCCGGGAGAAAGTGAGAGGCAGTGGGGGACCCAAGAGAGGGAGCTAGAGGGGGAGAAAGGGCCGTGGGGCGGCGGAAAAAGGGGAGGCGGTGTCACGGAAGGGAAAGGACGAGAGAGATCGGTAACGAGGGCCAGGGCAGGAAGGGTGTGGGTAGCTCCAAAGGGGCGCCGGGGAAGGGGGGGTACCGGGAGAGCGAGCGCCAGGGGGAGAGGCGGAGGGAAGATACCCCAAAAAGGAGCGGGATGCGGAGGAGGGCGCGCTGGAGAAGGAGTAGGGGGGGCGGAATGAGGGAAGGGGAAGGGGACCCGAATGATGTGGGCAATATAGTTGCAGTTAGGGGGCAGTCTTCCGGGGGAATGGTACGCGTGACGAAAATGTAGTATCCATCCGGAGCATCGTATGAGGGTTTTGTTGGAAGTCCCCTGATGTGACAAATAGCATAAGGGCGACCGGGCGGGCCGGTTGCCCGGGGTGCGCAGGAGCGGGTGGTCGAATGGTTGAACACCTTTTATTTGTAGGGCGGGCTGCGTTTGGGGTGAGATGGGTTTCCGTCGGGCAGCAGAGTGATGGAATGGGGATTTTGTAATCAGTTGGTAATCTGTGTCGCGGGAGCGGTGAGTTGGCCAATTTACAGGGAGTGGGATAAGGGAGAACGAGGGTGAAGGCCAGACAGGTATGATTGTGGAGGAGGTGGGGAAGGATATGCGAGGACACGTTTAAGGGTGGGGCGTGGAATAAGGGTTGCCTTCTGTGTTTCTGACCGGGAGTAGGGCCTGTGATGAGGTGTGAAAGCCGGGGGGGGGTGGAGCGGTAGCCCGGCAAAGGGGGCTGGGTGCGGGAAATTTTTCGGGCGCCCCCACTGGAGGTATCACCATAGCAACCCTTAGTCTATACTACAAACCCATAGTTCTAAAAACAGCCTGGTACTGGCATCAAAATAGACACACAGATCAATGGATAGTGTTGAAGACCCAGATATAAGCCCACAAAATTACAGCCATTTGGTCTTTGACAAAGGTGCCCAAAAAAATCCAATGGAAAAAGAAGAGTATCTTCAACAAATGGTGCTGGCAAAACTGGATCTCCACATGTAAAAGGTTAAAACTGGACTCATACTTGTCACCATGTGCAAGACTTAATTCCAAATGGATCAAGGACCTTGATATAAGGCCAGAGACTATAAAAACCATAGTTGAAAGGTAGGGAACACCCTCGAGTTGATTGGGCTAGGCCAACAGTTCCTAAACAGACATCCAATGGCACAGTCACTGGTACCAACTCTCAATAGTTGGCATCTGGTGAAATTAAAGAGCTTCTGTTCAGATAAAGAGATTGTAACATGTGCTCAAAGGCAACCCACAGAATGGGAGAAAATCTTCACTAACCACATATCTGATAGAGCTCTACTATCCAGAGTGCACAAAGAACTTAGGAAACTAAATACCAAGGAAACTAATGGCCCAATTAAAAAATGAGCCCTGGAACTTAAAAGAAACTTTACCGGGGATGAAATCAAAATGTCTAACAAATATCTTCAAAAATGCTCCACTTCTTTAGCCATCAGGGAAATGCAAATCAAAACTTCCCTGAGATATCATCTCACCCCGGTCAGGATGGCAAAAATCCACAATACGAACAACAACAAATGTTGGAAAGTATGTGGAGAGGGGAACTCTCCTACATTGCCGGTGGGAATGCAAGCTCATACAGCCACTCTGCGGCGAGCTATCTGGAGATTCTTAAAGAAATTAAAGATTGAAATGCCATATGACCCTGTTATTCCACTCTTGGGAATAACCTGCCATGCACGACCATGTTCATAGGAGCACTGTTTACAATAGCAAAGTCATGGAATCAACCCAAATGTCCAACAGCTGACGAGTGGATAAGGAAAGTGTGGTACAGCTATAAAAATGGAGTACTACTCAGCCATCAAAAATGATGAATTACTGGAATTTGCCGTTGAATGGATGTCATTAGAAACAATTATATTAAGTGAAGTATCCCAGACCCAAAAAATTAAGCACTGTATGTACTCCCTAATAGGTGGCTCCTAGTACCAAACCCACCCATCCCACCTTGAGACACTCAAAGATATATCTATGTAATACCTACAGTAATTGCAAGGATTATGAACAGGAGGGATGGGGTTGGAGGGCCACACCAGAAACAAGGAGAGAGGGGACCATGTTACAGTAGAGAAAATAGGCCTCCATCAAGGACTGCAAGGGGTGACATATAATGCCCATCAGGATGGAGCGAAGGGCATTGCAGGAGCAACAAAACTGCAAAAGAAAATCAACAAACCACAATCCAGAACTTTAGAGACTCTATATCAACCACTTAGTACTAGGCCAGACTAATCTCTCCCCATCCTGAAGCTCAGGGAAATTTGCGGAAGAGGGGGGGTAAGATTGTAAGAGCAAAAGGATGGGAGGAGCAATGATTTGCAAGATACTCCACACAAGTTAGGGCCAAAGCAATCATAACTGAACTTTGTATGCCCTGCGTAATGTCCAACACACTATTGACCTCACAAAGTCTAGCATCTGCTAAAGGCACCAAGATCCTTTGAGACAAGGGATTGATAGCCACAGTAGTGTTCCTGTGCTTAAGGGGAACACAGGAAAGGATTCAGCGAAATGCTACTGGGTCCTTATACATCATGGGAGAGGAGGGCCCAGAGGAGAGTCTGGCATGCACATTAAAGAACTCTCTGGGGATTGGGAGGGGAGGCATTGGGGGATGGGGAAGGAGGGGTGAGGGGAGGGGGGAGGGAAGTGGTGTACCTATTAAGTTTTTATGAGCAGAAATAATAATAAAAATATTAAAAAAGCCTCACTGTGTCATTATAGCCTCATTTTTGATATCACTGCCTCACTGTAACATTCAAGCCTCTCCTCTGACATCACAGACTCAGTATGACTGCACAGCCTCACCACTGATGTCCTAAACTCACTGTGAAATCCAAGCATCACCCCTGACGTCACAGCCTCACTGACAGCTCATAGAACAACCCTAAAATCAGAGCCTTATTTTGATATAACAGACTCAGTGACTTCAGAGCCTGCCCAAACACCATAGGCTTATGTGCTACATTTTAGCCTAATTGTGACATCAGACTTGCCACTGACATCACAGCCTCACTGTGACAATATGCTTCCTGAGTGCTATCACCTCATGGTGACATGACAGACTGCAGTGACATACAACTTTCACAGTTACATTACAACCCCACTGTGACATCACAGCCTCACCAGTGACTGCACAGCCTCACCTGTGACATCAGCATCACCACAGACATCAGTCAGAACACTGACATCCATGCCACACCAGTGACAATATAGCCTTTTATGTCACAGCCTCACTAGTGTCACTGTCCTGTAATAGGTTCACCACTGACATCAAAGCCTCACCAGAGACATGATAGACTCACTATGACATCTTTCTCACTACTGACATTCCAGGATTATTACGACATAACACCTTCATCAGTGACATCTCAGCCTCACTATGACATCACAGGCCCATCTCTGAAATCATAACCTCAATGTGACATCACTCGCTCATTACTGACATTCTAGCCTCACTATGGCACCACGACCTCACCACTGACCTCAAAGGCTCACTGAAGCATGAAAGCCTCCCTGCATAACCACAGTGCCACTATTTACCTCACAACCTCACTCTGACATAACAACTTTCCCAGTTACATCATAACCTCACAGTGAAATCACAGCCTCATTGTCACATCACGGCCATACCATGCCATCTAAACATCACTGTGACATAAAGCTTCACCTCTGACATCATTGCCTCACTGTGATATCACAGCCTCAGTTTGACACAATAAATTCACTATGATATTAGAGCACCACCAGTGACAATACATCCTCACAAATGACATAGTCTCCCTGTGAAAGCACAGACACTACTGACATCATAACATCACTGAGGCATCACAACCTTACTGAGAAATCACAGACTCACTGTGACATTACAATTTAATAGTACCATCACAGCTTCACTGTGCCATCCAAACATCTCCAGTGACATCAAAATATCAGTTTCATCAGAGCATCACTGTGACATCATAGCCACACTGTTCTCACAGCCTCACTGTGATGTTACAACCAGACAGTGCCATCACAGCCCAACTGTGTCATCACATTTCACTGTGACATCAGCCTTGCCACTGACATCATAGCCTCACTGTGACATCTGCCTTGCCATTAATGTCACAGTCTCACTGGAACCTCACAGCGTCCACTGAAACATTACCAACTACCTGTGACATCAAGTTCTCCTAGTGTCACCACAGCCACATGGTGTCATCAAAACCTCATGGCGGCATCACAACCTCACAAGTGACATGCCAGCATCACTGTGACAACATACATATCCTCATAACTCACATCAGCCTCATTCTGATATCACAGCCTAATCACAAAAATCACAGACTCGCTGTGATATCATGGCATCACGGCATCACTGGTAACACCAAAACTTCATTATGACATCACAGCATTCCCTCTGTGGTTATAGCCTCCTTGTGACATGATGGCTTCTCTATGACATCATAGGCTCACCTCTGAAATGATAGCATCAATGCAACATCACACCCTCATCACTGATATACTACCTAGCCTCACTACAACATCACAGCCTCACCACTGACCTCACAGGTTCACAGAAACCTGTGACACCACAGTTTAACTATTGATATCACAACCTTACTGTGACATCACAACTTCCCCAGTGACATCAAATCTTCAGAGTGACATCACAGCCACAATGTAACACTGTCATTAGGGCCTCACCAGTGACAATACAGCCTCACGAATGTCATAGTCCCCCTGGTGAAAGCACAATCATCACTTACATAAAAACCTCACTGTGACATCACAGCCACAATGTGCCAACACAGTCTCAATGCGACATCACAACCTCACTACTGATTGGCCAAGCTCACCGTGATATTGCATCATCACCAGTGACACCACAGACTCATGGTGACATCATCACCTCACTATGGCATCACAGGCTCATCAGTTATATGACATTGTAAATCCAACATTTCAGCCATATCTCTCACATCAGTCTCACAGCTGCACTGTGACATCACAGCCTCACATCTGACACCATAACCTCACTGTGACATCACAGGCTAACCTATGAAATCATAGCATCAGCGACACCACGGAGATCTTGCCTGGCCTTGCTATGACTCCACAGCCTCATCACTAACATCTCAGGCTAACAGTCACATGACAGCCTCAACAGTGACACCACAGCCAGGCTGTGGCACCCCAGCCTCACCAGTAACATCCCAGCCTCACTGTGACTTCTCAGCCTCATCACTGACATCAGTCTCACTTCTGACATCACAGTCTAACCACTGAAATCTCAGCTGAACTGTCATGTCATAGTCCATCATCACTGATATCACAGCCTCACTGTGATGTAATAACCTCATGGTAACATCACCATCTTACATTGACATCACAGCCCCCCTCTGACATCACAGCCTCACTGTGACTGCACTGCTTCACCACTGATGTCCTAATCTCACTGTGAAATCCAACCATCACCCCTGACGTCACAGCAGAGTAATATAACCTCACGGTAACATGAGAGACCACAATGACATACAACCCTCACAGTGAAATCATAGCCTCACAGTGACATTATAGCCTCAAACATGACAGCACAGCCTCAAACATGACAGCACAGCCTCACCAGTGACATCAGCATCATCACTGACATTAGTCAGAAAACTGACATCACTGCCACACCAGGGACAACACAGCCTTTGACCTCACAGCCCCACCAGTGTCATTGTCACATAGTACGATCATCACTGACATCATAGCCTTAACAGTGACATCAAAGACTCAGTATGACATCTCTCTAATCACTGACATTCCAGTCCTTTTGTGACATTACACCTCCAGTGACATCATAGCCTCATTGTGACATCAGCCTCACCAAAAACATCACAGCCTCAGTGTGCCATCCAAACCTCTACAGTGATATCACAACATCACTGTTTCATCAGAGCCTCACTGTGACATCATAGCCACACTTTTTTTTGAAAGCCTCACTATGACCTTACAACCTGACAGTGACAAAACAGCCTCACTCTGACATCACAAACTCACTGTGACATCAGCTTTGCCGTTGACATAATAGGCTCATGGTGACATCACATACACACCTCTAACATAGCCTCACTGTGACACAGAACCTCAAAGTGAATTCACAGCATCACCAGTGACATCAGAGCCTCACTATGACATCAGTCTTTGCACTGACCTCACAGTGTCACTGTGAACTCACAGCATCCACGGAGACATCATCAACTCCCTGTAACATCACGGGCTCACAGTGACACCACAGATATACAGTGACATCAAAGCCTAACAGTGGCATCACAGCCTTACCTCTGACATAACAGCATCACTGACATGATTCCCCCATCATTCACATCAGCCTCATTCTGATATCACAGCCTAACCACTGAAATCACATCCTGACTCTAAAGTTCTAGTCTCGCTCCACCGACATCACGGCCTCCCTGTGATATCACGGAACCACTGGTGAAAACCCAGCCTCACTGTGACATCATAGCCTCACTTCTGACATTATAGCTTCACTGTGACATCACAGCCTCACTATGATATCATAGGCTCACCTCTGTAATCATTGCCCAACTGCAACATCACAGCATCGACTCTGACATTATAGCCTCAGTGTTTCATCATGGCCTCACTATGACAACACAGGCTCTTCTCTAAAATCATAGCTTCGAACAGACATCACAACCTCATCACTGACATCCTGCCTAGGCTCAGTATGGAACCTCAGGCTCACCAATGACCTCATAGGCTTATTGAAACTTGACAGCCTCCTTGTGACACCAGTGTTGCTATTGACATAATAACCTCACTGTGACATCACAACTTCCCCAATGACATCACAACCTCACAGTGACATCACAGCTTCATTGTGACATCACAGCTATACTGTGCCAATAAACCATAACTGTGGCATAAAGCTTCACCTGTGACATCATTGCTTCACTCTGACATCACAGCATCAGATTGACACAATAAACTCACTGTGACATTGGGGCCTCACCAGTGACATAGTGTCCCTGTGAAAGCACAGTCACTACTGACATCACAACCTCATTGGACATCACACCCTCACTGTGAAATCATAGCCACACTGTGCTAACAGAACCTTACTGTGGCATCACAGTCTCATGAGTTATATCACATTGTCCTAGAAGAATTCCTTCTGCCATAGGCAAAACTCAAATTATCTAGGAAGGAATACCTAGCACATGCCAATGGGTATTACTGTGACAGGCTTTAGGCCTGTATGGGGAAGAAACACCAAAGCCTGACAATTCCCACATTTTACTTATTTTTCTTATATATTTTCTTATTTCAAATACTGCCATGTCTTTTTCCAAAAGATGTTACTTGAATTCATCTTTTCCAAACTGGGACCTTGTCTAACAGATTGGTTGGATAAGAAGGCGGCACCAAACCACTGACCTCACAGCTGCACTGTGACATCACAGCCTCACTGTGATGTCTCAGCATCACTGTGACATCACACCCTCATGGTGAACTCACGGCCACACTGTGATGTCACACCTTCATCACTGGTATCCTACTTAACCTTACCATGACACCACAGCCTCATCACAGATAGCACTGGTTCACAGTGACCTGACAGCCTCAGCAGTGACAGCCTTTGAAATCATAAACAGTGACACCACAGACTCATATGTTACATCACTGCCTCATTGTGACATCAATCTTCCCACAGATATCACAGCCTCGCAATGACCTCACAGCCTCACTGTGACCTCACAGCATAATCTGGTATATCATAGACTCACCTATTACATCATAGACTCATGATGAAATCAGCCTGGCTATTGACATCATATCTTCCACAGTGACCTCACAGCCACACTATGATATCAAAACCTCTCTGTGGTGTCACAGCATCACAGTGATATCACAGCCTTACTGTGGTATTATAGCCTGATTTCTAACATCACAGCCTCACTGTGATATCACAGCTTCACCTCTGACATTACAGTCTCACTGTGACATAACAGGCTAACCTCTGAAATCATAGCATCAGTGACACCATGGACATCCGCCCTTGCCTCGCTATGACACTACACCCTCATCACTGACATCTCAGGCTCATGGTAACATGACAGCCTCAAAAGTGGCACCACAGCCTTGCTGTGGCATTACAGCCTCACTAGTAACATCCCATTCTCACTGTGACATCTTAGCCTCATCACTGAGATCAGCCTCTCTTCTGAATTCACAGCCTAACCACTGAAATCTCAGCCATACTGTGATGTCAGGGTCTGTCACCACTGATATCATAGCCTCACTGTGATATCAAAAACCTCAAGGTAGCATCACCATCTCACATTGACATCACAGCTCCTCCTCTGACATCACAGCCTCAGTGTGACTGCACAGCCTCACCACTGATGTGCTAAACTCACTGTGATATACAAACATCACCCCTGAAGTCACAGCCTCACTGACATCTATAGAATCAGCCCTGACATCAGAGCCTCACTGATACATCACAGCCTCACCCTGACCTTACAACCTGCCCACTGATACCACAGGCTCATAGTCTCAGTGTGACATCAATCTTGCCACTGACATCACAGCCTCACTTTGACATCACAGCTTCCAGACAGACATCACTTTATGGTAACATGACAGTTGACAGTGACATTACAAACTCAGTGTGACATCACACCCTCATCAGTGACAGCACAGCCTCACCTGTGACATCAACTTCACCACTGACATTAGTCAGAACATTGATATCACTGCCACACCAGTGACAACACTTCCTTTGATATCGTAGCCTCACCAGTGTCACTGTCACATAATAGGTTCCCCATTTACATCAGAGTGGTAATTCTTTACACATTATAATAGTTATGCATTCCTAACTTTAAAAGCACAACGATGGACAAACAGGGAAATGGGAAGAGGAGGGGTCCACTTGCTCACCTTCAGGCACTGTAAGCACAGGAATGCAAAACCAAAGGGGCCATTCACCAAAATTTACCAGAGTGGGTGTCTCGTATACACCCAAGGGAAGGCATTGCCACACCATATGGCCTCACTATGGCACTACAGCCTCACCACTGACCTCACAGGCTCACTCAAACATGGCAGCCCCCCCCGACACCATAGTGTTGCAATTGACATCCTACCCTCACTGTGACATCACAACTTCCTTAGTGACATCATAACCTCACAGTGACATTGCAGCTTCATTGTGACATCACAGCCACACCGTGCCATCAAAGCATCACTGTGACATAAAGCTTTGCCTCTGATACCATAGTCTGAATGTGACATCACAATCTCAGTTTGACACAATAAATTCATTGTAACAGTAGAGCCTCACCATTGACAATACAGCCTCACCAATGACATAGTCTCCCTGTGAAAGCACAGTCACACTTACATAACAACCTCACTGTTCTACCTCACAACCTTCACTGTGCTATACAAACATCTCCACTCACATCACAACATCACTGTGTCATCAGAGCCTCACTGTGACATCACAGCCACACTTTGTTCTCCCAGCCTCACTGGGACATCACAAACTCACTGTGAAATCATCCTTGCCACTGACATAATAGCCTCATGGTGACATCACATACACTCCTCAGACATAGATTCACTGTGACATTTCACACTAAATGTAACATCACAGTATCACTACGACATCATAGCCTCACTGTGACATCAGCATTGCCACTGACATAACAGTCTCACAGTGACCTCACATCCTCCACTGTGACATCACCCACTTCCTGTGTCATCAGGGGCTCATGGTGACACCACAGCCACATGGTGGCATCAAAGCCTCACAGTGACATCACAGCCTCACCAGTAACAGTGCAGCCTCACTATTACATATCAGCCTCATCACTGACATCAGCTGGACTTCTGACATCACCGTCTAACCACTGAAATCTCAGCTGAACTGTGATGTCATAGTCTATCACCACTTATATCACAGCCTCACTGTGATATCACAATCTCACAGTAACTTCACTGCCTCACAGTGACATTATAGCTTCTCTTCTGACATCACAGACTCAGTGTGACTGAACAGCCTCACCATTGATGTTCAAACCTCACTGTGAAATCCAAGCATCATCACCGACATCACAGCCTCACTGACATCACATAGAATTAGCCCTGACATCAGAGCCTCACATCTTTCTCACCACTGACATTCTGGCCTTATCATGACATCACACCTTTACCAATGACATCATAGTCTCATCGTGATGTGAGCCTCATAACTAACACCACAGCCTCACTGTGCCATCAAAACCTCACTGTGACATCACAGCTACAATATGCAATCACAGCCACCTGGTGAAAACACAGCCTCACCACTGATATGACAAGCTCACAGTAACTTCAAACCCTCTCTTTTTTCATCACAAACTCAGTGTGACTGCACAGCCCCACCACTAACATTCTAACCTCACTGTGAAATCCAAGCATCACCCCTGATGTCCCAGCCTCAATGATATCGCATTGAATCAGCCCTGACATCAGAGTCTCACTGCGATATCACACCCTCACAGTGACCTCACGACCTGCCCACTGACACCACAGCCCAGCTAATACATCATAGCCTCATTGCAACATCAGTCTTGCCACTGACATCACAGCCTCACTGTGACATCACAGCTTCACAGTAACATCACATCTTCAGTGTGATATCACGGCTTTCCCAGTGACAGCACAGCCTCACCTGTGACATCGGCATCACCACTGACATTAGTCAGAACACTGACATTTCTGCCACACCAGTGACAACACAGTCTTTGATATCACAGCCTCACGAGTGTCACTGGTAATAAGTTCACCACTGATATCATAATGATGATGCGTTATGCATTGTGATGGTTATATGTTCCTAACTTTAAGAGCACAATGATGGACAAACATGAAAAGGGGAAGAGGAGGGGGCCACCTGCTCACCTTCAGGCACCATAAGCACAGGAACACAAAACCAAAGGGGCCAATCACTGAACTTTACTGGAGTGGGCGTCTTGTCTATACCAAAGATCGCACCACCCTACATTGGAGTGCCAGAGTCTCATTCTTTATTGGAATTAACCAGACAAATCACTCCACCAACTAAGAACAGTCATGCACCACCACCCGCAGAATTGAGAAAGAGCTATCAATCTGTCAATCCTGAGCTAGGGTCATATGGCCCAGGGTAGTAACAAATCCCTGAAGTCCCTCACTAAACACAGGATGCTTAAATCCAAAACACCTCTGCATATGTCTTGCACTAGGTCTCTCCTTGGATGATGGTTATCTTTTAGTTGTTTTCATTTTCAGCTTGGTTCTAGTTGTTGCTCTTTATTTTCTGCGCTCTTTTGCCTTGTCAGCTCGCCTCCGAGTCTTCTCTGCTCCATTAGGGAACCTTTCCTCTCTATAATGGGTAATTTACCGCCCCATCAGAAGGCACCCCAGCTGACTGCCTTTAAGGCTCTACCAGACTTACGTAGCATCAAAGTGAAACAAAAGACTTAGAAGATTTTTGGGAGGAAGCTTTAATTTTAGCTCCTTGGATTTCCTCAGAAAATAACTTTGACCCACAGATTTGGATGGGAGTGCTCTTCCTGGCCTGTAAGAGGGAAGTCCAGGTAGGCCATATGCCTCCCGCCCCCTTTGTTCCCATCCTCCTCTGCATCATAGCAAGCCTTAAAGGATCCTCCACTGAGGAAGTGACCAATTACTTTCCAAAACCTTATCAAGCAACAGGAAAGGAAAAATTTACAGAGAGAAGAGGAAGACAATGGAAAATGTTAGCAAAGTGGAAACCTCTTGCCATGGATCAGGACCTGTCTTTTGAGGAGTGTGGAGCAGAGGCAGCAGCAGAAATGATGGAAGAATTGCATAGCCTGGACCCATGATGACAGGAATTGTTACAGTGCAGGTTTACTGGAGTTGGTGTTAGTAATGGGCCACTTAATAGTGAGTCTGCATCAAAATCATCCTCTGTCTGCTCCTACTTGCCTGACACCAGACTCTAAGTGTTGACCTCACAGTCTAACCTGTTACATAATAGACTCACCTGTTACATCATAGCCTCGTGGTGAAATTAGCCCTACCACTGACATCACATCTTCCACAGTGGCCTCACAGTCTCACTGTGATATCACAACCTCTCTGTGAAGTCACAGCCTCATTGCTACATCACAGCCTCACAGTGACCTCACAGCCTACCCACTGCCATAAGAGGTTCACCTCTTACATCATAGCCTCATTGTGACATCAGTCTTGGCACTGACATCACAGTCTCACTGTGACATCACAAACTCACTGTGACATCACAACTTTCCCAGTGACATCACAGCAATACCCTGTGATCAAACCATCACTGTCACATAAAGCCTCACGAGTGAAAACACAGCCTCACCAATGACATAGTCTCCCTGCAAAAGCACAGCCACTACTGACATCACAACCTCCCTGTGACATCATAACCTCCATGTGACATCACAGCCACTCTATGGCAACACAGCCTAACCAGGGACACCACAGACTCACAATGACATTATAATCTCACAGTGGCATCACTGCCTCACCAGTTATATCACATCGTCCATGCCACATATCAGCCTCATCTCTCACATCAGTCTCACTTCTGAAATCACAGCTTAACCACTGACATCACAGCTGCACTGTGACTTCACAGCCTCACTATGACATCACAACTTCACAATAATATCATAGCCTCACAGTGACATCACAGCCTCTCCTCTGACATTACAGCCTCAGTGTGACTCTACAGCCTCACCACAGATGTCCTAAACACACTGTGAAATCCATGCATTATCCCTGATGCCACAGCCTCACTGACATCTTATAGAATCAGCCCTAATATCAGAGCCTCACAGTGATCTCACAGCTTGTCCAGTGACCTCACAGCCTCACTCTGATATCAGAGCCTTGTTGTGACATCACAGCCATATGGTGACATCACAGCCTTACCACTGGTTTCCTAACTGGCTTTACCATGGCACCACAGTCTCAACAGTGATAGCACAGACTCAGTGAGGTGACAGCCTCAGCAGTGACATGATAGCCTTTGACATCATAAACAGTGACACCACAGCCTTGGTGACAATCACAACCACACTATGATATGACAGCCTCACCACTGCTATCTACCTAGCCTTACCATGACACCACAGGCTCACCATAGATAGCACAGACTTACAGTGATGTGACAGTCTCAGAAGTGAGATCATAGTCTGGCATCATAAAGAGTGACACCAAATCCATATATGTTACATAACTTCCTCATTGTGACATCAATCTTCCCACAGATATCATAGCCCCCTTGTGACCTCAGAGACACACTGTGACATCACAACTTCCCCAGTGACATCACAGCCTCACAGTGACATCACAGCCTCAAAGGTATCGAAGAATTACTGTGACATAAAGCCTCACCACTGACATCTTAGACCACTGTGACATCACAGCCTCGGTTTGACACAATAAACTCACTGTGACATTAGAGCCTCACCAGTGACAATGCAGCCTCATCAATGTCATAGTTTCCCTGTGAAAGCACTGTCACTTCTGACATCAAAACCTCACTGTGACATCACAACCTCACTGTAACATCACAGCCACAGTGTGCCAGCACAGCCTCACTGTGACATCACAGCCTCACTATGAAATCACAAACTCACTGGGACATCACAGCCTCATATTGACATCACAGCCACACTGTGACATCATAGCCACACTGTGACATCACAGCCTCACCACTGCTATCCTACCTTCCCTTACCATGACAACATAGCCTCACCACAGGTAGCACAAGCTATCTATGACATCCTCAGCACTGACTTCATAACCTTTGACATCTTAAACAGTGACACCACAGCCTCACATATTACATATCTGCCTCATGGTGACATTAATCTTCCCACACATATCATAGCCTCACTGTGACCACACAGCCTCACTGTGACCTCACAGTCAAAACTGTTACATCATAGACTCACCTGTTACATCATAACCTCATGGTGAAATCAGCCTTGCCACTGACATCACATTTTCCACAGTGACCTCATAGCCTCACTGTAACATCACAACCTCTCTGTGATGGCACAGCCTGATAGTGACATCAGAGCTTCACAGAGATATTACAGACTCACTGTGGCATTATAGCCTCATTTCTGACACCACAGCCTTGCTGTGACATGACAGATTCACTTCTGACATCCCAGCCTCACGGTGATATGACAGCCTCTTCTCTGACATCATAGCATCAGTGACACAACGGACCTCCTGCTTGGCCTTCCTATGACAGCACAGCCTCATCACTGACATCTCAGTATCACATTCACATGACAGCCTCAACAGTGACACCACAGCCTCGCTGTGGCATCACAGCCTCACCAGTAATATCCCAAACTCACTGTGACATTTCAGCCTCATCACTGACATCAGCCTTACTTCTGACATCACAGCCTAACCAATGAAATCTCAGCCGAACTGTGAGGTCATACTCTATCCAAACTGATATCACAGCCTCAGTGTATTATCACAATTTCACGGAAACATCGCTGCCTCACAGTGACATCACAGCCTCTCCTCTCACATCACAGCCTCAGTGTGACTGCACAGACTCCCCACAGTCATCTGAACCTCACTGGGAAATCTAAGCATCACCCCTGAGGTCACAGCCTCAATGATATCTCATAGAATCACCCCTGACAATAAGAGCCTCACTGCAAAATCACAGCCTCACAGTGACCTCACAAACTGCCCATTGACACAACAGGCTCACCTGTTACATCATAGCCTCATTGTGATCTCAGTCTTACTGCTGACATTACAGCCTTTTCTCTGACATTATTGCCTCAGTGTGACTGCACAGCCTCACACTGCCATCCTAAACTCGCTGTGAAATCCAAGCATCACCACTGACATCACAGCCTCAATTGATATCTCACAGAATCAACCCTAACCTCAGAGCCTCACTGCAACACCACAGCCTTACAGTGAACTCACTGCCTCCCCACTGACACCACAGGCTCACTTGTGACATCATAGCCTCATTGTGACATTAGTCTTGCCACTAACACCCAAGCCTAACTGTGACATCACACCTTCCAGACTGATATCAACTCACAATGACATGAAAGCCCTCAGTGACATCCAACCTTCACAGTGACATCACAGCCTCAGTGTGACATCATGGCTTCATCAGTGCCAACATCTCCTCACCTGTGACATCAACATAGCCACTGACATTATTCAGAACACTGATATCTCTGCCACACCAGTGATAACACAGCCTTTGACATCACAGCCTAACCAGTTTCACTGACATGTAATAGGTTCATCACTGACATTATAGCCTCACCAGTGACATCATAAACTCACTATGACATCTTTCTCACCAGTGACATACCAGCCTTATTGAGACATCACACCTTCACCAGTGACATCACAGCCTCATTGTGACATCAGCCTTACCACTAACTTCACAGCCTCACTGTGCCATCACAGCCTCAGTGTGACAACTCAGCCTCACCAGTGACAGCACAGCCTCACCTGTGACATCAGCATTGCCACTGACATTAGTCAGAACTCTGAAATCCCTGCCACACTAGTGACAACACAGCCTTTGATGTCACAGCCTCACTGTGTCACTGCCACCTATTAGGTTCACCACTGACATCAAATCCTCAACACTGACATCACAGCATCACCGGTGACATAATAGACTCACTGTGACAACAGCCTTGCAACTGACATCACAGTCTCACTGTGACCTCACAGCTTCCACCATACTATCACAACATCATTGTCATCATAGCCACACTGTATCCTCATAGCCTTACCACTGATGTCCTAACCTCACTGTTTCATTATAATCTCGTTTCTGACATCACAGCCGCACTGTGACATTACACATTCACTTCTGACATCACAATCTCACCATGACATATCAAGCTAACCTCTGAAATCACAGCATCAGTGACATCATGGACATCTTGTCTGCCTTGCTATGACACCACAGTCTCATCATTGACATCTTAGTCTCACGGTCATATGATAGCCTCAACAGTGACACTAGAGCTTCGCTGTGGTATCACAGCCTCACCAGTAATAGCCAGAGTCTCTGTGACATCTCAGACTCATCACTGACATCAGCCTCACTTCTGACATCACAGCCTAACCACTGAAATGTCAGCCAAACTGTGATGTCATAGTCTTTCACAATGTATATCATAGCCTCACTGTGATATCACAACCTCATGGTGACATCGCAGCCTCACAGTTACATCACAGCCTCTCTTCTGATATCACAGCATCAGTGTGACTGTACAGCCTCACCACTGACGTCTTAACCTCATTGTGAAATCCAAGCATCATCCCTGATGTCACAGCCTCACTGACATTTTATAGAATAAGCTCTGACATCAGAGCATCACTGTGACATCACAGCCTCATATTGATCTTACAGCCTGCTCATAGATACAACACGATCACCTGTTACCTCATAGCCTCGTGACATCGATCTTGCCACTGACATCACAGCCTCACTGTGACATCACAGCTTCCAGAGTGATATCACCTCACAGTAACATGACAGCCTACAGTGACATACAACCCTTGCAGTGATATCACAACCTGACTGTGACATCACAGCCTCACCTGTGACACCGGTATCACCACTGATATTAATCAGAACATTGACATCACTGCCACACCAGTGACAACACAGCCTTTGACATCATAGCTTCACCAGTGACATCATAGACTCACTTTGACATCTTTATCATCTGTGACATTCCAGCCTTATTGTGACATCACACCTTCACCAGAGACATCACAGCCTCATTGTGACATCAGCCTCACCACTAATATCACAGCCTCACTGTGCCATCAAAACCTATCCAGTGACATCACACATCACTGTGTCATCAGAGCCTCACTGTGGCATCATAGCCATGATGTCCTTCACCAGGAACATCACAGCATCACTGTGACATTACATCCTCACCACTGACATCACATCCTCACTGTGATCTCACCAGCTGACAGTAACTTCACAGCCTCACTGCAACATCACACTCTGTGTGACAGCAGCCTTGCCACAGATAAAATAGCCTCATGGTGACTTCGCATACACACCTCTGACATAGCCTCACTGTGACATCACAGCCATAATGTGACATCAGCCTTGCCACTTACATCACAGACTCACTGTGACCTCAGAGCCTCCACCGTAACATCACCAACACCCTTTGACATCACAGGATCACAGTGATGTCACCACAGCCACATGGTGATGTCAACACCTCATGGTTGCATCACAGCTTCACCAGTGACATGCCAGTCTCCTTGTGATATCATACATTCATCACCCACACCAGCCTCATTCTGATATCACAGCCTAAACACTGCAATCACATCCTCACTTTAATATCATAGTCATGCTCCAATGATATCTCAGCCTCACTGTGATATCATGACATCACTATTAACAACACAGCCTCACTGTGACATTACAGCCTCACTACTGACATCATAGCCTCACTGAGACATGGCAGCCACACTATGACATCATAGGCTCATCTCGGAAATCATCGCCCAACCATGACACCACAGCATTGACTCTGATGTTATAGCTTGCTGTTTCATCACAACCTCGCTATGACATCACAGGCTATCCTCTGAAATCATAGCCTTAATCACACCCCCATCAATGACATCCTACGTAGCCTAACTATGGCACCACAGCCTCATCATATATATCACATGCTCACCATGATATCACAAATTCATCAGGGACACCACAGCCTCATGTTGACATTATAACCTCACTGTGGAATCACAGCATCACCAGGTACATTACATCGTCAATGAGACATCTCAGCCTCATTGCTCACGTAAGTCTCACTTCTGAAATCAGAGCCTAACCACTAACCTCACAGGTACATCTCAGCCACACTGTGATATCACAGCCTCACTACTGGTATCCTACCTAGCCTTAGTATGACATCTCAGCCTCACCACAGAAAGCACAGGCTCACAGTAATGTGACAGCCTCAGCAGTGATATCATAGCCTTTGACATCATAAACTGTGACACCATAGCCTCACATGTTACATCAATGCCTCATTGTGACATCTTCCCAGAAATATCACAACCTCGCTGTGACCTCATACCCTTACTGTGACCTTACAGTCTAACCTGTTACATCATAGACTAACTTGTTACAGAATAGCCTCATGATGAAATCAGCCTTGCCACGTCCTGACATCACATCTTCCACAGTGAATTCACAGCATCACTGTGACATCACAACCTGTCTGTGAAGTCACAGCCTCACAGTGACATCACAGCTTCATAGTGATATCACAGCCTCACTGTGACTTCACTGCCATACCATGCAATTAAAGCATAACTATCACATAAATATTCACCTCTGACATTATAGACTCACTGTGACATCATAGCCTCTGTTTGACACAATAAACTCACTGTGACATTAAAATCTCACAAGTGACAATAAAGCCTCACCAATGACATCGTCTCCCTGTGATAGCATAGTCATTACTAACATCACAACCTCACTATGATATCAGCTTTGCCACTGACATAATAGCCTCATGGTGACTTCACATGCACACCTCTGGCATAGCCTCATCGTGACATCAGAAGCTTGATGTGTCATCACAACATCACCACTGACATCATAGCCTCACTGTGACATCAGCCTTGCCACTAATATCACAGTCTCACTGGGACCTCACAGCCACACTGTGACATCATACCCTCATCACTCACATCAGCCTCATTCTGATTTCACAATATAACCACTGAAATCAGATCCTAACTGTGATGTCATAGTCTCGTTCAACTGATATCACAGTGTTACTGTCATATCATGGCATCACTGGTGAAAGCCCAGCCTCACTGTGATATCACAGCCTCACCTCTGATATCATAGCCTTATTGTGACATCACAGCCTCACTATGACGTCGCAGGCTCATCTCTGAAATCATAGCTTCAATGCAGCATCACACCCTCATCACAGATATCCTTCCTAGTCTCACTATGACACCACAGCCTCACCACTGGCTTCACATGCTCACTGAAGCATGACAGTCTCCCTGTGACATCACAGTGTCCCCATTGACATCAGAACCTCACTGTGACATCACATCTTTCCCAGTGACATCACAATCTCACCAAGAAATCACAGCCATACCATGCCATCAAAGCATCACTGTTACATAAACATTCACCTCTGACATCAGAGCCTCACTGTGACATCACAGCCTCAGTTTGACATAATAAACTCACTGTGCCATTACAGTCTCACCAGTGACAATAGAGCCTCACCAATGACGTTGTCTCTCTGTGAAAGCACAATGACTACTGACATCACAACCTCACTGTAATATCACAACTTCTCTGTGACATCACAGCCTCACTGTGACAATCACAGCCACAATGACGTGACAGCCTCATCATTGCTATCTACCTAGCCTTACCATGACACAACAGGCTCACCATAGATAGCATAGGCTTACAGTGACATGACAGTCTCACTGTGACATCACAAACTAATTGTGACTTCAGCCTTGCCACTGACATAATAGTCTCATTGTACAATCACATACACACCTCTGACATAACCTCACTGTGACATCACAGCCTTAATGTGACTTTGTAGCATCAAAACTGACATCATAGTCTCACTATGACCTCACAGCCTCCACCCTGACATTACCATCTCCCTGTGACATCAAGGGCTCATGTAATCACCAAAGCCAAACAGTGACATCAAAGCTCCACGGTGGCATCACAGCCTCACCAGTGACATGCCAGCCTCACTGAGACATCATACCCCCATCACTCACACCAGCCTCATCCTGACTTTACAGCCAAAACACTGAAATCACATCCTCACTGTGCTGTCATAGTTTTGCCAATATGACATGTCAGGCTCATTGTGATATCATGGCATCACTGGTGACAACCCAGCCTCACTGTGACATTACAGCCTCACCTCTGAAGTTATAGCCTCACTGTGACATGACTGAGTCTATATGACATCACAGGATCACCTGTGAAATCATTCCCCAACTGTGACATCACAGCATCGATTCTGACATTATATCCTCACTGTTTCATCAGAGCCCCACTATGACATCACAGGCTCACCTCTGAAATCATAGCCTCAATGCGATATCACACCCTCATCACTGATATCCTACCTAGCCTCACTATGTCACCAGAGCTTCACCACTGACCTCACAGACTCACTGAAACCTGAGAGCATCCATGACACCACAGTGACATCACAACCTCACAGTGACATCACAAACACACTGTGACATCACAGCCTCACAACCGATTGGAAAAGCTCACTATGATATCTCAACCTCAGCAGTGAAACCACAGCCTCATTGTAAAATCATAATCTCACTGTGGCATCACAGCCTCACCAGTTATATCACATCATCAATGCAATATCTCAGCCTCATCTCTAACATCAGTCTCGCTTATGAAATCACAGCCTACCCACTGACGTCACAGCTGCACTTTGACATCACTGCTTTACTGTGACTTCACCTCTCTGTGATATGACAGCCTCGTGACATCACAGCCACACAGTGACATCACAGCCTAACCACTGGTATCCTACCTAGCCTTACCATCACACAGTTAGCACAGGCTCAGAATGACATGACAGCCTCAGCAGTGACAGAGTTTGTCATCATAAACAGTGACACCACAGCCTCACATGTTATATCACTGACTCACTATGACATCAATCTTCCCACAGATATCACAGCCTCAGAGTGACTACACAGCCTGCCCACTGACACTATAGGCTCACCTGTTACATCATAGACTCATTATGGCATCATTATTACCACTGACATCACAGCCTCACTGTGACATCACAGCCTCACCAGTGACAGCACAGCCTCATCAGTGACAGCACAGCCTCACCTGTGACATCAGTGTCACAAGGACATTAGTCAGAACACTGACACCACTGCCACACCAGTGACAACACAGCCTTTGGCATGACAGCCTCACCAGTGATATTGTCATATAATAGATTCATCACTGATGTCTTAGCCTTACCAGTGACATAATAGACTTATTAAGACATCTTAATCTCCACTGATATTTCAGCATTATTGTGGCATCACACCTTCATCAGTGACATCACAGCCTCATTGTGACATCAGCCTCACCACTTATTGGACATGCTCACCATAATATTACAGCCTCACTAGTGACAACACAGCCTCATTGTGACATTATAACCTCACTACAGCATCACAGCCTCACCAGTTAGATCACATCGACAATACAACATCTCAGCCTCATTTCTCATATCGGTCTCACTTCTGAAATCACAGCCTAACCACTGACCCCACAGCTGCACTGTGACATCTCAGCCTCACTGTGTCATCACAGCCTTACTACCGGTATGCTACCTAGCCTTATTAGGACATTATAGCTTCTCATAGAGAGTACAGGCTCACAGAGAAGTGACAGCCTCAGCAGTGACATCATAGCCTTGGAAATTCCAAACAGTGATACCTAGTATCACATCACTGCCTCATTGTGCCATCAATCTTCCCACAGATATCACAGCCTCACTGTGACATCACAGTTTCAATGTAATATCACAGCATCACCATGGACATCATAGCATCACTGTGACATCAGCATTGTCACTGATATCACAATCTTTTTTAATTTTTTTATTATTTATTCAACTGTGTGTGTGTGCATATGTATGTGCATGTGTGCGTGTGCACGTGTGTGCGTGTGTGTGTGTGTGTGTGTGTGTGTGTGTAGAATCACAGACGAATTCGGGAACCACCATGGCCGCCTCCAACTCCTTCTGCCCCGGGATTCACAGGCTCCACCCTACCAGGACAAGAAGCGCAGGCCGCCCCTGCTTCCGCCCGGCGTCTATAGGTGGGATCTGGGATCCGAACTCAGGACCTTCCTCCTGCAAGGCGGAAGCTTAACCCCTGAGCCACTTCTCCAGCCCTGATATCACAGTCTTATTGTGACCTCACAGCCTCCACTGTGACATGACCAACTCACTGTGACAACACAGGCTCACCTTTTTGATTACAGCCTCCCTCTTTCATCACAGCCTCACTATGACATGACAGACTCACTTCTGAAATCAGTGCCCAATACTATGACATCACAGCATCAACTTTATAGCCTCACAGTTTCATCATAGCCTCACTATGACATCACAGGCTCACGTCTGAAATCACAGCCTCAATGCAGCATCACACTCTCATCACTGACATCCTACTTAGTCTCACTATGACACCACAACCTCACCACTTACTTCACAGGCAACCTCCTTGTGAAACCACAGTGTTGCTATTGACATCAAAACCTCACTGTGTCATCACAACATCCCCAGTGACATCACATCCTCACAGTGACATCACACCCTCACAGTGACATCAGAGCCTCATTGTGACATCACAGCCATACCGTGCCATCAAAGCATCACTGTGGTGTAAATCTTCACCTCTGACATCATAGCCTCACTGTGACATCACAGTCTCATGGTGACATCGCAGCCAGACTTTCAAATCACAGCTTCACCACTGGTATCCTACTTAGTCTTACTAGGACACCACAAACTCACCACAGATACAACAGGCTGACAGTGATGTGACAGCCTCACCAGACACATCATAGCTTTTGACATCATAAGCAGTGACATCACAGCCTCACATGTTACATCACATTCCTCATTGTGACATCAATCTTCCCACAGATATCACAGCCTCACAGTGACCTCACAACCTCACTGTGACCTCATAGTCTAATCTGTTACATCATTGCCTCATGGTGAAAGCAGCATTTCCACTGATATCTCATCTTCCACAGTGACTTTACAGCCTCACTGTGACAGCAAAACCTCTCTGTGGTGTCACAGCCTCACATGGATATCACAGCTACACAGTGATATCACAGCTTCACTGTGGCATTATATGCTCATTTCTGACATAACAGGCTCGCTGTGACATCACAACCTCACATCTGATATCAAAGCCACACTGTGACATAACAGGCTAACCTCTGAAATCATAGCGTCAGTGAAACCACAAACATCCTGCCTAGCCTCAATATGAAACCACAGTCTCATCACTGACATCTCAGGCTCGTGGTCACATGAGAACCTCAACGGTGACACTACAGCCTCACTGTGACATCATACTCTTCATCAGTCACACCAGCCTCATTCTCACATCACAGCCTAACCACAGAAACCACATCCTCACTATAATGTCATAATCTCACTCCACTGATATCACAGCCTCACTGAGATATCACAGCCTCACTGGTGACACAAAGCCTCATTGTGATATCAGAGCCTCATCCCTGATGTTATAGACTCATTGTAACATCACAGCCTCACCTTTGATGTTATAACCTCACTGTGACATCACAGCCTCATCACTGACATCAGCCTCATTTATGACATAACAGCCTAACCACTGTAAACTGTGATGTCATAGTCTATCACCACTGATATCACAGCCTTACTGTGTTATCACAACCTCACAGTAACATCACCATCTCACAGAGACATCACAGTTTCTCCTCTGACATCATAACTTCTGTATGATAGCACAGCATCACCACTGATGTCCTAGCCTCACTGTGAAATCCATGCATCACCACTGACATCACAGCCTCACTGACATCTCAAAGAATCAGCCCTGACATGACAGACTCGTTGCGACATCACAGCCTCACAGTTTCCTCCCAGCCTGCCAACTGACACCACAGGGAACCTATTACATCATAGCCTCATTGTGACATCTGTCTTGCCACTGACCTCACAGCCTCACTGTGACATCACAGCTTCCAGGGTCATATCATCTCACGGTGACATCACAGCCCACAGTGACATCAAACCTTCACAGTGACATCACAAACTCAGTGTGACATAAGATCTTCATCAGTGACAGCGCAGCCTCACCTGTGATTTCAGTGTAGCCACCGACATTAGTCAGAACATTGACATCACTGCCACACTAATGACAACACCACCTTTGACATCAAACCCCCACCGGGATCACTGTCACATAATAGGTTCACCACTGACATCATTGCCTCACCAGTTACATCATAGACTTTCTATGACATTTTTCTCACCGCTGATATTCCAGCCTTATTGTGACATCACACTTTCACCAGTGATATCACAGCCTCATTGTGACATCAGCCTCACCACTAACATCACAGACTCACTATGCCATCAAATCCTCTCCATTGACATCACAACATCACTGTGTCATCAGAGCCTCACTGTGACATCATAGCCACACTGTGTCCTCACAGCCTCGTTGTGACATTAAAACATGATAGTGACATCACCACCTCACTGTGACATCACAAACTCACTGTGACATCAACCATGCTCCTGACATAATAGGCTCATGGTGACATCATATACACACCTCTGACATAGCCTCACTGTGACATCAAAGTCTCAATGTGACATCACAGCCTCACTGTGACATCAGCCTTTCCACTGATATCACAGTTTCACTGGGACCTCACAGCCTCCACTGTGACATCACCAAATCCCTGTGACCTCTCGGACTCACAGTGATACCACAGCCACACCAGAAGCATCCTAGCCTCACTGTGATAACTCGGCCTCATCACTGACATCAGCCTCACTTCTAACATCACAGCCTAAATACAGAAATCTCAGCTGAATTGTGATGTCATAGTCTATCACCACTGATATCACAACCTCAAGGTATATCACCTGCCTCAAGGTGACCTCACAGCCTGCCCACTGACAACACAGGCTCACCTTTTACATCATAGCTTCATTGTCACATCAGTCTTCCCACTGATATCACAGCCTCACTGTGACATCCGAGCTTCCAGAGTGCTATCACCTCAAGGTGACTTGACATCCCACAGTGACATACAACCTTCACAGTGACATTACAGCCTCAGTGTGACTTCATGGCTTCAACAGTGACAGCACAGCCTCATGTGTGACATCAACATCACAACTGATATTCGCCAGAACACTGACATCACAGCCTCACCAGTGTAACTGTCATGTAATAAGTTTACCACTAACATCATAGACTCACTATGACATCCTTTCCACCACTGACATTCCAGCATCACTGTCTCATAATAGGTTCATCACTGACCTCATAGCCTCACCAGTGACACCATAGACTCACTATGACATCTTTCTCACTACTCACATACCAGTCATTTTGTGACCCCACACCTTCACCAGTGACATCACAGCCTCATTGTGTCATCAGCCTCAAGACTAACATCACAAAATCAGTGTGTCATCAGATCCTCATTTGACATCATAGCTCATTCTGTCCTCACAGCCTCACTGTGACATTATAACCTAACAGTGGCATCACAGCCTCAGTATGACATCACGAACTCACTGTGACATCAGCATTGCAATTGACATAATAGCCTCATGGCGAAATCACATACACACCTCTGACATAGCCTCACTGTGAAACACAGCCTCAATGTGACATCACAGCATCACCACTGACAGCATAGTCTCTGCAGTGACATCACAGACTCACTATATTTTTCTCGCCACTGACATTCCAGCATTATTGTGACAATACTCCTTCACCAGTGACATCAGAGCATCATTGTGACATTAGCCTCACCACTAACATCACAGCCTCACCTCAGGTTATAGCCTCACTGTGACATGAGAGCCTCACCAGATATATCACATCGTTAATGTGACATCTCAACTTCATCTCTCACAACAGTCTCACTTCTGAAATCACAGCCTAAACACTGACCTCACAGCTGCACTGAAACATTATAGCCTCACAGTGACATTACAGCCACACTGTGGCATCAGAGCATTACTACTGATAGGAAAGGCTCAGTGTGATA
>JALPQD010000452.1:28615-61774 GCA_023101885.1 Typhlomys cinereus | reverse complement strand
AATCTGAGATTTCAGTGGCAAGGCTGATGTCACAGTGAGTTTGTTTTGTCACAGTGAGGCTGTGCTATCACTGGGGAGGCTGTGATGTCACACTGAAGCCATTATGTCACACTGAGGCTGTGATGTCACTGTGAAGGTTGTATGTCACTGTGGGCTGTCATGTCACCATGAGGTGATATCACTCTGAAGCTGTGATGTCACAGTGAGACTGTGATGTCAGTGGCAAGACTGATGTCGCTTTGAGTCCATGATACATCAAGTGAGCCTTTGGTGTCAGTGGGCAAGTTGTGAGTTCACTGATGTCACAGTGAGGCTCTGATGTCAGGGCTGATTCTGAGATGTCAATGAGGCTGGGATGACACTGCTGAGGCTGTGATGTCACATCAAGGCTGTTGTGTTATTGTTTAAGCTGTCGTGTGACCGTTAGCCTCAGATGTCAGTATTTAGGCTGTGGTATCATAGTAAGGCTAGGCAGGATGTCCCTGGTGTCATTGATGTTATGATTTCTGAGGTTAGCCTGTCATGTCACAGTAAGGCTGTTATGTCAGAGGTGAGGCTGTGATGTCACAGTGAGGCTGTGATGTCAGAAATGGGTCTATAATGCCACAGTGAGGCTGTGATATCACTGAGAAGCTTTGATGTCACTATGAGTCTGTGATATAACAGAGATCTTTTGATGTCACCATGAAGTTGTGATTTCATTATGATGTTTTGACATCACAGTGAGGTGTCACATGAGGCTGTGAGGTCACTGTGGAAGATATGATGTCAGTGGCCTGGCTGATTTCACCATGAGGCTATGATGTAACAAGTGAGAGTGTGGTGTCAGTGGGCAGGTCACTGTGAGGCTCTATTGTCACAGTGAGGCTTGGATGTTACTGGTGAGGGTTTGATGCCAAAGTGACACTATGGTATCATTTTTGAGGCTATCATGTGAAGTGAGCCTGAGATGACAGTGAAGAGTCTGTGGTGTCATAGTGAGGCTAGGCAGGAGGCCTGTGGTTTCCCTCATGCTATGATTTCAGAGGTTAGCCTGCAATGTCACAGTGAGGCTGTGATGTCAGAGGATGTGATGTCACAGTGAGGCTGTGATGTCACAGTGTGGCCGTGATGTCACCATAGAGGCTGTGATGTCAACAGTGGAGCTGTGAGTTTCAGTGGTTAGGCTGTGATTTCAGAAGTGAGGACTGTTGTGAGAGGATGAAGCTGAGAATTTCGCCATTTGACGATGTTGATATAATGTGAGGCCTATGATGCACACAGTGTGAAGTTATGAATGCCATCATGAGGCTGTGGTGTCACTCTAATATCACACTGAGCCTTTCCTATCAGTAGTAATGCTCTGATGCCACAGTGTGGCTGTAATGTCACTGTGAGGCTATAATGTTTCAGTGCAGCTGTGAGGTCAGTGTTAGGCTGTGATTTCAGAAGTGAGACTGTTGTGAGAGATGAAGTTGAGATGTCGCATTAACGATGTAATATCTTGGTGAGGCTCTCAGTGATTATCTGGTGAGGGCTCTCATGTCACAGTGAGGCTATAACCTGAGGTGAGGCTGTGATGTTAGTGGTGAGGGCTAATGTCCACAATGATGCTCTGATGTCACTGGTGAAGGAGTATTGTCGCAATAATGCTGGAATGTCAGTGGCGAGAAAAATATAGTGAGTCTGTGATGTCACTGCAGAGACTATGCTGTCAGTGGTGATGCTGTGATGTCACATTGAGGCTGTGTTTCACAGTGAGGCTATGTCAGAGGTGTGTATGTGATTTCACCATGAGGCTATTATGTCAATTGCAATGCTGATGTCACAGTGAGTTCGTGATGTCATACTGAGGCTGTGATGCCACTGTTAGGTTATAATGTCACAGTGAGGCTGTGAGGACAGAATGAGCTATGATGTCAAATGAGGATCTGATGACACACTGATTTTGTGACGTTAGTCTTGAGGCTGATGACACAATGAGGCTGTGATGTCACTGGTGAAGGTGTGGGGTCACAAAATGACTGGTATGTGAGTAGTGAGAAAGATGTTATAGTGAGTCTATGGTGTCACTGGTGAGGCTATGAGGTCAGTGGTGAACCTATTATGAGACAGTGATGCTGGAATGTCAGTGGTGGAAAGGATGTCATAGTGAGTCTATGATGTTAGTGGTAAACTTATTACATGACAGTTACACTGGTGAGGCTGTGATGTCAGTGTTCTGGCGAATATCAGTTGTGATGTTGATGTCACACATGAGGCTGTGCTGTCACTGTTGAAGCCATGATGTCACACTGAGGCTGTAATGTCACTGTGAAGGTTGTATGTCACTGTGGGACGTCAAGTCACCTTGAGGTGATAGCACTCTGGAAGCTCGGATGTCACAGTGAGGCTGTGATATCAGTGGGAAGACTGATGTGACAATGAAGCTATGATGTAAAAGGTGAGCCTGTGTTGTCAGTGGGCAGGCTGTGAGGTCACTTTGAGGCGGTGATAATACCTTGAGGTTGTGATATCAGTGGTGATAGACTATGACATCACAATTCAGCTGAGATTTCTGTATTTAGGCTGTGATGTTAGAAGTGAGGCTGATGTCAGTGATGAGGCCGAGTTATCACAGTGAGGCTAGGATGCTTCTAGTGTGGCTGTGGTATCACTGTGAGTCCGAGAGGTCACAGGGATTTGGTGATGTCACAGTGGAGGCTGTGAGGTCCTAGTGAGACTGTGATATCAGTGGAAAGGCTGATGTCACAGTGAGGCTGTGATGTCACATTGAGACTTTGATGTCACAGTGAGGCTATGTCAGAGATGTGTATATGATGTCACCATGAGCCTATTATGTCAGGAGCATGGTTGATGTCACAGTGAGTTTGTGATGTCACAGTGAGGTTGTGATGTCACTATCATGTTTTAATGTCACAATGAGGCTGTGAGGACACAGTGTGGCTATGATGTCACAGTGAGGCTCTGATGACACAGTGATGTTGTGATGTGACTGGAGAGGATTTGATGGCATAGTGAGTCTGTGATGTTAGTGGTGAGGCTGATGTCACAATGAGGCTGTGATATAACTGGTGAAAGTGTGATGTCACAATAAGGCTGGAATATCAGCGGTGAGAAAAATGTCATAGAAAGTCTATGATGTAACTGGTGAGGCAATGATGTCAGTGGTGAACCTATTATGTGACAGTGATCCCGGTGGGGGTTTGATGTCAAAGGTGGTGTTGTCATTAGTGTGGCAGTGATGTCAATGTTCTGACTAATGTCGGTGGCTACACTGAAATCACAGGTGAGGCTGCGCTGTTACTGATGAAGATCTTATGTCACACTGAGTTTGTGATGTCACTGTGAAGGTTTGATGTCACTGTGGGCTGTGATGTCACCGTGAGATGATATCACCCTGGAAGCTGTGATGTCACAGTAAGGCTGTGAGGTCAGTGGCAAGACAGATGTCACAATGAGGCTATGATGTAATAGGTTCCCTGTGGTGTCAGTTGGCAGGCTGGGAGGACACTGTGAGGCTGTGATGTCGCAACGAGTCTGTCATGTCAGGGCTGATTCTTTGAGATGTCAGTGAGGCTGTGATGTCAGTGGTGATGCGTGGATTTCACAGTGAGGCTAGGACATCAGTGGTGATGCTGTGCTATCATACAGAAGTTATGATGTCAGAGGAGAAGCTGTGATGTCTCTGTGAGATGGTGATGTTACTGTGAGGTTGTGATAACACAGTAAGGCTGTGATATCAGTGGTGATAGACTATGACATCACAGTTTACAGTGGTTAGGCTGTTATGTCATAAATGAGGCTGATGTCAGTGATGAGGCTGTGATGTCACAGTGAGGTTATAACATCAAAGGTGAGGCTGTGATGTTACAGTGAGTCTATAACATCAGGGATGAGGCTCTGATATCACAATGAGGCTTTGTGTCACCAGTGAGGCTGTGATATCTCAGTGAGGCTGTGATATCAGTGGAGTGAGATTATTTCATTATAGTGAGGATGTGGTTTCTGTGGTTAGGCTGTGATGTGAGAATGAGGCTGGTGTGACTGATGAAGAGTATGATGTTACAGTGAGGCTGTAGTGTCACTGTTGAGGCTCTCATGTGACCACAAGCCTGGGATGTCAGTGATGAGACTGTGGTTTCATATTGAGGCTAGGCAGGATGTTTGTGGTTTCACTGATGCTATGATTTCAGAGGTTAGCCTGTTATGTCACAGTGTGGCTTTGATATCAGATGTGAGGTTGTGATGTCACAGTGAGCCTGTTATGTCAGAAATGAGCATATAATGCCACAGTGAAGCTGTGATATCACTGTGTAGTTGTGATATCCATGTGAGGCTGTGACACCACAGAGAGGTTTTGCTGTCACAGTGAGGCTGTAAAGTCACTGTGGAAGATGAGATATCAGTGGAAATGCTGCTTTCACCATGAGGCAATGATGTAACAGGTTAGACTATGAGGTCACAGTGAGGTTGTGAGGTCACTGTGAGGCTGTGATATCTGTGGGAAGATTGATGTCACAATAAGGAATGTGATGTAACATGTGAGGCTGTGATGTCACTGCTTATGATGTCAAAAGCTATGATGTGTCTGGTGAGGCTGTCACATCACTGTCAGCCTGTTGTATCTGTGGTGAGTTTGTGGTGTCCTAGTAAGACTAAGTAGGATACCAGTGGTGAGGCTGTGATTTGAAAGTCTGGCTGCGATGTCACCATGAGACTGTGATGTCACAGTGAGGCTATGATGTCAGAGGTGAAGATTTACACCACAGTGATGCTTTGATGGCACAGTATGGCTGTGATGTCACAATGAGGCTCTGATGTCACTGTGAGGGTGTGATATCACTGTGAGGATGTGATGTCACTGGGGATGTTGTGATGACACAGTGAGGTTTTGATGTCAATAGCAACACTGTGGTTTCACAAGGAGGTTGCCTGTGAAGTAAGTGGTGAGGTTGTGGTGTCATAGTGAGACTAAGTAGGATGTCAGTGATGAGAGTGTGATGCTGCATTGAGGCTGTGATTTCAGACGTGAGCCTGGGATGTCATAGTGAGGCTATGATGAAACTGTGAGGCTATAAAGTTGATGCTGTGATGTCATAGTATTGGGCACTGATTTCAGAAGTGAGTCTGTCATGTCATAGTGAGGCTGTGATGAAAGAGGGAGGCTGTAATCAAAAAGGTGAGCCTGTGATGTCACAGTGAGTTGGTCATGTCACAATGGAGGCTGTGAGGTCACAATAAGACTGTGATATCAGGGCTGGAGAAGTGGCTCAGGGGTTAAGCTTCCGCCTTGCAGGAGGAAGGTCCTGAGTTCGGATCCCAGATCCCACCTATAGACGCCGGGCGGAAGCAGGGGCGGCCTGCGCTTCTTGTCCTGATAGGGCGAAGCCTGTGAATCCCGGGGCAGAAGGAGTTGGAGGTGGCCATAGTGGTTCCCGAATTCGTCTGTGGTTCTACACACACACACACACACACACACACACACACACACACACACGCACGCACGTGCACATGCGCACATGCACATACATATGCACACACGCACAGTTGAATAAATAATAAAAAAATTTAAAAAGACTGTGATATCAGTGACAGTGCTGATGTCACAGTGATGCTATGATGTCCATGGTGATGCTGTGATATTACATTGAAACTGTGATGTCACAGTGAGGCTATAAACTCAGAGGTAATGTTATGAGGTCACAGTGATGCTGTGAGGTCACAATGAGGCTGTGATATCTGTGGGAAGATTGATGTCACAATGAGGCAGTGATGTGATACTAGGTATCACTGTTTGGAATTTCCAAGGCTATGATGTCACTGCTGAGGCTGTCACTTCTCTGTGAGCCTGTACTCTCTATGATGAAGCTGTAATGTCCTAGTAAGGCTAGGTAGCATACCGGTAGTAAGGCTGTGATGACACAGTGAGGCTGAGATGTCACAGTGCAGCTGTGGGGTCAGTGATTAGGCTGTGATTTCAGAAGTGAGACCGATATGAGAAATGAGGCTGAGATGTTGTATTGTCGATGTGATCTAACTGGTGAGGCTGTGATGCTGTAGTGAGGTTATAATGTCACAATGAGGCTGTGTTGTCACTGGTGAGGCTGTAATATTATGGTGAGCATGTCCAATAAGTGGTGAGGCTGATGTCACAATGAGGCTGTGATGTCACTGATGAAGGTGTGATGCCACAATAATGCTGAAATATCAGTGGAGATAAAGATGTCTTAATAAGTCTATTATGTCACTGGTAAGGCTAAGACATCAGTGATGAATCTATTATATGACAATATCACTGGTGAGGCTGTCATGCCAAAGGCTGTGTTGTCACTGGTGTGGCAGTGGTGTCAGTGTTCTGACTAATGTCCTTGTGACACTGATGTCACAAGTGAGGCTGTGCTGTCACTGATGAGGCTGTGCTGTCACTGGTGAGGCTGTGATGTCACAGTGAGGCTGTGATGTCAGTGGTAATAATGATGCCTATAATGAGTCTATGATGTAACAGGTGAGCCTATAGTGTCAGTGGGCAGGCTGTGTAGTCACTCTGAGGCTGTGATATCTGTGGGAAGATTGATGTCATAGTGAGTCAGTGATATAACATGTGAGGCTGTGGTGTCACTGCTTATGATGACAAACTCTGTCACTGCTGAGGCTGTCATGTCATTCTGAGCCTGTGCTAACTGTGTGATGGTAAGGCTAGGTAGGATACCAGTGGTTAGGCTGTGATGTCACTGTGTGGCTGTGATGTCACGAGGCTGTCATATCACAGTGAGGTGAAGTCACAGTAAAGCAGTGATGTCAAAGTGCAGCTGTGACGTCAGTGGGTAGGCTGTGATTTCATAAGCGAGACTGATGTTAGAGATGAGGCTGAGATATTGCATTGATGATGTGATATAACTGGTGAGGCTGTGATGCCACAGTGAGATTATGATTTTACAATGAGGCTGTGGTTTCACTGCTGAGGTTGAGATATCACAGTGAGCTTTTCCAATCGGTTGTGAGGCTGTGATGTCACAGTGTGTTTGTGATGTCACTGTGAGGTTGTGATGTCACTGTGGTGTCACATGGATGCTCTCAGGTTTCAGTGAGTCTGTGAGGTCAGTGGTGAAGCTCTGGTGACATAGTGAGGCTAGGTAGGATATCAGTGATGAGGATGTGATATCGCATTGAGGCTATGATTTCACAGGTGAGCCTGTGATGTCATAGTTAGGCTGTGATCAAACAGTGAGGCTATAATGTCAGAATCGATGCTGTGATGTCACAGTTGGGGAATGATTTCACAGGTGATCCTGTGATGTCATATAGACGCAGTCACGTCACAGTGAGGCTATAACCTCAGAGGTGAGGCTGTAATGTCACAGTGAGGCTGGGTTGTCACCAGTGATGCCATGATATCACAATGAGCCTGACATGTCATATTGGCAAAACTATGACAGCACCGTGAGGATGTGATTTCAGTGTTTTGGCTGTAAAGTCAGGATGAGGCTGGTGTGAGTGATGAGGGTATGATGTCTCAGTGAGGCTGGCATGTCACTGGTGAGGCTGTGATGCCACCGTGGAGCTTTGATGTCACTGTTTGGCGTTGGTGACTACATGAGCCCTTGATGTCACAGGGAGATGGTAATGTCAGGGTGGAGGCTGTGAGGTCACAGTGAGACTATGATGTCAGTTTTGATGCTACAAAGTCACATTAAGGCTGTGATGTCACAGTGAGGTTATATCAGAGGTGTGTATGTGATTGTACAATGAGACTATTATGTCAGTGGCAAGGCTGAAGTCACAATTAGTTTGTGATATCACAGTGAGGCTATGATGGCACTATCAAGTTGTAATGTCACAGTGAGACTGTCATGTCACTGTGAGCCTATGCTATCTATGGTGAGCCTGTTGTGTCATGGTAAGGCTAGGTAGATAGCAGTGGTGAGGCTGTCACGTCATTGTGGCTGTGATTGTCACAGTGAGGCTGTGATGTCACAGAGAAGTTGTGATATCACAGTGAGGTTGTGATGTCAGTAGTCATTGTGCTTTCACAGAGAGACAACGTCATTGGTGAGGCTCTATTGTCACTGGTGAGACTGTAATGGCACAGTGAGTTTATTATGTCAAACTGAGGCTGTGATGTCACAGTGAGGCTCTGATGTCAGAGGTGAATGTTTATGTAACAGTGATGCTTTGATGGCATGATATGGCTGTGATTTCTTGGTGAGATTGTGATGTCACTGGGAAAGATGTGATGTCACAGTGAGGTTCTGATGTCAATGGGGACACTGTGATGTCACAGGGAGACTGTCATGCTTCAGTGAGCATGTGAAGCCAGTGGTGAGGCTGTGGTGTCATAGTGAGACTAGGAAGGATATCTGTGATGAGGGTGTGATGCTGCATTGAAGCTATGATTTCAGAGATGAGCCTGCGATGTCATAGTGAGACTGTGATGTCACAATAAGGCTATGATATCAGAGGTGAGGCTGTGATATCACAGTGAGGCTGGGCTTTCACCAGTGATGCCATGATATGACAGTAACACTGTGATGTCAGTTGAACGAGACTATGACATCACAGTTAGGATCTGATTTCAGTGGTTATATTGTGAAATCAGAATGAGGCTGATGTGAGTGATGAGGGTATGATGTCACAGTGTGGCTGTGAGGTCCCAGTGAGACTGTGATATTAGTAGCAAGGCTGATGTCACAGTGAGGCTATGATGTCAGTGGTGATGTTGTGATGACACATCAAGCTTCTGATGTCACGATGAGGCTATGCCAGAGGTGTGCATGTGAAGTCACCATGAGGCTATTATGTCAGTGGCAAAGCTGATGTCATAGTGAGGTTGTGATGTTAGTAATGACTGTGCTATCACAGGGAGACAATGTCATTGGTGAGGCTTTATTGTCACTTGTGAGATTTTAATGTCACAGTGAGTTTATTGTGTCAAACAGAGGCTATGATGTCACAGTGAGTCTATAATGTCAGAGGTGAATATTTATGTGATAGTTATGCTTTAATTGCATGGTATGGCAGTGAAGTCACAGTGAGGCTGTGATATCACTATGAAGCTGTGATGTCACTGTGAGGCTGTGACTTCACAGACAGGTTGTGATGTCACAGTGATGCTGTGAGTTCACTGTGGAAGATGTGATGTCAGGACGTGGCAAGGCTGATTTCATCATGAGGCTATTCTGTAACAAGTGAGTCTATGATGTAACAGGTTAGACTGTAAGGTCACAGTAAGGGTATGAAGTCACAGTGAGGTTGTGATATTTCTGGGAAGATGTCACAATGAGGCATTGATGTAACATGTGAGGCTATGGTGTCACAGTTTATGATGTCAAAGGCTATGATATCACTGCTGAGGCTGTCACATTACTGTGAGCCTGTGCTTTCTGTGGTGAGGCTGAGATGTCATACTAAGGCTAGGTAGGATACCAGTGGTGAGGCTGTGATATCACAGTGTGGCTGAGATGTACCTGTGAGGTTAGTGGTTAGGCTCTGATTTCAGAAGTGAGACTTATGTGAGCAATGAGGCTGAGATGTCTCATTGACGATGTAATGTACCTAGTGATGCTGTGATGCCACAGTGAGGTTATAATGTCAACATGAGGCTGTGGTGTCCCTGATGAATTTGTGATATCATGGTGAGCATGTGATATATATGACGAGGCTGTGGTGCCATAGTTAGGCTAGGTAGGATGTCATTGATGGGGGTGTGATTAAGGCTATGATTTCAGAGGATAGCCTGTGATGTCATAGCGAGGTTGTGATGAAACAGCAAGGTATAACATCAGAGTCAATGCTGTGATGTCACGGTTGGGCGATGATTTCCGAGATGAGCCTATGATGTCATAGTGTGGCTGCCATGTCTCAGTGAGGCTATGATGTCAGTGGTGAGGCTGTAATGTCACAGTGAGGCTGTGTTGTTAATAGTGATGTCATGATATCACAGTGAGGCTGAGATATCATTGGAGCATGACTATGATATTAAAGTGAGGATGTGATTGCAGTGTTTAGGCTGTGATATCAGAATGAGGCTGGTGTGGGTGATGAATGTATGATATCACAAGGAGACTGGCATGTCACTGGTGAAGCTGTGATGCAACCATGAGGTGTTGACATCACCATGTGGCTGTGGTGACATCACTGTGATCCTGTGATGTCAAAGGGTGTTGGTGATGTTACAGTGGAGGCTCTGAGGTCACAGTGAGTCTGTGATGTAAGTGGCAAGGCTGATGTCACATTATGGCTGTGATGTCACAGTGAGGCTATGTCAGAGGTGTGTATGCGAAGTCACCATGAGGCTATTTTATCTGTGGCAAGGCTGCTGTCACACAGAGTGTGATGTTGCCGTGAGGCTGTGAAGTTACTGTCAGCTGGTGAGATCACAGTGAGGATGTGATGTCAGTGGTGAGGATGTAATATCACAGTGATGCTGTGATGTTCCTGGTGAAGGACATCATGGCTATGATGCCACAGTGAGGCTCTGATGACACAGTGATGTGTGATGTCACTGGAGAGGTTTTGATGGCACAGTGAGGCTGTGATATTAGTGGTGAGGCTGATGTCACAATGAGGCTGTGATGTCTCTGGTGAAGGTGTGATGTCACAATAAGGCTGGAATGTCACAGATGATAAAGATGTCATAGTGAGTCTATGATGTTACTGGTGAAGCTATGATGTCAAAGGCTGTGTTGTCACTGGTGTGGCAGTGATGTCAATGTTTTGATTAATATCAGTGGTGATACTGGTGTCACAGGTGAGGCTGTGATGTCACAGTCAGGTTGTGATATCACTGCAAGGGTTGTATGTCACTGTAGGCTGTCATGTTACTGTGAGGTGATATCACTCTAGAAGCTGTGATGTCACAGTGAGGCTGTGATGTCAGTGGCAAGATCGATGTCACGAGGCTATGAGGTAACAGGTGATCGTGTTGTATCTATGAGCAGGCTGTAAGATCAATATGAGGCTGTGATGTCACAGTGATGCTCTGATGTCAGAGCTTATTCTATAAAATGTCAGTGAGGCTGTGATATCAGGGATGATGCTTGGATTTCACAATGAGGTTAGGACGTCAGTGGTGAGGCTGTACAGTCACACTGATGCTGTGATATCAGAAGAGAGGCTGTGATGTAACTGTGAGGCTGCGATGTCACCATGAGGTTGTGATATCACAGTGAGGCTATGATATACATCGTGAAAGACTATGACATCACAGTTTGGCTGACATTTCAGTGGTTAGGCTGTGATGTCAGAAGTGAGGCTGATGTCAGTGATGAGGCTGAGATGTCACAGAGACTCTGGCTATTACTGGTGAGGCTGTGATACCACAGTGAAGCTCTAGTGTCACTGTTGAGGCTATCATATGACCGTGAGACTAAGATGTCAATGATGAGACTGTGGTGTCATAGCAAGGCAGGCAAGATGTCCATGATGTCACTGATGCTGTGATTTCAGAGGTTAGCTTGATATGTCATGGTGAGATTGTGATGTCAGAAGTGAATGTGTAATGTCACAGTGCGGCTGTGATGTCAGAAACGAGATTATAATGAAACAGTGAGGTTAGGACATCAGTGGTAAGGCTATGAGGACACAGTGTGGCTATGATGACAATGATGTGATAGTATGGTGGAAGCTGTGAGGTCACAGTGAGACTGTGATGTCAGTTGCAAGGCTGTTGTCACAGTGAGTCTATTATGTCACCGGTGATGCTGTGATGTCAGTGTTGAGGATTTGATGTCAGTGGTGAACCTAATAGGTGGCAGTGACACAGTGAGGCTGTGACATCAAAGGCTGTGTTGTCACTAGTGTGGCAGGGATTTCAGAGTTCTGACTAATGTCAGTGGCAATGCTGATGTCACAGGTGAGGCTGTGCTGTCACTGGTGAGGCTGAGTTGTCACACTGAGGCTGTGATGGCACAGTGAGGCTGTGAAGTTAGTGGTAAGGCTGATGTCACAATGAGGCTGTGATGTCACTGGTGAAGGTGTGATGTCTCAATAAGGCTGGTATGTCACTGGTGAGAAAGATGTCATAGTGAGTGTATGATGTCACTGGTGAGGCTAAAATGTCAGTGATGAACCTATTACATGTCAGTAAAACTGGTTAGGCTGTGATGTCAAAGGCTGTGTTATCACTGGTGTGGCAGAGATGTCAGTGTTCTGAATAATGTCAGTGGATATGTTGATGTCACAGGTGAGGAGGTGTTGGCACTGATGAAGCCATGATGTCACACTGAGGCTGTGATGTCACTGTGAAGGTTGGATGTCACTGAGGGCTTTCATGACATTGTGAGTTGATATCAGTCTGGAAGGTGTGATGTCACAGTTAGGCTTGGGTGTTAGTGGCAAGACTAATGTCACAATGAGGCTATGATGTAACAAGTGAGCCTGTGGTATCAGTGGGGAGGCAGTGAGTTCACTGTAAGGCTGTGGTGTTGCAGTGAGGCTCTGAGGTTAGGGCTGATTCTGTGAGATATCAATTGAGGCTGTGATGTCAGTGGTGATGCTTGGATTTCACAGTGAGTTTAGGATGGCAGTGTGAGGCTGTGCAGTCACACTGAGGCAATAATGTCAGAGGAAAGGCTGTAATGTCAGCAGTAAGACTGAGATCACAATGAGGCTATGATGTAACAGGTGAGCCTGTTGTGTCAATGGGCAGTTTGTGAGATCACTGTGAGGCTGTGATTTTGCACTGAGGCTCTTATTGTCAGGGGTGATTCTATGAGATATCATTGAGGCTGTGACCTCAGGGGTGATGCTTAGATTTCCCAGTGAGGTTCAGATGACTGTGGGGAGTCTGTGCAGTCACACTGAGGCTGTGATGTGAGAGGAGAGGCTGTGATGTCACTGTGAGGCAGCGATGTTTCTGTGAAATTGTGATAATACACTGAGGCTGTGATATCAGTTTGGATAGAGTATGACCTCACAGTTCGGCTGAGATTTCATTGGTTAGGCTGTGATGTCAGAAGTAAGGCTGATGTCAGTGATGAGGCTGAAATGTCACAGTGAGTTTGGGATATTACTGGTGAGGCTGTGATGCCACAGCGAGGCTGTGGTGTCACTGTTGAGGCTGTCATGTAAATGTGATACTGAGATGTCAGTGATGAAGCTGTGCTGTCATAGGAAGGCCAAGCAGGAGGTCCGTTGTGTCACTGATGCTATGATGCCAGAGAAGAGGCTGTCATATCACCGTGAGGCTGGGATGTCAGAAGTGAATCTATCATGTCACAGCAAGGCTGTGGTGTCAGAAATGAGGGTATAATGCCACAGTGAGTCTGTAATATCTCTGTGAAGCTCTGATGTCACTATCAGGCTGTGACATCACAGAGAGGTTGTGATGTTACAGTGAGGCTATGAGGTCACTGTGGAAAATGTGATGTCAGTGGCAAGGCTGATTTCACCATGAGGTTATGATGAAACAGGTGAGTCTATGATGTAACAGTTTTGACTGTGAGGTCACAGTGAGGCTATGATATGTGTGGGAAGATTAATGTCACCATGAGGCAGATATGTAATATGTGAGGCTGTGGTGTCACTGTTTAAGATGTCAAAGGTTATGAAGTCAGTGCTGAGGATGTCATAGATAGCTTGTGCTACCTGTGGTGAGGCTATGTTGTCATGGTAAGGGAAGGTAGGATAGCAGTGGTGAGGCTGTGATGTCACAGTGTGGCTATGATGTCACAGTGTGGCTGTGATGTCAATATGAGGCTGTGATGTCCCAGTGAGTTTGTGATTTCATAGTGAGGCTGTGATATCACAGTGAGGCTGTGCTGGCACACTGTGGCTGTGATGTTACAGTGAGGTTGTGATGTCACAGTGAGGTTTTGATGTCAGAAGTGACAGTGCTTTCACAGGGAAACTATGACATTGATGAGGCTGCATTGTCACTGGTGAGGCTCTAATGTCACAGTGAGTTTATTGTGTCAAACCGAGGCTGTGATGTCACAGTGGTCTAAGATGTCAGTGGTGAGGCTTTATGTCACAGTAATTCTTCGATACCTTTGAGGCTGTGATGTCACTGTGAGGTTGTGATGTCACTGGGGAAGTTGTGATGTCACAGTGTGTCTCTGAGGTCACAAGTGGGCTATGATATCTGTGGGAAGATTGAAGTCACAATGAGGAAGTTATGTAACATATATGGATTTGGTGTCACTCTTTATGATGCCAGACTATGATCTCACTTCTGAGACTGTCACATCACTGTAAGTCTGTGCTATCTATGGTGAGCCTGTGGTGTCATGGTAAGGCTAGGTAGATAGCAGTGGTGAGGCTGTCATATCATAGTGTGGTTGTGATTGTCACCAAGGCTGTGGTGTCACTGTTTATGATGTCAAAGGCTATGATGTCACTGCTGAGGCTGTCACCTCACTGAGTCTGTGCTATCACTGTTGAGACTGTGGTGCCATGGTAAAGCTAGTTAGGAAACCAGTGGTAAGGCTGTGATGTCACCATATGGCTGTGATGTCACAACAAGGCTCTGATGTCAGAGTGAGGCTGTGAGGTCACTGGACAAGCTGTGAGATCACTGTGAGGCTCTGATATTAGGGCTGATTCTATAAGATGTCAGTGAGGCTGTGGCATCAGGGATAATGCATGGATTTCACAGTGTGTTTAGGACATCTGTGGTGAGGCTGTAGAGTCACACTGAAGCTGTAATGTCAGAGGAGAGGCTGTGATGTTACTGTGAGGCTATGATATTATTGTGAAGTTGTAATGTCATAGTGAGGCTGTGAAGTCACAGTGCAGCTGTGATGTCAGTGGTTAAGCTGTGATTTCAGAAGTGAGACTGATGTGAGAGATGAGGCTGATATGTGGCATGGACGATGTGATATAACTGGTGAGGCAGTGATGCCACTGTGAGATTATAATGTCATTGTGAGTCTGTGGTGTCCCTGGTTAGGCTGTGTTGCCATAGAGTGGCTGTGATGTCACATAGAGGTTATGATGTCACAGGGAGGTTGTGATGTCAGTAGTGGCTGTGCTTTTGCAGGGAGACTATGTCATTGGTGAGGCTGTATTTTCACTCGTGAGGCTTTATGTGACAGTGATGGTTTGATCACAGGGTATTTCTGTGATGTCACTGGGAAAGTTGTGATGTCACAGTGAGTTTGTGATGTCACAGTGAGACTGTGATGTCAGTGCCAAGACTGATGTCACAATGAGGCTATGATGTAAGAGGTGAACCTCTTATGGCAGTGGGTAGGCTGTGAGGTCACTGTGAGGCTGTGATGTAGCAATGAGGCTGTGACTTCACAGAGAGGTTGTGATATCACAGTGAGACTGTGAGGCCACTGTGGAAGATGTGATGTCAGTGGTAGGGCTAATTTCACCACGAGGCTATGATGTAACAGGTGAGTCTATTATGTAACAGTTTAGACTGTGAGGTCAACACTTAGAGTCTGGTGTCAGGCAAGCAGGAGCAGACAGAGGATGATTTTGATGCAGACTCACTATTAAGTGGCCCATTACTAACACCAACTCCAGTAAACCTGCACTGTAACAATTCCTGTCATCATGGGTCCAGGCTATGCAATTCTTCCATCATTTCTGCTGCTGCCGCTGCTCCACACTCCTCAAAAGACAGGCCCTGATCCATGGCAAGAGGTTTCCACTTTGCTAACATTTTCCATTGTCTTCCTCTTTTCTCTGTAAATTTCTCCTTTCCTGTTGCTTGATAAGGTTTTGGAAAGTAATTGGTCACTTCCTCAGTGGAGGATCCTTTAAGGCTTGCTATGATGCAGAGGAGGATGGGAACAAAGGGGGCGGGAGGCATATGGCCTACCTGGACTTCCCTCTTACAGGCCAGGAAGAGCACTCCCATCCAAATCTGTGGGTCAAAGTTATTTTCTGAGGAAATCCAAGGAGCTAAAATTAAAGCTTCCTCCCAAAAATCTTCTAAGTCTTTTGTTTCACTTTGATGCTACGTAAGTCTGGTAGAGCCTTAAGGGCAGTCAGCTGGGGTGCCTTCTGATGGGGCGGTAAATTACCCATTATAGAGTGGAAAGGTTCCCTAATGGAGCAGAGAAGACTCGGAGGCGAGCTGACAAGGCAAAAGAGCGCAGAAAATAAAGAGCAACAACTAGAACCAAGCTGAAAATGAAAACAACTCCTAAAAGGTAACCATCATCCAAGGAGAGACCTAGTGCAAGACATATGCAGAGGTGTTTTGGATCTAAGCATCCTGTGTTTAGTGAGGAACTTCAGGGATTTGTTACTACCCTGGGCCATATGACCCTAGGTCAGGATTGACAGATTGATAGCTCTTTCTCAATTCTGTGGGTGGTGGTGCATGACTGTTCTTAGTTGGTGGAGTGATTTGTCTGGTTAATTCCAATAAAGAATGAGACTCTGGCACTCCAATGTAGGGTGGTGCAATCTTTGGTATAGACAAGACGCCCACTCCAGTAAAGTTCAGTGATTGGCCCCTTTGGTTTTGTGTTCCTGTGCTTATGGTGCCTGAAGGTGAGCAGGTGGCCCCCTCCTCTTCCCCTTTTCATGTTTGTCCATCATTGTGCTCTTAAAGTTAGGAACACATAACCATCACAATGCATAACGCATCATCATTATGATATCAGTGGTGAACTTATTACCAGTGACACTCGTGAGGCTGTGATATCAAAGACTGTGTTGTCACTGGTGTGGCAGAAATGTCAGTGTTCTGACTAATGTCAGTGTTGATGCCGATGTCACAGGTGAGGCTGTGCTGTCACTGGGGAAGCCGTGATATCACACTGAAGATGTGATGTTACTGTGAAGCTGTGATGTCACAGTGAGGCTGTGATGTCAGTGGCAAGACTGATGTTGCAATGAGGCTATGATGTATTAGCTGGGCCTGTGGTGTCAGTGGGCAGGTCATGAGGTCACTGTGAGGGTGTGATATCGCAGTGAGACTCTGATGTCAGGGCTGATTCAATGTGATATCATTGAGGCTGGGACATCAGGGGTGATGCTTGGATTTCACAGTGAGGTTAGAATGTTAGTGGTGGGGCTGTGCAGTCACACTGAGTTTGTGATGAAAAAAGAGAGGGTTTGAAGTTACTGTGAGCCTGTCATATCAGTGGTGAGGCTGTGTTTTCACCAGGTGGCTGTGATTGCATATTGTGGCTGTGATGTCACAGTGAGGTTTTGATGGCACAGTGAGGCTGTGGTGTTAGTTATGAGGCTCACGTCACGATGAGACTATGATGTCATTGGTGAAGGTGTGATGTCATGATAAGGCCAGAAGGTCAGTGGTGAGAAAGATGTGAGGCTCTGATGTCAGGGCTAATTCTATGTGATGTCAGTGAGGCTGTGATGTCGGTGATGATGCTTGGATTTCACAGTGAGGTTTGAACATCAATGGTGAGGCTGTTCAGTCACACTGAGTCTGTGATGTCAGAAGAGAAGCTATAATGTCACTGTGAGGCAGTGAAGTTACTGTGAGATTGTGATATCACAGTGAGGCTGTGATATAAGTGGTGATAGACTATGACATCACAGTTCAGCTGAGATTTCAGTGGTTAGACGGTGATGTCAGAAGTCCAGCTGATGTCAGTGATGAGGCTGATATGTAATAGTGAGGCTGCACTGTTACTGGTGAGGCTGTGATGTCACTGTGAGGCTTTGATGCCACCATGTGGCTGTGGTGTCACCATGAGCCCCTGATGACACAGGAAGTGGGTGATGTCACAGTGGAGGATGTGAGGTCACTGTGAGACTGTTATGTCAGTGGCAATGCTGATGTCACAGTGAGGCTATGATGTCGTAGTGATACTGTGATGTTACATTTAGTGTGAAATGTCACAGTGAATCTATGTCTGAGGAGTGTATGTGATGTCACCATGAGGCTATTATGTCAGTGGCAAGGATGATTTCACAGTGAGTTTGTGATGTCCCAGTGAGGCTGGGAGAACAAAGTGTGGCTGTGATGTCACAGTGAGGCTCTGATGACACAGTGATGTTGTGATGTGAGTGGAGATGTTTGTATAGCACAGTGAAGGCTGTGAGGTAGAACAGTGAGGTTGTTATGTAAGTGTGACTGTGCTTTCACAGGGAGACTATGTCATTGGTGAGGCTGTATTGTCAATGGTGTTACAATGAATTTATTGTGTCAAACTGAGATTGTGATGTCACATTCAGACTATGGTATCAGAGGCAAAGCTTTATGTCACAGTGATGCTTTGATGGCATGGTGTGGCTGTGATGTCACAATGAAGCTGCAATGTCACTGTGAGGTTATGATGTCACTGAGGAAGTTGTGATGTCACAGTGAGGGTAGGATGTCAATTGCAACACTATGGTGTCGGGGGGCTGCCATGTTTGAGTGAGCCTGTGAGGTCAGTGGTGAGGCTGTAGTGCCATAGTGAGGCCATATGGGGTGGTAATGCCTTCCCTTGGGTGTATACGAGACACCAACTCTGGTAAATTTTGGTGAATGGCCCCTTTGGTTTTGCATTCCTGTGCTTACAGTGCCTGAAGGTAAGCAAGTGGCCCCCTCCTCTTCCCATTTCCCTGTTTGTCCATCGTTGTGCTTTTAAAGTTAGGAATGCATAACTATTATAATGTGTAAAGAATTACCACTCTGATGTAAATGGGGAGCCTATTATGTGACAGTGACACTGGTGAGGCTACAATATCAAAGGAAGTGTTGTCACTGGTTTGGCAGTGATATCAATGTTCTGACTAATGTCAGTGGTGAAGTTGATGTCACAGGTGAGGCTGTGCTGTCACTGATGAGGGTGTGATGTCACACTGAGTTTGTAATGTCACTGTCAACTGTCATGTCACCATGAAGTGATGTCTGTCTGGAAGCTGTGATTTCAAAGTGAGACTGTGATGTCAGTGGCAAGATTGATGTCACACTGAGACTATGATGTAACATGTGAGCCTGTGGTATCAGTGGGCAGGTTGTAAGGTCAGGGTGAGGCTGTGATGTATCAGGGAGGCTCTGATGTCAGGGCTGATTCTATAGATGTCAGTGAGGCTGTGACTTCAGGGGTGATGTTTGTATATCACAGTGAGTTTAGCACATCAGTGGTGAGGCTGTGTAGTCACACTGAGGCTGTGATGTCAGAGGAGGAGCTGTGATGTCAATGTGAGATGGTGATGCTACCGTGAGGTTTTTGATATCACAGTGAGGCTATGATATCAGTGGTGACAGACTATGACATCACAGTATGGCTGAGATTTCAGTGGTTAGGCTGTGAATTCAGAAGAGAGGCTGATCTCAGTGATGAGGCTAAGATGTTACAGTGAGAATGGGATGTTACTAGTGAGGGTGTAATGCCACAGCAAGGCTGTGGTGCAACTTTTTGAGTCTGTCATGTTATCATGGAGCCTGAGATGTCAGTGATTGAGGGTGGTTGTAGTGTCATAGCGAGGCAAGGGAGGATGTCCATGGTTGTCACTGATGCTATGATTTCAGAGGTTAGCCTGTTATGTTCACAGTGAGACTGTAATATCAGAGGTGAATACTGGTGATATCCACAGTGAGGCTGTGATGTTAGAAATCAGGATAAATACCACAGTAAGGCTGTTATATCACTGTGATGCTGTGACACCACAGAGAGGTGTGATATCATAGTGAGGCTGTGAGGTCACTATGGAAGAGTGATTGTCAATAGCAAGGCTGATTTCATCATGAGTCTATGATGTAATAGGGTGAGTCTATGATATACCAGATTATGCTGTGAGGTCACAGTGAGGCTGGTGAGTCATGCGAGGCTGTGATATCTGTGGGAGATGATGTCACAATGAGGCAGTGATGTAACATATGAGTCTGTGGTGTCACTGTTTATGATTTCAAAGGCTGTCACTGCTTGAGGCTGTCAGGGTCACTGTGAACCAGTGCTATCTGTGATGAGGCTGTGGTGTCATGGTAAGGTTAAGTAGGCTACCAGTGATGAAGGTGTGACATCACAGTGTGGCAGTGAGTTCACCATGAGGGTGTGATGTCACAGTGATGCTGAGACATCACAGTGAGGCTGTGATGTCACAGTGCAGCTGTGAGGTCCGTGGTTTGTGGCCGCCTTCTTATCCAAACCAATCTGTTAGACAAGGTCCAGTTTGGAAAAGATGAATTCAAGTAACATCTTTTGGAAAAAGACATGGCAGTATTTGAAATAAGGAAAATATATAAGCACAATAAGTAAAATGTGGGAATTGTCCGGCTTTGGTGTTTCTTCCCACTACAGGCCTCAAGCCTGTCACAGTAATACCCATTGGCAGTGCTAGGTATTCCTTCCTAGATAATTTGAGTTTTGCCTATGGCAAGAAGGAATTCTTCTAGGACAATGTGATATAACTCATGAGACTGTGATGCCACAGTAAGGTTCTGTTAGCACAGTGTGGCTATGATTTCACAGTGAGGGTGTGATGTCCAATGAGGTTGTGATTGTCAGTAGTGACTGTGCTTTCACAGGGACACTCTGTCACTGGTGAGGCCCCAATGTCACAGTGAGTTTATTGTGTCAATCTGATGCTGTGATGTCAGAGTGAAAGCAATGATGTCACAGGTGAAGCTTTATGCCACAGTTATGGTTTATTGGCACAGTATAGCTGTGATGTCCAATGAAGCTGTGATGTCACTGTGAGGTTTGTTGATGTCATTGGGGAAGTTGTGATGTCACAGTGAGGTTATTAGGTCAATAGCAACACTGGTGTCACAAGGGAGGCTGTCAAGTTTCAATAAGCCTATGAGGTCATTGGTGAGCCTGAGGTTCCATACTGAGGCCTAGCAGGATGTCAGTGATGAGGTTGTGATGTCTGTTCGAAGCTATGATTTTAGAGAAGAGCCTGTGTTGTCATAGTGAGGCCATGATGAAACACTGAGGCTATAATGTCAGAGTCGATGCTGTGATGTTGCAGTTGGGCAATGATTACAGAGGTGAGCCTATGATATCATAGTGAGGCTGTGATGTCACAGTGAAGCTATAATGTCAGAAGTGAGGCTATGATGTCACAGTGAGGCTGGGTTTTCACCAGTGGTTCCGTGATATCACAGGGAGGCCGTGATGTCGGTGGAGCGAGACTAGAACTTTAGAGTCAGGATGTGATTTCAGTGGTTAGGCTGTGATATCAGAATGAGGCTGATGTGAATGAGGGAATCATGTCAGTGATGCTGTTATGTCAGAGGTAAGGCTGTGATGCCACTGTTAGGCTTTGATGTCACTGTATATCTGTGGTGTCACTGTGAGCCCGTGATGTTACAGGGAGTTGATGATGTCTCCGTGGATGCTGTGAGTTCACAGTGACACTGTGAGGTCAGTGCAAAGACTGATGTCATAGTGAGGCTCTGATGTCACTGGTGATGCTGTGAATTCACTTTGAGGTTCTGTGTCACAGTGAGGCTATGTTAGAGGTGTGTATGTGATGTCACCATGAGCCTATTATGTCAACGGCAAAGCTGATGTCACAGTGAGTTTGTGATGTCAGAGTGAGGCTGTTTTGTCACTGTCAGGTTGTAAGGTCATAGTGAGGCTTTCAAAAAAAAAGTGTGGCTATGATGTCACAGTGAGGCTCTGATGAAACAGTGATGTTGTGATATCACTGTAGAGGTTTGGATGGCACACTGAGGCTGTGATGTTTTTGGTGAGGCTGATGTCACAATGAGGCTATGATGTCACTGGAGGTGTAATGTCACAAAAGGACTGGAATGTCAGTGATTAGAGAGATGTCATACTGAGTCTTTGATGTCACTGTTAAGGCTATGATGTCAGTGATGATCGTACTATGTGACAATGACACTGGTGGGGCTGTGAGGTCAAAGGCTGTGTTGTCCCTGGTGTGGCAGTGATGTCAGGTGACAGCGGTGAGGCTGTAGGCACTCATAGGCGTGTGGTCCTAGGGTGGCAGGATGTTTAGGCGGCAGTTCGGACGAGTCAGTGCGTGCAATGCGGGATGTCCAGGTGAGGCGCGGGGCTGTCGACTGTAGGGTCTGAAGAGTCGTGCTCGACCAAAAAGGAGGAAAGCTGAGTCTGGTGATGGCACATGAAGGCTAGTGAATTAGTGGTAAGGCTGATTGTTCATAACAAGTGAAACGAGCATTTGGTGTGATGGCACCAGTGCTGTGAAGGTTATAGTGACCTGATGTCACATGAGGCTGTGATGTACGGGAAGGTATTGCCATAAGGCATGCAGAAAAGATGTCATGTGATTGTATGAGGTCCACTGTGAGCTATAGTGTCATGATGAACCTGATTACCCATGTCAATGAAAACTGGTTAGCTGGTATTCAAGCTGTGTTATCACTGTGTGGCAGAGAGTCAGTGGTTTCTGAAGTAATGTCAGATGCTATGTGTGATGTCACATAGTTTAGGGAGGTGTTGGCGCTGCAAATCGCCATGATGTCAACTGAGGCTGATGATGTTCACTGTGAAGTGTAATGTCACTGGGGCGTTTCATGTCATTGGTGAAGTTGATATCGTCCGGAAGGTTGGGAGTCACAGTAGGAGGCTTGTGGGGTTATGGCAAGGACTAATTCCGGACAATAGAGCTTAGTATGGTAACGAAAGTGAGCCTGTGGTGATCAGTGGGGGACGGGCAGCGTAAGATGGTCACTGTAAGAGCTTGGATTGCACAGCGACGTTTCTAGGGGAGTGGCAGTGTAAGGCTGTGTCAGCAGTCACACTGAGCAATAATGTCAAGGACAGGCTGTAATTTCGCAGTAAGACTGAGATCACAAGTGAGCGGTATGATTAACACAGGTTGGCCTGTAGTGTTGTGTCAATGGCAGTGTTTGTGAGGGTCGCTGAGTGAGGCTGTGATTTGGGTCCTGAGGACTGCTTATTGTATCCATGAGGGGAGTGATGCTCATAAGTGAGATATCATATGAGGGCTAGTTGAGCCTCAGAGGTGATGCGTAGATTTCCCAGGCGGCAGGGAGATGCTGTGGGGGAGTCCTGTGCCGTCCACGAGGACTGTGATGTGAGAGGAGCAGGCTGTTGATTCACTGATAGCAGCATGTTTGATCGTGAAATGTGTGATAATACACTGATGGGCTGTAGATATCAGTTTTTGGCATAGGCCATATGACCTCACAGTTCGGCTTGAGATTTCATTGGGTGTCTGTGTTTCAGAAGTAAGGCTGATTGTCAGTGATGAGGCTGAAATGGTCACGTGAGTTTGGGATATTAAATGGTGAGGGCGTGATGGGCCACACGCGAGCTGTGGTATCCACTGTTTGAGGCTGTCTAATTATGGATACAGGTGATTCGTGTCGTGATGAAGTGTGCTGTCATAGGAAGGCCAAGCGAAGTCCGGTGTGTGTCACTGATCTATGATCCAAGAGAAGAGCTTCTGATCGACACGTGAGTGCTGGGAGTGTCAAAGTGAAATCGTCATGTCACCAGCAAGGCTGTGTGTCAGAATGAGGCTATAATGTCCCAGTGATCTGTATATCCTTGACGTCTGATGTCACTATCAGGGTGACATCACAGATAGAAAGTTGTGATGTGTTCAACAAGTGAGGCTATGTAGGTCACTGTGGAAAATGTGATGCAGTGGCAAGGCTGATTTCACATGGAGTTATGATTAACAGGTGAGTCTAGTGATGTAATGCAGTTTTGACGGTGAGGTCCATAACGCTGAGGCATGATATGGTTGTGAAGATTCAATGTCACCATGAGGCAAGATTGTAATATATGGGTCTGTGGTGTTCACTGTTCTTAAGTCAACAGGTTATTAAGTCAGTGCTGGAGGATGTCATCAGATAGCTTTGTGCTACCTGTGGTGAGCTATGTTGTCATGGTAAGGGAAAGGTAGATACAGCAGTGTGAGTGCTTGGATGTCACAGGTGTGGCGATGAATGTCACACGTGTGGTGTGATGTCAAATAGAGCTTTGGTTCCCATTAGTTGTGTATTCATGTGAGGCTGTTATTCCAGTAGCCGTGTGCTGCACACTGTGGCTGTGATTGTTCAGTTTATGTTGTTGATTCACAGAGGTTTGGAGTCTTAGAGAGGTGACAGGGCTTCCACAGGGAGACTATGACATTTGATAGGCTCATGTCAGCTTTTGTGAGGCTCTAATGTCACAGTGAGTTTATTGTGTCAAACCGGTCTGTGATTAGTGTCACATGGTTGAAAATGTCAGTGGTTAGAAGCATTTTTGTCACAGTAATTTCTTCGATAACCTTTTTTATGGCTTTGTGATGTCGCTTGTGTAGTGTTTGATCACGGTTTGAGTTTGGTGAATTGTCAGCAGTGTGGTCTCTGAGGTCACAATTGTGGGCTATTTTACTATCTGTGGGAATGATTGAAGTCACAATGAAAGGTTATTGGTACCACATAGGATTTGGTGTCACTCTTTATGATTGCCCAGACATGATCCACTTCTGAGACTGTCACATCACTTTAAGTCGGGTGCCTCTATCTGACTGGGATGGGGTTTTGGTAGCGTGGTGTCATGGTAAGGCTAGGTATGATGCAAGTGGTGAGGCTGTCATATCATACGTGTGGTTGTGATTGTCTCCCAGGCTGTGGTGTCACCGTGTTTAATGACGTGTCAAAGGCTATGATGTCACTGCTGAGGCTGGCACCTCTGAGTCTGTGCTAATCACTGTTGAGACCTGTTGAGGCCATGGGGGCTAAGCAGTTTAGACCAGTGGTAAGCTGTGATGTCACCATATGCTGTGATGTCAACAACCGTCTGATGTCAGAGTGAGGCTGTGGGGTCACGGGACAGCGGTGAGATCCAGCTGTGAAGGCGTGATGTTAGGCTGATCTATAGATGTCATTGAGGCTGTGTCGCTCAGGATAATGCATTGATTTCACAGTTGTTTAGGCGCTGCTTGTTGGTGGAGGCTCGGGTAGAGTCCTACCATCTGGAAGGTCATGTTCAAGGAAGGCTGAGCCGTGGATGTTACTGATAGTCTTGATATTATTGTGCATTGTGATGTCATCGTGAGGGCTGTAGAGTCACAGTGTCAGCTGTCTTGTTCCGTGGTTCAGCTGTTATTCACGAAGTGACTACTGATTGATGAGATAGGCTGAGTATTGGCATGGGACGATGTGATATACACTGGTGGCGTGATGCCACTTGTGCCGGAGGATTATATGTAGGAATGAGGTCATGTGGTGATGAAACACGGTTAGGCTGTGGTGCCAAAGACGGCTGGAGTGCTAGAGGAAGGGTTATGATCAGGGAGAAGTTTGGATGGATAGAGACCATGATGCTTCAGGAGACCAATGAGCAGGGCTCGGAGTGTCTGGGGCAGAGGGGGTTGTGGGGCTGTGTTGCCATAGAGTTGCTGTGATGCACTATAGGTTATGATGTCACAGGGAGGTTTTGATGTCCAGTAGTTCTGTGGCTTTCAGGGAGAATGTCATGTGAGGCTGTATTTTCACTCGTGAGGCTTTAATGTGAAGTGATGGTTGATCACAGGGTTTTCTGTATTTCACGGGAAAGTTGTGTGTTAACAGTGGTTTGTGATGTCAAAGGGACTGTGATGTCAGTGCCAGGGAGCCACGTGATGTCACAATGAGGCTATGATGTAAGAGGTGAACCCTCTTATGGCAGTGGGTGGCTGTGAGGTCACTGGAGGCTGTGATGTGCAATGGGCTGTGACTTCACAAGAGTTGTGATCGTCACAGGGAAAGCTGTGAGTGCCAACGTGGAAGACTGTGATGATCTAAGTGGTAGTGCTAATTCACAACGAGGCTAGATGTAATCAGTGAGTCTATTATGTAACAGGTTAGACTGTAGGTGGCAACACTAGAGTCTGGTGTCAGGCAAGCAGGAGCAGCAGAGGGGATTTTGATGAGACTCACTCTATAAGTGCCCATTACAACATCCACCGCCAGTAAACCTGCACTGTAACAATTCCGTCATCATGGGTCCAGGCTATGCAATTCTCCATCATTTCTGCTGCTGCCGCTGCCACAACCCTCAAAAGACAGCCCTGATCCATGGCAAGGGTTTCCACTTTGCTAACATTTTCCATTGTTTCTCCCTTTCCTTGTAAATTTTTCCTTTCCGTTGCTTGATAAGTTTTGGAAAGTAATTGGTCACTTTCCTCAGTGGAGGATTTTAAGGCTTGCTATGATGCAGAGGAGGATGGAACAAATGGGGGGAGCATATGGCCTACCTGACTTCCCTCTTACAGCCAGAAGGGACTCCCATCCAATCTGTGGGTCAAGTTATTTTCTGGAGGAATCCAGGATCTAAAATTAAGCTTCCTCCCAAATCTTCTAAAGGGGGGCGGGGGGGGGGGGGGAGGGGGGGGGGGCATCTGGGGGGGAAGTTATTAGGGGGGGAATCGGCTCAAGAGTAAGTTCACACGCGTTGAGGCTACGTAGGCTGGTAGAGCCTAAGGCGTCATTGGGTGATGGTGGGGGCGTAAATTACCCATGATAGAGTGGAAAGGTTCCCTAAATGGAGCAGAGAAGACTCGAGGCGAGCTGACAAGGCAAAAGTAGCGCAGAAAATAAAGAGCAACAAACTAGACCAAGCTGAAAATGAAAACAACTCCTAAAAAGGTAACCATCATCCAAGGAGAGACCTAGTGCAAGACATATGCAGAGGTGTTTTGGATCTAAGGCATCCGGTGGTTAGGAGGACTTCAGGGATTTGTTACTACAGGGGCCATATGACCCTAGTCAGGATGACAGATTGATAGCTCTTTCCTCAATTCTGTGGGTGGTGGGTGCAGGACTGTTCTTAGTTGGTGGAGTGATTTGTCTGGTAATTTCCAATAAAGAAGGAACTTCTGGCACCCAATGTTGGGTGGTGCATCTTTGGTAAGAACAACACCCACTCCAGTAACAGTTCAGTGATTGGCCCCTTTGGTTTTGTGTTCCTGTGCTTGTTATGGTGCCATGAAGGTGAGCAGGTGGCCCCCTCCTCTTCCCCTTTTCATGTTTGTCCATCGTGTTCTCTTAAAGTTATAGGAACACATAACACATCACAATGCATAACGCATCATCATTATGATATCAGTGGTGACTTATCCAGGGACCTCTGAGGTGTGATATCAACGACTGTGTTTGTCACTGGGGTGTGGCAGAAAGTCAGTGTTCTGACTAATGTCAGTGTTTGATGCCGATGTCACACAGTGAGGCGTGCTGTCCTGGAGGCGTGATCCACGAAGTGGTGATAAAGATTGACAAAAGAGAAGGGTGGGGATCAGACAGGAGCGGACGGGCTGTAAGTGTTCTATTAGCAAACATGAGGCATGTGGATGCATAACGTGAAGCATGGGTTGATGTCACTGAGGCTGGTGTCTTGTGTCAGTGGCAATGACTGCGTATGGGCTAGGATTATTAGGGGCCGTTTTGTCGAGGTGTGGGATGATCACGAGTCACGTGAGGTGATTGTGTGATCTCTGCCAGGAGATCTGCGTCCGGGCTGATTCAATGTGCGAGTATAGGCATTGAAGGGCTGGGACTCGGTTGGTGTATGCTTGTTGATTTCACAGTTGAAGGTTGGCAATGTTAGTGGTGGGGCGTGTGCAGTACACTGAGTTTTGTGATGAAAAAAGAGAGGGTTTGAAGTTACTGTAGCCTGTCATATCAGTGTGGACGGGGCTGTGTGTTTTCACCCCAGTGGCTTGTGATTGCATATTGTTCTGTGATGTCCGCAGTTGATGGTTTTTTTACTGGCACAGTGAGCTTGTGGCGTTGAGTTCTGAAGGGCTCACGTCACGATGAGACTTGAGTCATTGGTGAAGGTGTGATTGTCAGGAGAGTCTGGAGAAAATGAGCTATGATTCAGCTACTATTGTGGTAGGAAGGATGTGAGGCTGATGTCAGGGTATCGATATGTCGGATGGACATGGTGAGGGTGGTGATGATGCTGATCATTGGTAACATCATGGTGAGGCTGTTCCAGTCCACCTGAGTCCTGTGATGTCAGGCAAGAGAAGCTATAAAATGTAACACGTGAGGCAGGTGAAGGTACTGTGCGATTGTGATAATCACAGTGAGGCTGTGTGATACTAGATGGTGATGACTATGACTCAAGTTCGCTGAGCTTTAAGTGGTCTTTAGACGTTGATGTGCCAGAAGTCCAGCTGTGTTCAGTTGATGGCTGATGGTATAGTTGAGGCTGGCCGTTTTATGGTGAGGCTTGTGTCACTGTGAGTCTTTGATCCACCTGTGGCTGTGGTTGGTCACTATGAGGCCCCTATGACAACAGGAATGGGTTTGGGGATATGTCACAGTGGAGGATGTGAGGTCACTGTGAGTACGTTGTGTCCATGGCACGTGAATGTCACAGTGAGGCTATGATGTCTAGTGTATACTGTGATTTTACATTCGTGTAAATGTCACATGATCTATGTTCTGAGGATGAGTGTATCGTGAGTCACCCATGAGGCTTTATGTCAGTGGCACGTATTTAATCACAGTTGAGTTGGGATGTCACAGTGAGGCTGGCGAGAACAAAAGTGTGGCTGTGCGTCCAGTGTGCTCTGATGACAAGTGATGAGTTGTGATGTGAGTGGGAGAATGTTTAGTATAGCACAGTGAAGGCTGGTGACGTTTTATAGAAGCAGTGAGGTTGTTATGTAAGGTGACTGTGCTTTCACAGGGAGACTATGTCATTGGTGCGAGGCTCTATTAGGTCAAATGGTGTGTCAATAGAATTATTGTGTCAAACTGAATTTGATCAGTCGACAGTATTTAGAGGAGTTAGTTCACGTCACATTGGTCAGTGGGGGAAATGGAGAGGGCTTTGCGGGACAGTGGATGGCGATTGGGGGTGTGGGGAGGTTGTGATGTCACAATGAAGCGCAATGTCACTGTGAGGTTATGATGTCACTGGAGGAAGTTGTGAGTCCCAGTGGAGGGTAGGTATTCATAATTGCACAACTACGGGTGGTCGGGGGCGCGCCTGTTGGGAGTGAGGCCTGTGAGGTCGTGGTGAGGCTTTGTCTTTTGTGTCTTTGTAGTGCATTAGTGAGGCCATTGGGGGTGTCTGCCTTTCCTGGGTGTATACGAGACCACACTCTAGGTTAATTTTGGTGAAGTGCCCTTGTGGTTTGCATTCCTGGTGCGGTGCGGGGGTACGTGGGGCCGGAGGTAAGCAAGTTGGCCGGGCCCTCCTCTTCCCATTTCCCTGTTTGGTCCATCGTTTGTGCTTTTAAAGTTAGGAATGCATAACATTATTAATGTGTTAAAGAATTACCACCTGATGTAAATGGGGAAGACTATGTGCTGACAGGTGAGGTACGATCATCAAGGAAGGTCTGTCACTGGTTTTGCAGTGCTATAAGTTATGTGACTACATGTCATGGTTTTGAAGTGATGTCACCGGTGAGGCTGGCTTCATGAATGAGGGTGTTGATGGTTCACACATGAGTTGTAATGTCAAGGGTCACTGTCAGTCCCATGAAGTGATGTCTGTCTGGAGTCTTGTGATATCAAAGTGAGACTGTGATGCCAGTGGCAAGATTTGATTGTAACCACTGAGACATAGGAGTAAACATGTGAGCCTGCTGTGTCTATCATGGGCAGGTTGGTCAGGTACAGGGTAGGCTGTATGTATCAGTGGATGGCGTCTGATGTCATGGGCTGAGTTTCTATAGCATGTCCGTGCAGGCTGGTGACTTCAGGGGTGATTGTTTGATCGATCAGTGAGGTTTAGTCACATCAGTGGTGAGGCTGTGTGTGTCACAACTGAGGCTGTTGAGTCAGAGGAGGAGTCTGTTATGTCAATTGAGATGTTGGATGCTACGTGAGGTTTTTGATTCACAGGAGGCTATGATAATCAGTGGTGACCCAGACATCTGAATACACAGTATGGCTTGAGATTTTTCAGTGGTTAGGCTGTGCAATTCAGACGGGGCTGAATCCAGTTGTATGAGCTAAGAGTTACAGTTGAGAATGGATGTTACTAGTGAGGGTTTTGTACTGCCACCGCAAGGCTGTGGTGTCACTTTGAGGCGTCCATGTCCGCATGGCCTGCAGATGTCAGTGAGAGGGTTGTTAGAGTGGGTACATAGCAGGCGGCCAGGCAAGATCTCCGTGGTTCACTGATGCTATGATTTCATAGTGTTACTGAGCCTGTGATTACACGTTGAGGTTATGTGGTATGTCCGCATGTTGAGGGCTTTTGATGTCACAGTTGCAGTGTGAGACTGTTTGTGACGTGATATGGCTGAAATTGTTGCATTTACAATGTCATATAACACTGCTGAGCCTGTGAGCCATAGTGAGGTGCTGATGATGTTCACCATGGAGTCCTGTGGTGCACGGTAATGTGGAATATCACGAATGAGGCGTGTGTGCGTCAATCAATATGAGGTTGTGATTTCGCATTGAGACTGTGTGGCACCATTGTGGCTGTGATAGTCACTGGAGGTATTTTGTATTGAATAGTGATAGATTGTGCTTTATACCCGGGGTGGGGAACTATTGACATTCGTGAGGCTGTAATTGTCAACTGGTTGAGCCCTACATGCACAGTGTCATTGTGGCTGTGTGTCACTCTGATAGATTTGATGTCCCTGGGGAAGTTTGTGATGTCGACAGTAAAGGTTGTGAATCAATGTTAACCTGTGCGTAGTCAACAGGTTTCTGTGAACTGTGAAGGTCAGTGGTGAGGCTGTGTTAGTTTTGTAGGAGGCTAGGTAGATATCAGTGATGAGGGTCTGTGTGATTGTTGCCATTGGATGCTATCATTCAGAGGTGGAGCCTATGATGTCATACGAGGAAGCCATATTGACAAGGAGAAGCTATAACCAGACAGAGGAATGGCTGCGATGTTAATTGAAGGATTTTGGTGTGTTACCAGTGATGCCGGAGATGCCATGATATCACAGCGATACCTTGCATTTTGTGTGATAGGTGTTATATCACAATGAGGCTGATGTGATTATGAGGATATGTTGTGTCACAGTGATGCTGGCATTGTCACTTGTGAGGCCTATTTGAGGCCGCATATGAGGTTTTTGATGAACACCTGTGCCTGTGGTACACTAGGAGCATTGATGTACTGTACGTAGTTGGTGATGTTTCAGTGGACGCGCGTTGTGAGGTTTCCAGTGAGACTGTGACATCAAATGGAGGCGAATTCACAGTGCGAGACTATGATGTCCGTGGCAAGCTGGTCACAGTGAAATGTGATGACACTAGTTGGGCTTTGTGAGGCCAGCTGTCTGGTTGTGTTTGTGAATGTCAACTCACAGTGAGGCTGTGAGAACAGTGTGACATGATGTCACACGTGATTGCTCCTGGATGAAACAGTGATTTATTGGATGTTCACTGGAGATGTTTGGATGGCCACAGTGCAGCTGTGTGATGGTACTATATAATTGTAATGTCACAGTGAGTCTGTGGATTTCTCAGAAGTCGTTGTTGATGGACTCAGTGATGTCTATGATGGTCAGTAGTGGCGGTGCTTTCACAGGGGACTATGTCAGTTGTTGAGGCGTTTGTCACTGGTGGGTGCTCTAATAATAGGTGAGTTTATTGTGTGGCAAACTGAGGCTGTGATTTATCCACAGTGCAGGCCAATGATGTCAGAGGTGAAGCTTTACAGTCGTGCATGTTTAGATTGCAATGGTATGGCCGTGATGTGAAATTGAGGCTGGTGTTTCACGTGTGAGGTTATGAGTACTGGGGAAAAGTTGTATGTAAGGAGTGAGGTGTTGTGACGGATAAATAGTGGCACTGTAGGTTAATGCAGGTAGGCTTCATGGCTGTCAGTTGAGACTTGAGGTCAGGGTGAGGCCGCCGTGGTTGCCACGTGAGGGCTCGTAAATGTGTCAGTAATGAGCGAGTGATGTCGCCATTGAGCGTGTAGGATTTCAGCAGATGGACATGTGTGTGTCATCAGTGAGCTGAGATTGTCACTTGATGAACGGGTGTGTATGTTGTAATACTCCTGGAATGTTCAGTATGAGAAAGATGGCATAGTGAGTCTATCCATGTCGCTGGTGAAGGCGTTGATGTAGTGGTGGAACACTATTACAGACAGTGCACGGGAGGCTGTGACATAAAAGGCTATATTTCACTGGTGTGGCATGGATGTCAGTGTACTGATGATGTTGTGGTGATGTGATGTTGCTTTGAGGTACAGTGAGGCTGTGAAGTCCACTGGTGAGGCGGTTGATGTCACAGTGGGGCGATGTGGATTACAATGTGAAGGTTGTATGTCAATGCACGTCTGTCAGTGTCACCATGAGGGATGAGCACTCAGGAACATATGTCACAGTAGGCTGTGATTTAAGTGGCAGTTGAAGTCACAATTGGCTAAAATGTAGCACATAAGCTTATGGTGTTTGGCAGGTCTGTTGATCACTGAGCGTTATACACAAATAAGGCTCTGATTTTACGGTTGTTCTTAGAGCTGTCAGTGGGCTTGTGACGTCAGGGGTTGATGCTTGGAATTCACAGTGAGTTTAGGACTCATGTGAGGCTGGTGCAGTAACACTGAGTTGCTGTGATTCAGAGGAGAGGCTTTGAATGTTAACGTGAGCAGTGATATCAGACAATGAGGCGAAAGCCACAGTGAGGCTTGTTTTAATAACATTTTTAAGTATTTTCGTCTCATAAAACCATTCAATAGGATAAACACTTCCCTCTCCCCCTCTCACGGTCCCCGTCCCCCCTCGGACCCTCCCTCCCATGCCCCCAATGCCTCTTCTCCAATCCCCAAGAGTCCCTTTAATGTGCATGCCAGACTCTGCCTCTGGGCCCCTCTCCCCAGATGTATAGGAACACCGTAGACATTTCGTCGAATCCATTTCCTTGTCCACCTAAGCACAGGAAGCATTACTGTGGTTATCAATTCCCTTGCCTAAAGGATCTTGGTGCCTTGTAAGTCATGTGTGTCGATGTGCTTTGTAGGTCAATAGTGTGTTGGACCATTACTCAGGGCAATCAAGTTCCAGTTATGTATTGCTTCGGCCCATACTTCGTGTGTGGAGTATTGCAAATTCATTGCCGCTCCCAGTTTGTTGCTCTTACAATATTAACCCCCCCCTCTCCGCTAATTTTCCCTGTGGCTTCAGGGCAGGATGGAGAGAGATATGTCTGGCCTAGGTTCATAAGTGGTTGATATAGAGTCTCTGAAGTTCTGGATATGGTTGTTGATTTTTTTTTGGCAGTTTTGTTGCTCCTGCAACTGCCTTCACTCCATCTGATGGGCAGTATGTCACACCCTTTGCAGTCCTGGATGGAGGCCTATTTTACTCATGCCTGTAAACATGTCCCCCGCTCTCTTGTTTCGGGTGGGTGGCCCGCCAACCCCATCCCTCCTGGTCAGTAATCCT
>JALPQD010000452.1:0-28590 GCA_023101885.1 Typhlomys cinereus | reverse complement strand
ATCCTTGCAATTACTGTATTACATAGGTTTACCCTTGAGTGTCTCAATGTGGGCTGGGTGAGTTTGGTACTAGGAGCCAAGTATTAGGAGTACATACGGCGCTTAATTTCTGGGATTGAGATACTTCACTTAATATAATTGTTTCTAATGACATCCATTTCCCGGCAAATTCCAGTAATTCATCATTTTTGATGGCTGAGTAGTACTCCATTGTATAGATGTACCACAGTTTCCTTATCCACTCGTCAACTGTTGGACATTTAGGTTGATTCCATGACTTTGCTATTGTAAACAGTGCTGCTATGAACATAGTCGTGCTGGTGCTATCGAGGCGAACCTCTGTTGCATGGGGGGTTATTCCCAATAGTGGAATAGCAGGGTCATATGGCATTTCAATCTTTAATTTCTTTAAGAATCTCCAGACGGCTCGCCAGAATGGCTGTATGAGCCTGCATTCCCACCAGCAATGTAACAGAGTTCCCCTCTCTCCACATCCTCTCCAGCATTTGTTGTTGTTTGTATTGTGGATTTTTGCCATCCTGACCGGGGTGAGATGAAATCTCAGGGAGGTTTTGATTTGCATTTCCCTGATGGCTAAGAAGTGGAGCATTTTTTAAGATATTTGTTAGACATTTTAATTTCATCTCTGGTAAAATATCTTTTACGTTCCAGGGCCCATTTTTTAATTGGGCCACTGGTTTCCTTGGTGTTTAATTTTCTAAGTTCTTTGTGCACTCTGGACAGTAGAGCTCTATCAATATGTGGTTAGTGAAGATTTTCTACCATTCTGTGGGTTGCCTTTGAGCTCGTGTGACAATCTCTTTATCTGAACAGAAGCTCTTTAATTTCACAAGATCCCAACTGTTGAGAGTTGGTTGCAGTGACTGTGCCTTTGGATGTCTGTTTAGGAACTGTTGGCCTAGCCCAATCAGCTCAAGGGAGTTCCCTATCCGTTCAGTTATGATTTTTATAGTCTCTGGCCTGATATCAAGGTCCATGATCCATTTGGAATTAAGTCTTGTACATGGTGACAAGTACGGGTCCAGCTTTAATCTTCTGCTGTGGAGATCCAGTTTTGAGACACATTTGTTGAAGATGCTGTTCTTTTCCATTGGATTTTTTGGGCCCCTTTGTCGAAGATCAAATGGCTGTATTTTTGTGGGCTTATAGCTGGGTCTTCAACCCTTATCCATTGATCTGTGGGTCTATTTTGGAGCCCGTACCAGGCTGTTTTATAACGATGGATTTGTAGTATAGACTAAGGTTCTGTATGGTAATACCTCCACCAGTGTTTTTGTTACTCAGGATTGTCTTTGCTATCCTAGGTCTTTTGTGCCTCCATATGAATTTTGAGATTAATTGGTCAACTTCTTTAAAGAATGCTTTGGATTTTAATTGGTATAGCATTGAATTTTATATTGCCTTTGGTAGGATGGTCATTTTTACGATGTTGATTCTGCCAATCCAGGAGCATGGGAGGTCTTTCCACCTTCTGATGTCTTCAGCAATTTCTTTCTTTAGGGTTTTAAAATTTCATTGTAAAGGTCTTTTACCTCCTTGGTTAGGTTTATTCCAAGGTATTTCATTTTTTAGGGGCTATAGTAAATGGGATTGTTTCTTTCAGGGCTTTTTCACTTCTTTCATTCTGGGCATATAGGAAGGCCTCTGATTTTTGCACATTTATTTTGTATCCTGCCACCCTGCTGAACTTCTCAATTAGTTCCAGGAGCTTCCTGGTGGAGTTTTTGGGATCACTCAGGTATAAGATCATGTCATCTGCAAATAGTGATAGCTTGACTTCTTCCTTGCCGATTTGAATCCCTTTTATCCCTTTCTTGTCTTATGGCTTCAGCTAAGACTTCAAGTACAATGAATAGAAGTGGTGAGAGTGGACAGCCTTGTCTAGTTCCTGATCGAAGTGGGAATGCTTCCAATTGTTCCCCATTGAGCATAATCCTTGCTGTGGGCTTGTTGTATACAGCTTTTATTATAGATAAAGTTTCCTTCCATTCCTACTGTCTCTAGCGTTTTGATCATAAAAGGCTGTTGGATCTTGTCAAAGGCTTTTTCTGCATCTATCGAGAGTATCATGTGGTCTTGGACTTTGGACTGGTTTACATGATGAATTACATTTATTGATTTCCGTATGTTGAACCAACCTTGTGTGCCGGGATGAAACCTACTTGGTCCCTGTGAATGATCTTTTTGATATGTTTTTGAATCCGATTTGCTAAGACTTTGTTGAGAATCTTTGCGTCTGTGTTCATCAGGGAGATCGGCCTATAGTTTTCTTTTTTAAGTGAATCTTTATTAGGTTTTGGGATTAAGACGATATTAGCTTCATAGAAGGAATTTGGTAGTGTTCCTTCCTTTGCTATTTGATGGAACAGTTTAAGGAATATTGGTGTTATTGACTCCTTAAATGTCTGGTAGAATTCTGAGCTGAATCCATCTGGTCCAGGACATTTTTTGGTGGGAAGATTCGAGATTACTTCTTCAATTTCCTTATAGTTATAGGGCCATTTAAGTAATTCACAATTTCCTGATCCAATTTAGGTAAGATGTGTTTACTTAGAAATTCATCCATCTCTTGTGTGTTGTCAAACTTCACAGAGTATAAGTTTTTGAAATATGATGTTATAATTCTCTGGATTTCTTGGGTATCAGTAGTGATTACTCCATGTTCATTTCTAATTTTGTTAATTTGGTTTTCTCTCTCTTGCTTTTGGTTAATTTAGCTAGGGGTGTATCTATCTTATTTTTTTTTCAAAGAACCAGCTTTTTGACTGGTTGATTTTTTCTATCGTTTTCTTAGTCTCGATTTCAGATATTTCTCCCCTTATTTTGCTAATTTCCTCTCTTCTACTACTTTTGGGATCAGATTGCTCAAGTTTCTCTAAAGCCTTAAGCTGCATCGTTAAGTTATTTATTTCTGATGTTTCCATTTTTTGATGTAGGCATTAAGAGCTATGAACTTACCTCTTAGAACAGCTTTCATTGTGTCCCAGAGATTTTGGTAAGTTGTATTTTCGTGATCGTTCACTTTCAGGAAATCTTGAATTTCCTCTTTAATTTCTTCCTGAATCCAGTTCTCATTCAGCATCATATTGTTAAGTTTCCAGGAGTTAGTGTATTTTCTCTTGTTGTGTTGTGGATGTCAAGCTTTAGGCCGTGGTGGTCTGATAGGGCACAGGTTAGAATCAACTTTTTTGTATATGTGTAGATTCGTTTTGTGGCCCATATGTTATCTATTTTGGAAAAAGTTCCATGTGCTGCTGAGAAAAATGTGTATTCTTTTGTGCGTGTGTGAAAAGTTCGATAGAGATCTGTAAGGTATACTTCTTTAAGGGTTTGATTAAGTTCCAAAGTGTCTCTGTTAAGCTTTTGACCTGTTGATCTATCCCATGTTGAGAGGGCGGTGTTGAAGTCCCCAAGAATAATCGTTTGGGGGTTGATTTCTTGCTTTAGACGCTGTAGGGTTTCCTTAATGAATGTGGAGGGGCCCATATTGGGTGCATAAATGTTCAGGATTGTGATGCACTTCAAAATTTGACTCAGAGTCCTCCTCACTTGGTTCACTATTTTGGCAATTCATGGCCTGCGTGAACTTGTTCCATGCAAATGTCACAAAACAAGTATGATTTTCTCCTGAAGGCAAATGTTACAGTGTAGAAACTTCTATAGGATACTTATCACTAAGAGGTGCACTTCCAGCATTTGACTCTGAATCCTCCTAACTTGGTTCACTATTTTGGCAATTCATGGCCTGCGTGAACTTGTTCCATGCAAATGTCACAAAACAAGTATGATTTTCTCCTGAAGGCAAATGTTACAGTGTAGAAACTTCTCTAGGATACTTATCCCCAAGAAGTGCGCTTCCTACATTTGATTCTCAATCCTCCGCACTTGGTTTTCTTTTGGAAATCATATCCTGCATGAATAAGTTCCATGGAAACGTAGCAACACAGCTTGATTTTCTGCAGAACACAATGAGGCACAGCATCGAAACTTCTGTAGGATACTTACCACTAAGAAGTGCACTTCCAACATTTGGCTCTGAGTCTCCTCACTTGGTTCTACTATTTTGGAAAATCATTGCTTGTGTGAACATTTTCCAGGGAAACATTGCAAACAAGTTTGATACTCTCCTGAACACCAAGAATGACAGTACAGAAACTTTGGTGGGATACTTACTGCTAAGAAGAAGAGCACTTGCAACAATTGACTCTGAGTCCTTCTCTCTTGGTTCACTATTTTGGAATATCATGGCTTGTGTGTAAATGTTGCATTGACTGTTGAACAACAAGTGTGACTTTCTCCTGATCACAAAGAGTTGCAGTATAGATATTTCTGTAGGATACGTATCCCAACGAAGTGCACTTGCAACATTTGACTCTGAGTCATCCTCACTTGGTAAACTATTTTTGAAAAATCATGGCCCTCTTCAACATGTTCCATGGAAATTTGGCACAACAACTGTTACTTTCTCCTGAACACAAAGGTTACAGTATAGGAACTTCCGTAGGACACTTACCGGTAAGAAGTGCACATGAAATATTTCACTCTGAATCCTCCTCACTTGGTTCACTATTTTGGAAAATAATGGCATGCGTGAACATGTTATATGCAAACGTCGCAAAACGAGTGTGATCTTCTCCTGAACACAAAGTGTTATAGTATAGAATCTTCTGTAGGATATTTATCCCTAAGAAGTGCACTTCCAGCATTTGACTCTGAATCCTCCTCACTTGGTTCACTATTTTGGAAATTCATGGCCTGTGTGAACATGTTCCATTCAAATGTCACAAAAAAGTATGATTTTCTCCTGATCGCAAATGTTACAGTGTAGAAACGTCTCTAGGATGCTTATCCCCAATAAGTGCACTTCCTACATTTGATTCTGAATCCTCCGCTCTTGGTTCGCTATTTTGGAAATCATCTCCTGCATTAATAGGTTCCATGGAAAAGTCGCAAAACAAGTGTGATTTTCTGCAGAACACAAAAAGGTACAGAATCGAAACTTCTGGAGGATACTTACCAATAAGAAGTGCACTTCCAACATTTGACTCTGGGTCCTCGTCACTTGATTCACTATTTGGAAAGTCAAAGCCTGCGTGAACATGTTCAGGGAAACATTGCAAAACAAATGTGATAATGTCCTGAACACCAACAATGTCAGTATAGAAACTTTGGTGGGATACTTACCGCTAAAAAGAAGAGCACTTGCAACATTTGACACTGAGTCCTTCTCTCTTGGTTCACTATTTGGAATATCACGGCTTGCGTGTAAATGTTCCATTGACTGTCGCACAACAAGTGTGACTTTCTCCTGATCACAAAGAGTTACAGTATAGAAACATTCTGTAGGATACGTATCGCAACGAAGTGCACATGCAACATTTGACTCTGAGTCATCCTCACTGGTTAACTATTTTTGAAAAATCATGGCATGCTTCAACATGTTCCATGGAATGTGGCACAACAACTGTTATTTTCTCCTGAACAACAAAGAGTTACAGTATAGGAACTTTCGTAAGATACTACCTGTAAGAAGTGCATGTGCAATATTTGACATTGGACCATCCTCACTTGTTCACTATTTGGAAAATCATGGCCTGCTTCAACATGTTCCATGGAAATGTGGCACAACAACTGTTATTTTCTCCTGAACACAAGAGTTACAGTACAGTAACTTCCGTAGGATACTTACAGGTAAGAAGTACAAGTGCAATATTTGACTCTTAACCCTCCTCACTTGGTTCACTATTTTGGAAATCATGGCCTGCGCTGAAGATGTTATACGCAAATGTCGCAAAACAAGTGTGATCTTCAAATGAACACAAAGTGTTACAGTATAGAATCTTCTGTAGGATACTTATCCCTAAGAGGTGCACTTCCAGCATTTGACTCTTGAATCCTCCTCCACTTGGTTCACTATTTTGTAATATCATGGCATACGTGAAAAAGTTCCATGCAAATGTCACAAAAAAAAGTATGGTTTTCCCTGAATGCAAAATGTTACAGTGTAGAAACTTCTCTAGGATTGCTTATCCCCAAGAAGTGCACTTCCTACATTTGATTCTGAATGCTCTGCCCTTGGTTCACTATTTTGGAAATCATCTCCTGCAGGAATAGGTTCCATGGAAATGTCACAAAACAGGTGTGATTTTCTGCAGAACACAAGAGGTACAGAATCGAAACTTCTGTAGGATACTTACCAATAAGAAGTGCACTTCCAACATTTGACTGTGAGTCCTCCTCACTTGGTTCACTACTTGGAAAATCATAGCCTGCGTGAAAATGTTCCAGGGAAACATTGCAAACAAGTGTGATACTCTCCTGAACACAAAAAATAACAGTGTAGAAACTTTGGTGGGATACTTACAGCTAAGAAGAAGAGCACTTGCAACATTTGACTCTGAGTCCTTCTCTCTTGGTTCACTATTTTGGAATATCATGGCTTGCGTGTAAATGTTCCATTGACTGTAGCACAACAAGTGTGTCTTTCTCTGATCACAAAGAGTACAGTATAGAAACTTCTGTAGGATACATATCCCAACAAAGTGCACTTGGAATATTTGACTCTGAGTCGTCCTCACTTTTTAACTATTTTGGAAAAATCATGGCCTGCTTCAACATATTCCATGGAAATGTGGCACAACAACTGTTATTGCTCCTGACCACAAAGAATAACAGTATAGGAACTTCCCTAGGACACTTACCGGGAAGAAGTGCACGTGCAATATTTGACTCTGAACCCTACTCACTTGGTTCAGTATTTTGGAAAAGTATGGCCTGCGTGAACATGTAATATGCAATTGTCACAAAACAAGAATGATCTTCTCCTGAACACAAAGCGTTACAGTATAGACTCTGCCGTAGTATACTTATCCCAAAGAAGTACACGTCCAACATTTGAATCTCAGTGTTCCTCACATGGTTCACTATTTTGGAAAATCAAGGCCTGCGTGAACACATTCCATGAAAACGTCACAAAACCACTGTGATTTCCTCCTGAACATAAAAAGTTACAATGTATGAACATCTACAAGATTCTTATCACTGAGAAGTGAAAGTGAAACATGTGAATTTGACGCTTCCTCACTTGGTCACTATTTTCAAGCTCATTACAGGCCTGGACATAGTTGGTAGAATCAGCACAAACGAATGTTGTTTTCTACAGAAAACAAAGTTTTACAGTCTAGAAACCTGTGTACGATACTTGTCCCAAAGAAGGGCACATGCTACATATGACTGTGACTCCTCTACACTTGGTTCATGATTTTGGAAGGGAATGACATGCATGAACATATTTCATGGAAACATCATACAACAAGTGTGATTTCCTCCTGAACACTGAGAGTTACAGTATAGAAACTTTTGTACAACACTTATCCTAAAGAAGTGCACTGGCAACACTTGACTCAGAGTCCTCCTCACTTGGCTCACTATTTTGTAAAATCATGGCCTTTGTGAACATGTGCCATGTAAATGTCCCAAACAAGTATGATTTTCTCTTGAACACAAATGTTTACAGTATACAAACTTCTGTAGGATACTTCTGCATAAGAGGTGCACTTCCAGCATTTGCATCTGAATCCTCCTCACTTGGTTCACTAATTTGGAAATTCATGGCTTGCGTGAATATGTTCCATGCAAATGTCACAAAACAAGTATGATTTTCTCCTGAACGGAAATGTTACAGTGTAGAAACTTCTCTAGGTTACTTATCCCCACGAAGTGTATTTCCTATATTTGATTCTGAATCCTCTGCACTTGGTTCACTATTTTGGAAATCATCTCCTGCATGAATAGGTTCCATGGAAATGTCGCAAAACAATTGTGATTTTATGCAGAACACAAAGAGGTACAGTATCGAAACTTCTGTAGGATAGTTACCACTAAGAACTGCGCTTCCAACATTTGGCTCTGAATCTCCTCACTTGGTTCACTATTTTGGAAAATCATAGCCTGCGTGAACATGTTCCAGGGAACCATTGCAAAACAAATGTGATACTCTCCTGAACACCAAGAATGACAGTATAGAAACTTTGGTGGGATACTTACCGCTAAGAAGAAGAGTACTTGCAACATTTGACTCTGAGTCCTCCTCACTTGGTTCACTATTTTGGAAAATCATAGCCTGCGTGAATATGTTCTAGGGAAACATTGCAAAACAAGTGTGATACTCTCCCGAACAGCAGAATGAGAGTATAGAAACTTTGGTGGAATATATACTGCTAAGAAGAAGAGCACTTGCAACATTTGACTCTGAGTCCTTCTCTCTTGGTCACTATTTTGGAACATCATGACTTGCGTATAAATGTTCCATAACTGTCGCACAACAAGGGTGACTTTCTCCTGATCACAAAGAGTTAAAGTACAGAAACTTCTGTAGGATACGTATCCCAAGGAAGAGCACTTGCAGCATTTTGCTCTGAGTATTCTCACTTGGTTAACTATTTTGGAAAATCATGGCCTGCCTTCAACCTGTTCCATGGAAATGTGGCACCACAACTGTTATTTTCTCCTGAACACAAGAGTTACAGCATAGGAACTTCCGTAGGACACATAAGGGTAAGAAGTCCATGTGCAATATTTGACTCTGAACCCTCCTCAATTGGTTCACTATTTGAAAAATCATGGCCTCCATGAACTAGTTATATGCAAATGTTGCAAATCAGGTATGATCTTCTCCTCAACACAAAGTGTTACAGTGTAGAAACTTCTCTAGGATACTTATCCCAAAGAAGTGCACTTCCTAAATTTGATTCTGAATTCTCCGCAGTTGATTCACTATTTTGGAAATCATCCCCTGCATGAATAGTTTCCATGGAAAACTTCGCAAAACAAGTGTGATTTTCTTCAGTACCACAAGAGTTACAATACCGAAACTCTGTAGGATACTTACCACTAAGAAGTGCACTCCAACATTTGGCTCTAGTCTCCTCACTTGGTTCACTATTTTGGAAATCATAGCCTGCGTGAACATGTTCCACAGAAACATTGCAACATAAGTGTGGATACTCTCCTGAACACCAAGAATGACAGTATAGAACTTGGTAGGATACTTAACTGCTAAGAAGAAGAGCACTTCCAACATTTGACTCTAAGTCCTTCTCTCTTGGTTCACTATTTTGGAATATCATGGCTTGCTTGTAAATGTTCCATTGACTGTCCCACAACAAGGGTGACTTCTCCTGATCACCAAAGATTTACAGTATAGATACTTCTGTAGGATATGTATCCCAACGCAGTGCACTTGCAAACATTGACTCTGAGTCATCCTCACTTGGTTAAACTATTTTGGAAACATCATGGCCTGCTTCAAAATGTTTCATGGAAATGTGGCACAATTGTTATTTTCTCCTGAACACAAAGAGTTACAGTACAAGAACTTCCATAGAATACTTACTGGTAAGAAGTGCATGTTCAATATTTGACTCTGATCCCTCCTTACTTGGTTCACTATTTTGGAAAATCATGGCCTGCATGAACATGTTACAAGCAAATGTCGCAAAACTAGTGTGATCTTCTCCTGAACACAAAGTGTTACAGTATAGAATCTTCTGTAGGATAATTATCCCTAAGAAGTGCACTTCCAACATTTGACTCTCAGCCCTTCTCACATGTTTCAACAGTTTGGAAAATGAAGGCCTGCCTTGAACACATTCCATGAAAACGTCACAAACCAGTGTGATTTTCCTCCTGAACATAAAAGTTACAACGTATGACATCTACAGGATTCTTATCACTGAGAGTGAAAGTGAAACGTGAATTTGACGCTTCCTCACTTGGCCACTATTTTCAAGCTCATTACAAGCCTGAACATAGTGGTAGAATCAGCACAAACGAATGTTGTTTTCTCCAGAACACAAAGTTTTACCGTCTAGAAAACTGTGTAGGGTACCTTGTCCCAAAGAGTGCACATGCTACATAATGACTGTGAGTCCTCTTCACTTGGCTCAGGATTTTGCAAGGGAATGATATGCATGAACATGTTTCCATGGAAAAGTCGTACAACAAGTGTGATTTCCTCCTGAACACAAAGAGTTACAGTATAGAAACTTCTGTAGGACACTTATCCTAAAGAAGTGCACTTGAACATTTGACTCAGAATCCTGCTCACTTGGTTCACTATTTTGTCAAATCATGGCTCGTGTGAACATGTGCCATGCAAATGTCACAAAACAAGTATGATTTTCTCCTGAACCCAAATATTACAGTATAGAAACTTCTGTAGCTATCTCCCTAAGATGTGCACTTCCAGCATTTGACTCTGAATCCTCCTCACTTGGTTCACTTTTGGAAATTCATGGCCTGCGTGAACATGTTCCATGCAAATCTCACAAAACAAGGATGATTTTCTTCTGATGGAAATGTTACAGTGTACAACCTTCACTAGGATACTACCCCAAGAAGTGCACTTCCTACATTTGATTCTGAATCCTCTGCACTTGGTTCACTATTTTGGAAATCATCTCCTGCATGAGCAGGTTCCATGGAAAAGTCGAAAAACAAGTGTGATTTTATGCAGAACACAAAGAGGTATAGTATTTATCTTCTGTAGGAAACTTACCACTAAGAGGTGCACTTCCAACGTTTGACTCTGAGCCCTCCTCACATGGTTCACTATTTTGGAAAATCATAGTCTGCGTGAATATGTTCCAGGGAAACATTTCAAAACAAATGTGATACTCTCCTGAACACCAAGAATGACAGTATAGAAACTTTGGTGGGATACTTACCGCTAAGAAGAAGAGTACTTGCAACATTTGACTCTGAGTCCTCCTCACTTGGTTCACTATTTTGGAAAATCATAGCCTGTGCGAACATGTTCTAGGGAAACATTGCAAAACAAGTGTGATACTCTCCTGAACACCAAGAATGAGAGTATAGAAACTTTGGTGGGATACTTAGTGCTAAGAAGAAGACACTTGCAACATTTGACTCTGAGTCCTTCTCTCTTGGTTCACTATTTTGGAATATCATGGCTTGCGTATAAATGTTCCATTAACTGTCGCACAACAAGGGTGACTTTCTCCTGATCACAAAGAGTTAAAGTACAGAAACTTCTGTAGGATACGTATCCCAATGAGTGCACTTGCAACATTTGACTCTGAGTCATCCTCACTTGGTTAACTATTTTGGAAAAATCATGGCCTGCTTCAACATGTTCCATGGAAATGTGGCACAACAACTGTTATTTTCTCCTGACACAAAGAGTTACAGCATAGGAACTTCCGTAGGACACTTAAGGGTAAGAAGTGCATGTGCAATATTTGACTCTGAACCCTCCTCAATTGGTTCACTATTTTGAAAAATCATGGCCTCCATGAACATGTTATATGCAAATGTTGCAAAACATGTATGATCTTCTCCTCAACACAAAGTGTTACAGTGTAGAAACTTCTCTAGGATACTTATCCCAAAGTGCACTTCCTACATTTGATTCTGAATCCTCCGCAGTTGGTTCACTATTTTGGAAATCATCTCCTGCATGATAGGTTCCATGGAAATCGCAAAACAAGTGTGATTTTCTGCAGAACACAAAGAGTTACAGTACCGAAACTTCTGTAGGATACTTACCACTAAGAAGTGCACTTCCAACATTTGGCTCTGAGTCTCCTCACTTGGTTCACTCTTTTGGAACATCATAGCCTGCGTGAACATGTTCCACGGAAACATTGCAAAACAAGTGTGATACTCTCCTGAACACCAAGAATGACAGTGCAGAAACTTTGTTGGCATACAAACCGCTAAGAAGAAGAGCACTTCCAACATTTGACTCTGAGTCCTTCTCTCTTGATTCACTATTTTGGAATATCATGGCTTGCTTGTAAATGTTCCATTGACTGTCGCACAACAAGGTGACTTTCTCCTGATCACAAAAAATTACAGTATAGATACTTCTGTAGGATATGTATCCCAACGCAGTGCACTTCCAACATTTGACTCTGAGTCATCCTCACTTGGTTATCTATTTTGGAAAAATCATGGCCTGCTTCAACATGTTCCATGGAAATGTGGCACAACAACTGTTATCTTCTTCTGAACACAAAGAGGTACAGTATAGGAACTTCCGTAGGACACTTACTGGTAAGAAGTGCACGTGCAATATTTGACTCTGGACCCTCCTCACTGGTTCACTTTTGGAAAATCATGGCCTGCGTGAACATGATATATGCAAATGTCCCAAAACAAGTGTGATCATCTCCTGAACAAAAAGTGTTACAGTATAGAATCTTCTGTAGCATACTTATCCCTAAGAAGTGCTCTTCCAACATTTGACTCTCAGTCCTCCTCACTAGGTTCACCATTTTGGAAAATCAAGGCCTGCGTGAACATATTCCATGAAAACATCACAGAACCAGTGTGATTTTCTCCTGAACATATAAAGTTACAACGTATGAACCTCTACCGGATTCTTATCACTGAGAAGTAAAAGTGAAATGTGAATTTGATGCTTCCTCACTTGGTCAGTATTTTTAAGCTCATTACAGGCCTGAACATAGTGGGTAGAATCAGCACAAAACAAATGTTGTTTTCTCCAGAACACAAAGTTTTAGCTTCTAGAAACCTGTGTAGGATACTTGTCCCAAAGAAGTGCACATGCTACATATGACTATGAGTCCTCTTCCCTTGGTTCAGAATTTTGGAAGGGAATGACATGCATGAACATGTTTCATGGAAACGTCGTAAAACAAGTCTGATTTCCTCCTGAACACAAAGAGTTACAGTATAGAAACTTCTGTGACACTTATCCTAAAGAAGTGCACTTGCAAGATTTGACTCAGAGTCCTCCTCACTTGGTTCACTATTGTTTAAAATCATGGCCTGCGTGAACATATTCCACGCAAATGTCACAAAACAAGTATGATTTCTCCTGAACGCAAATGTTACAGTACACAAACTTCTGTAGGATATTTATCCCTAAGAGGTGCACTTCCAGCATTTGATTCTGTACTCCTCCCTTGGTTCACTATTTTGGAAAATCATGGCCTGTGTGAACATGTGCAATGCAAATGTCACAAAAAAGTATGATTTTCTCCTGAACGCAAATGTTACAGTGTAGAAACTTCTCTAGGATACTTATCCTCAAGAAGTGCGCTTCCTACATTTGTTTCTGAATCCTCCACACTTGGTTCACTATTTTGGAAATCATGTCCTGCATGAATAGGTTCCATATAAACGTCGCAAAACAAGTGTGATTTTCTGCAGAACACAAAGAGGTACAGTATCAAAACTTGTATAGGATACTTACCACTAAGAAGTGCACTTCCAACATTAGACTCTGAGTCCTCCTCACTTGGCTCACTATTTTGGAAAGTCATAGCCTGCGTGAAAATGTTCCAGGGAAACATTGCAAAACAAGTGTGATACTCTCCTGAACACAAAGAATGACAGTATAGAAACTTTACTGGGCTACTGTGATTTTCTCATGAACATAAAACGTTACAACGTATGAACATCTACAGGATTCTTATCACTGAGAAGTGAAAGTGAAACATGTGAATTTGATGCTTCCTCACTTGGTCACCATGTTCAAGCTCATTACAGGCCTGAACATAGTTGGTAGAATCAGCACAAAACGAATGTTCTTTTCTCCAGAACACAGTTTTACCGTCTAGAAACCTGTGTAGGATACTTGTCCCAAAGAAGTGCACATGCTACATATGACTGTGAGTCCTCTTCACTTGGTTCACGATTTTGGAAGGGAATGACATGTACATACATGTTTCATGGAAACGTCGCAAATACGTGTGATTTCCTTCTGAACACAAAGAGTTATAGTATAGAAACTTCTGTATGACACTTATCCTAAAGAAGTGCACTTGCAACATTTTTTAACATTTTTTATTATTATTTCCACTTACACAACTTAGTAGGTAGACGATTTCCCTCCCCCCTCCTCTCCCCCCGACCCCTGCTCCCCTCTGTCTCTCCCCATTTCCCAGTGCCTCCCCCCCAATTCCCAGAGAGTCCTTTATTGTGTATGCCTAACTCTCCTCTTGGTCCTCCTATCTGATGACATAAAAGGACCCAGTGGCATTTACCTAAACCCTTTCTCGTGTTCCCCTTAAGCATAGGAACAGTACTGTGCCCATCAATCCCTTGCCTCCAAGGATCTTGGTGCCTTCAGCCGATGTTAGGCTTTGTAAGGTCAATAGTGTGACGGACATGGGCAGGGCATGCAAAGTCCTAATATCATTGCTTCAGCCCTATCTAGTGTGGAGACTCTTCAAATCATTGCTCCCCCCCATCCTGTTGCTCTTACAATCTTACCGCCCCTCTTCCACAGATGTCCCTCAGTTTCAGGATGGGGAGATTAGGCTGGCTTAGTTCTATGTGGATGATATAGAGTCTCTGAAGTTCTGGATTGTGGTTTGTTGATTTTCTTTTGCAGTTTTGCTGCTCCTGCAATGCCCTTCACTCCATCCTGATGGGCACTGTATGTCACCCCCTGGTCAGAGACAAAAAACTGTTAAACTGGAGTCTTGTTATAATAGCACATTCAAGGGTAGATGTAATCAAAGCAGGAAACCTCGGTGAGGGAGGGATCAGTCACCCATTTGCAAAATGATCTCTTTTCATCTGCCAGACTATATGCCCTCCCCTTCTGGTGAGATCATACCCCCTCAGTTGTACATGATCAGGAACGAACGTCTGTGAACTTAACCAGGTGTCACATTACTTACTTGCATTCCTTGGAGGTCGATTTTCTGTGCTGTAACATGGTCCCCTCTCTTTGTGTCTGGTGTGGCCCTCCTACCCCATCCCTCCTGTTCACAATCCTTGCAATTACCGTATTACATAGGTTTTCCCTTGAGTGTCTCAATGTGGGTTGGGTGAGTTTGGTACTAGGAGCACCTATTAGGGAGTACATACGGCGCTTAACGTTCTTGGATGGGGATACCTCACTTAATATAATTGTTTTCTAACTGACATCCATTTCCCAGCAAATTCCAGTAATTCATCATTTTTGAGGCTGAGTAGTACTCCATTGTATAGATGTACCACAGTTTCCTTATCCACTCGTCAACTGTTGGACATTTAGGTTGATCCATGACTTTGCTATTGTAAACAGTGCTGTGCTATGAACATAGTCGTGCTTGTGCTATTCTAGGCGAACTCTCTGCTACATTGTGAGGTTATTCCAAAATGGAATAGCAGGGTCATATGGCATTTCAATCTTAATTTCTTTAAGAATCTCCAGAGCTCGCCAGAATGGCTGTATGAGCCTGCATTCCCACCAGCAATGTAGAGAGTTCCCCTCTCTCCACATCCTCTCCACATTTGTTGTTGTTTGTATTGTGGATTTTTGTCCATCCTGACCGGGTGAGATGATATCTCAGGGAGGTTTTTAATTTGCATTTCCCTGATGGCTAAAGAAGTGGAGCATTTTTTAAGATATTTGTTAGACAGTTTAATTCATCTCTGGTAACTTTCTTTTACTTCCAGGCCCATTTTTAATTGGGTCATTGGTTCCTTGGTTGTTTAATTTTCTAAGTTCTTTGTGCACTTTGGACGTAGAGCTCTATCAATATGTGGTTAGTGAGATTTCTCCCATCTGTGGGTTGCCTTTGAGCTCGTGTGACACTCTCTTATCTGAACAGAAGCTCTTTAATTTCACAAGATCCCAACTGTTGAGAGTTGGTTGCAGTGACTGTGCCCTTTGATGTCTGTTTAGGAAATGTTGGCCTAGCACAATCAGCTCAAGGTAGTTCCCCTATCCCTTTCAGTTAGGATTTTTATAGTCTCTGGCCTGATATCAAGGTCCCTTGATCCATTTGGAGTAAGTCTTGTACAGGTGACAAGTACGGTCCAGCTTTAATCTTTGCTGTGGAGATCCAGTTTTGCCAGCACCATTTGTTGAAGATGCTGTTCTTTTTCCATTGGATTTTTGGGCCCCTTTGTCGAAGATCAAATGGCTGTTTTTGTGGGCTTATATCTGGGTTCAACCCTTATCCATTGATCTGTGGGTCTATTTGGAGCCAGTACCAGGTTTTTATAACTATGGATTTGTAGTATAGACTAAGGTTCGGTATGGTAATACCTCCAGCAGTGTTTTTGTTACTCAGGATTGTCTTTGCTATCCTAGGTCTTTTGTGCCTCCATATGAATTTTGAGATTAATTGGTCAACTTCTTTAAAGAACTGCTTTGGGATTTAATTGGTATAGCATTGAATTTGTATATTGCCTTTGGTAGGTGGTCATTTTTACGATGTTGATTCTGCCAATCCAGGAGCATGGGAGGTCTTTCCACCTTCTGGTGTCTTTTGCTATTTCTTTCTTTAGGGTTTTAAAGTTTTCATTGTAAAGGTCTTTTACCTCCTTGGTTAGGTTTATTCCAAGGTATTTCATTTTTCTAGGGGCTATAGTAAATGGGATTGTTTCTCTCAGGGCTTTTTCACTTCTTTCATTCTGGGCATATAGGAAGGCCTCTGATTTTTGCACATTTATTTTGTATCCTGCCATCCTGCTGAACTTCTCAATTAGTTCCGGAGCTTCTTGGTGGAGTTTTTGGGATCCCTCAGGTATAAGGTCATATCATCTGCAAATAGGGATAGTTTGACTTCCTCCTTGCCGATTTGAATCACTTTTATGTCCCTTTTCGTCTTATGCTTCAGCTAAGAATTCAAGTACAATATTGAATAGAAGTAGTGAGAGTGGACAGCCTTGTCTAATTCCTGATCGAAGTGGGAATGCTTCCATTGTTCCCCATTGAGCATAATCCTTGCTGTGGGCTTGTTGTATACAGCTTTTATTATATTGAAAAGGTTCCTTCCATTCCTACTGTCTCTAGCGTTTTGATCATAAAAGGCTGTTGGATCTTGTCAAAGGCCTTTTCTGCGTCTATCGAGAGTATCATGTGGTCTTGGACTTTGGACTGGTTTACATGATGAATTACATTTATTGATTTTGTATGTTGAACCAACCTTGTGTGGGGATGAAGCCTACTTGGTCCCTGTGAATGATCTTTTTGATATGTTTTGAATCCGATTTGCTAAGACTTTTTGAGAATCTTTGCGTCTGTGTTCATCAGGGAGATCGGCCTACAGTTTTCTTTTTTAAGTGAATCTTTATTAGGTTTTGGGATTAAAACGATATTAGCTTCATAGAAGGAATTTGGTAGTGTTCCTTCCTTTGCTATTTGATGGAACAGTTTAAGGAGTTTTGTTAACTCCTTAAATGTCTGGTAGAATTCTGTGCTGAATCCATCTGGTCCAGGACATTTTTTTGGTGGGAAGATTCGAGATTACTTCTTCAATTTCCTTATATGTTATGGGCCATTTAAGTAATTCACAATTTCCTGATCCAATTTAGGTAAGATGTCTTTACTTAGAAATTCATCTCTTGTGTGTTGTCAAACTTCACTGAGTATAAGTTTTTGAAATATGATGTTATAATTCTCTGGATTTCTTGGGTATCAGTAGTGATTACTCCATGTTCATTTCTAATTTTGTTAATTTGGGTTTTCTCTCTCTTGCTTTTGGTTAATTTAGCTAGGGGTGTATCTATCTTATTGATTTTTTCAAAGAACCAGCTTTTTGACTGGTTGATTTTTTCTATCATTTTCTTGTCTCAGTTTCAGATATTTCTCCCCTTATTTTGCTAATCTCCTTCTTCTACTACTTTTGGGATCGATTGCTCAAGTTTCTCTAAGCCTTAAGCTGCATCGTTAAGTTATTTATTTCTGATGTTTCCATTTTTTTGATGTAGGCATTAAGAGTTATGAACTTACCTCTTAGAACAGCTTTCTTGTGTCCAGAGATTTTGGTAAGTTGTATTTTCATTATCATTCACTTTCAGGAAATCTTGAATTTCCTTTTAATTTCTTCCTGAATCCAGTTCTCATTCAGCATCATACTGTTAAGTTTCAGAGTTAGTGTATTTTCTCTTGTTTGTGGTGTTGTGGATGTCCAGCTTTAGGCCGTGGTGGTCTGATAGGGCACAGGTTAGAATTTCAACTTTTTTGTATATGCGTAGATTGTTTTGTGGCCAATGTGTGATCTATTTTGGAAAAAGTTCCGTGTGCTGCTGAGAAAAATTGTGTTTTTTTGTGCGTGGGTGAAAAATGTTGATAGAGATCTGTAAGGTCCATTTCTTATGGGTTTGATTAAGTTCCAAAGTGTCTCTGTTAAGCTTTTGCCCTGTTATCTATCCTATGTGTGAGGGGCAGTGTTGATGCAGCCCCAAGGGGATTATCACTTTGGGGTTGATTTCTTGCTTTTAGACGCTGTAGGGTTTCCTTAATGAATGTGGAGGGGCCCATATTGGGTGACATAAATGTTCAGGATGTGTGATGCACTTGCAACACTTTGACTCAGAGTCCTCCCTCACTGGTTTTCACAATTTTGTAAAATCATGGCCTATGTGCACAGGTGCCATGGAAATGTCACAAAACAAGTATGCTCTTCTCCTGAATGCAATGTTACAGTATACAAACTTCTGTAGGATACTTATCACTAAGAGGTGCACTTCCAACATTTCACTCGGAATCCTCCACACTTGGTTCACTATTTGGAAATTCATGGCCTGTGTGAACATGTTCCATGCAAATGTTACAAAACATGTATGATTTTCTCCTGAACGCAAATGTTACAGTGTAGAAACTTCCCTAGGATACTTTTCCCCAAGAAGTGCATTCCCTACATTTTGATTCTGAATCCTCCACACTTGGTTCACTATTTTGGAAACCATCTCCTGCATGAATAAGTTCCATGGAAACATCGCAAAACAAGTGTCATTTTCTGCAGAACGCAAAGAGGTACAGTATCGAAACTTCTGTAGGATACTTATCACTAAGAAGTGCACTTCCAACATTTGACTCTGAGTCCTCCTCACTTGGTTTACTATTTTGGAAAGTCATAGCCTGCGTGAATATGTACCATGGAAGCATTCTAAAACAAGGGTGATACTCTCCTGAACACAAAGGATTACAGCATAGAAACTTTTGGGGGATACTTACTGCTAAGAAAAGCACTTGCAACATTTGACTCTGATTCATCCTCACTTGGTTAACTATTTTGGAAAAATCATGACCTGCTTCAACGTATTCCATGGAAATATGGCACAACAACTGTTATTTTCTCCTGAAACAAAGAGTTACAGTATAGGAACTTCCGTAGTGTACTTACGGGTAAGAAGTGCACGTGGAATATTTGACTCTGAACCTTCTTCATTTGTTTCACCATTTTGGAAAATCATGGCCTGCGTGAACATGTTATATGCAAATGTCGCAAAACAAGTGTGAACTTCTCCTGAACACAACGTGTTACAGTATAGAATCTTCTGTAGGATACTTATCCCTAAGAAGTGCACTTCCAACATTTGACTCTCAGTCTTCCTCACTTGGTTCACTCTTTCGGAAAATCAAGGCCTGCGTGAACATATTCCAAGAAAACGTCACAAAACCAGTGTTTCTCCTGAACATAAAAAGTTACAACGTATGAAAATCTACAGGATTGTTATCACAGAGAAATGAAAGTGAGACATGTGAATTTGACACTTCCTCACTTGGTTACTACTTTCAAGCACATTACAGGCATGAACATAGTGGTAGAATCAGCACAAAACGAATGTTGTTTTCTCTAGAACACAAAGGTTTACAGTCTGTAAACCTATGTAGGATACTTATCCCAAAGAAGTGCACATGCTACATATGACTTCCCAAAGAAGTGCACATGCTATATATGACTGTGAGTCCTCTTCACTAGGTTCACTCTTTTGGAAGGGAACGGCATGCATGAACATGTTTCATGGAAACGTCGTAAAACAAGTGTGATTTCCTCCTGAACACAAAGAATTGCAATATAGAAACTTCTGTATGATATTTATCCTAAAGAAGTGCACTTGCAATATTTAACTCAGAGTCCTCCTCACTTGGTTCACTAGTTTGTAAAATCATGGCTTGTGTGAACATGTGCCATTCAAATATCATAAAACAAGTATGATTTTCACCTAAACACAAATGTTACAGTATAAGAACTTCTCTAGGATACTTATCCTTAAGAGGTGAAATTCCAACATTTGACTGAATCCTCCGCACTTGGTTCACGCTTTTGGAAAATCATGGCCAGCATGAACATTTTGTATGCGAATATCGCAAAACAAGTATGACCTTCTCCTGAGCACAAAGTGTAACACTCTAGAATCTTCTGTAGGATACTTATCCGTAAAGTGCACCTCCAACATTTGACCCTCAGTCCTACTCACTTGGTTTACTATTTTAGAAAATCAAGGCCTGCTTGAACATATTCCATGACAACATTACAAAACCAGTGTGAATTTCTCCTGAAGATAAAAAGTTGCAATCTAAGAACATCTACAGGATTCTTATCACTGAGAAGAGAAAGTGGAACATGTGAATTTGACCCTTCCCACTTGGTCACTATTTTCAACCTCTTTACAAGCTTGAACATAGTTGGTAGAATCAGCACAAAACAAATGTTGTTTTCTCCAGAATACAAAGTTTTACAGTGTAGAAACCTGTGTAGGATACTTATCCCAAAGACGTGCACATGCTACATATGACTTCCCAAAGAAGTGCACATGCTACATATGACTGTGAGTCCGCTTCACTTGGTTCACTATTTTGGAAGTGAACGGCATGCATGAACATGTTTCAAGGAAACGTCGTAAACCAAATGTGATTTCCTCCTGAACACAAGGAGTTACCATATAGAAACTTCTGTACGATACTTATTTATCCTAAAGAAGTGCACTTGCAGCATTTAACTCAGAGTCCTCCTCACTTGGTTCACTAGTTTGTAAAATCATGGCCTGTGTGAACACGTGCCATTCAAATGTCACAAAACATGCATGATTTTAGCCTGAACACAAATGTTACAGTATAGGAACTTCTCTAGGATATTTATCCCTAAAAAGTGAAATTCCAACATTTGACTGAATCCTCCGAACTTGGTTCACTCTTTTGGAAAATCATGGCCTGCGTGAACATATTATATGCGAATGTCCCAAAAAAACTATTATCTTCTCCTGAGCACAAAGTGTAACACTATAGAATCTTCTGTGGGGTATTTATCACTAAGAAGTGCACCTCCAATATTTGACTCTGAGTCCTACTCACTTGGTTCAAAATTTGGAAAATCAAGGCCTGTGTGAACATATTCCATGAAAACGTCACAAAACCAGTGTGAATTTCTCCTGAGATAAAAACGTTTACACGTCTGAACATCTACAGGATCTTATCACTGAGAAGACAAAGCGAAACGTGAATTTGATGTGTCCTCACTTGTTCGCTATTCTCAGCTTCATTACAAGCCTGAACATAGTTGGTAGAATCAGCACCAAAACAAATGTTTTTTGCTCCAGAATACAAAGTTTTGCAGTCTAGAAACCTGTGTAGGACACTAATCCCAAAGAAGTGCACTTGCTACATATGAATACACAATGAAGTGCACCTGCTACATAGGACTGTGAGTCCTCTTCACTTGGTTCACTATTTTTAAGGGAAACAATAGCATGAACATGATTCATGGAAATGTCATAAACCAAGTGTGATTTACTCCCGAACACATAGAGTTACAATACAGAACGTCTGTACGATATACTTCGATTAAAGAAGTGCACTTTCAACATTTAATTCAGAGTCCGCCTTACTTCTTCACTATTTTGAAAATACATGGCCTGTGTGAACATGTGCCATTGAAATGTCAAAAACACGTATGATTTTCCCCTGAACACAAATGTGACAGTATTGAAACTTCTCTAGGATACTTATCCTTAAGAAGTGAAATTCCAACATTTGACTCTGAATTCTCCGCACTTGGTTGACTCTTTTGGAAAATCATGGCCTGGTGAACATATTATATGCGAATGTCGCAAAAGAAGTATGATCTTCTCCCGAGCACAAAGTGTAAACACTATAGAATCTTCTGTAGGATACTTATCCCTAAGAAGTTGCACTTCCCACATTTGACTCTGTCTTCTCACTTGGTTCACTACTTTGGAAAATCAAGGCCTATGTGAACATATTCCATGAAAACGTCACAAAACCAATGTTAATTTCTCCTGAACCTAAAAAGTTACAACGTCTGAACATCTACAGGATTCTTATCACTGAGAAGAGAAAGTGAACATGTGAATTTGACGCGTCCTCACTTGGTCACTATTTCAATCCCGTTACAAGCCTGAAAATAGTTGGTAGAATCAGCACAAAATAAATGTTGTTTGCTCCAGAATACAAAGTTGTACAGTCTACAAACCTGTGTAGGGTACTCATCCCAAAAAAGTGCACATGCTACATATGACTGTGAGTCATCTTCACTTGGTTCACTATTTTGGAAGGGAATGACATGCATTGAATATGTTTCATGGAAATGTCATAAAACAAGTGTGATTTCCTCCTGAACACAAAAGAGTTGCAATATAGAAACTTCTGCATGATTACTTATCCTAAAGAAGTGCACTTGCAGAATTTAACACAGGAGTCCTCCTCACTTTAAATAGTGATATTTTTAAAACCATGGCCGGTGTGAACACGTTGCCATTCAAATGTCAAAAAACAGTAAGAATTTTCGCCTGAACACAAATGTTACAGTAAAGGAACTTCTTTAGGATACTTATCCCTTAGAAGTGAAATTCCAACATTTGACTGAATCCTCCGCACTTGGTCACTCTTTGGAAAAATCATGGCCTGCATGAACATTTTGTTATGCGAATATCGCAAAACAAGTAGACTTTCTCCTGAACACACAATGTAAACCTATAGAATCTTCTGTAGGATACTTATCCGTATAAAGTTGCACCTCAAATATTTGACTCTCAGTCCTCCTCACTTGGTTTACTATTTTGGAAAATGAAGGCCTGCGTGACCATATTCCATGACAACATCACAAAACCAGTGTGAATTTCTCCTGAAGATAAACAGTTACAACCTATTAACATCTACAGGATTCATATTACTGAGAACAGAAAGTGGAACATTTGAATTTCACCCTTCCCACTTGGTCACTATTTTCAAGCTCTTTATAAGCCTGAATATAGTTGGTAGAATCAGAAACAAACAAACTTTTTTTTTCTCTAGAATACAAAGTTTTACAGTGTAGAAACCTGTGTAGGATACATATGCCAAAGACGTGCACCATACTAATATGGCTTCCGAAAGAAGTGCACATGGTAATATGACTGTGAGTCCTCTTCACTTGGTTCACAATTTTGGAAGGGAACGGCATGCATGAACATGATTCATGGAAACCTCGTTAACAAGTGTGATTTCCTCCTAAAGAAAAGAGTTACAATATAGAAAACTTCTGTACAATACTTACCCCAAAGAAGTGCACTTGCAACATTTAACTCAGGTCCTCCTCACTTTGTTTCAATAGTTTTGTAAAATCATGGCCTGTGTGAACATGTGCCATTCAAATGTCACAAAACAAGTATGATTTTCGCCTGAACACAAATGTGACAGTATAGAAACTTGTTAGGATACTTATCCCTACGAAGTGAAATTCAAACATTTGACTCTGAATTCTCTTGCACTTGGTTCACTCTTGTGGAAAATCATGGCCTGCATTGAACATGGTTTATGCGAATGTCGCAAAAGAAGTATGATCTTCTCCTGAGCACAAAGTGTAACACTATAGAATCTTCTGTAGGGTACATATCCCTAAGAAGTGCACCTGCAAAATTTGCCTCTCAGTCCTTCTCACTTGGTTCCACTATTTTAGAAAATCAAGGCCTTGCGTGAACATATTCCATGAAAACGTCACAAAACCAGTGTGAATTTCTCCGGAACATAAAAAGTTACAACCTATGAACATCTACAGGATTCTTATCACTGAGAAGAGAAAGTGAAACAGGTGCATTTGACGCGTCCTCCACTGGTCACTATTATCAACCTCATTACAAGCCTGAAAATAGTTTGTAGAATCACCGCAAAAAAAAATGTTGTTTGCTCCAGAATACAAAGTTGTACAGTCTATAAACCTATGTAGGATGCTTATCCCAAAGAAGTGCACATGCTACATATGACTGTGTGTCATCTTCACTTGGTTCACTATTTTGGAAGGGAACAACATGCATGAACATGTTTCATGAAAACGTCATAAAACAAGTGTCATTTCCTCCTGAAAACAAGGAGTTGCAATATAGAAAATTCTGTACGATACTTATCCTAAAGAAGTGCACTTGCAAAATTTAACTCAGAGTCCCCATCACTTGGTTCACTAGTTTGTAAAATCATGGCCTGTGTGAACATGTGCCATTCAAATGTCACAAAACAAGTATGATTTTCGCCTGAACACAAATGTTACAGTATAGCAACTTCTCTAGGATACTTATCCCTAAGAAGTGAAATGCCAACATTTGACTGAATCCTCCGCACTTGATTCCCTCTTTTGGAAAATCATGGCCTGCGTGATCATGTTATGGGCGAATGTCGCAAAACGAGTATGATCTTCTCCTGAACAGAAAGTGTAACACTACAGAATCTTCTGTAGAATACTTATCATTAAGAAGTGCACCTCCAACATTTGACTCTCAGTCCTCCTCACTTGGTTCACTATTTTGGAGAATCAAGGCCTGCATGACCATATTCCATGACAACATCACAAAACCAGTGTGAATTTCTCCTGAAGGTAAAAATTACAACCTATGAAACATCTACAGGATTCTTATTACTGAGAAGAGAAAGTGGAACATGTGAATTGACGCTTCCTCACTTGGTCACTATTTTCAAGCTCATTACAAGCCTGAACATAGTTGGTAGAATCAGCACAAAAACAAACGTTGTTTGCTCCAGAATACAAAGTTTTACAGTGTAGAAACCTGTGTAGGATACTTATCCCAAAGACTGTGCACATACTACATATGACTTCCCAAAGAAGTGCACATGCTACATATGACGTGAGTCCTCTTCACTTGGTTCACTATTTGGAAGGGAACGACATGCATGAACATGTTTCATGGAAACGTAGTAAAACAAGTGTGGTTTCCTCCTGAACACAAGATTTGCAATATAGAAACTTCGTACGATACTTATCCTAAAGAAGTGCACTTGCAATATTTAACTCAGAGTCCTCCTCACTTGGTTCACTATTTTTTAAAACCATGGCTGGTGTGAACATGTGCCTTTAAAATGTCACAAAACAAGTCTGATTTTCGCCTGAACACAAATGTTACAGTAAAGGAACTTCTCTACGATACTTATCCCTAAGAAGTGAAATTCCAACATTTGACTGAATCCTCCGCACTTGGTTCACTCTTTTGGAAAATCATGGCCTGCATGAACATTTTGTATGCGAATGTCGCAAAACAAGTATGACTTTCTCCTGAACACAAAGTGTAAACCTATAGAATCTTCTGTAGGATACTTATCCGTAAAGTGCACCTCCAACATTTGACTCTCAGTCCTCCTCACTTGGTTTACTATTTTGGAAAATCAAGGCCTGCGTGACCATATTCCATGACAACATCACAAAACCAGTGTGAATTTCTCCTGAAGATAAACAGTTACAACCTATTAACATCTATAGGATTCATATTACTGAGAAGAAAAAGTGGAACATTTGAATTTGACCCTTCCCACTTGGTCACTATTTTCAAGCTCTTCACAAGCCTGAATATAGTTAGTAGAATCAGCACAAAACAAGCGTTGTTTTCTCCAGAATACAAAGTTTTACAGTGTAGAAACCTGTGTAGGATACTTATGCCAAAGACGTGCACATACTACATATTACTTCCCCAAGAAGTGCACATGCTACATATGACTGTGAGTCCTCTTCACTTGGGAATGGCATGCATGACCATGATTCATGGAAACGTCTTAAACCAAGTGTGATTTCCTCCTGAACAAAAAGAGTTACAATATAGAAAGTCTGTACAATACTTATCCTAAAGAAGTGCACTTGCAACATTTAACTCAGATTCCTCCTCACTTGCTTCACTATTTTGTAAAACTATGGCTTGTGTGAACACGTGCCATTCAAATGTCACAAAACAAGTATGACTTTTGCCTGAACACAAATGTTACAGTACAGGAACTTCTCTAGGATACTTATCCCTAAGAAGTGAAATTCCAACATTTGACTCAGAATCCTCCGCACTTGGTTCACTCTTTTGGAAAATCATGGCCTGCATTAACATGTTATATGCGAAATTCGCAAAACAAGTATGATCTTCTCCTGAACACAAAGTTACCACTATAGAATCTTCTGTAGGATACTTATCCCTAAGATGTGCACCTCCAACATTTGACTCTGAGTCCTACTCACTTGGTTCACTATTTTGGAAAATCAAGGCCTGCGTGAACATATTCCATGAAAACCTCACAAAACCAGTGTGAATTTCTCCTGAAGATAAAAAGTTACAACTTATGAACATCTACAGGATTCTTGTCACTGAGAGACAAAGTTAAATGTGAATTTGACGCGTCCTCAATTCTTCTCTATTTTCAAGCTCATTACAAGCCTGAACATAGTTGGTAGAATCAGCACAAAACAAATGTTGTTTGCTCCAGAATACAAAGTTTTACAGTCTATAAACCTGTGTAGGATATTTGTCCCAAAGAAGTGCACATGCTACATATGACTGTGCGTTCTCTTCATTTGGTTCACGATTTTGGAAGGGAATGACATGCCTGAACATGTTTCATGGAAATGTCTTACAACAAGTGTTATTTCCTCATGAACACAAAGAGTTACAGTATAGAAACTTCTATAGGATACTTATGGGTAAGAAGTGCACGTGCAATATTTGACTCTGAACACTCCTCACTTCCTTCACTCTTTTGGAAAATCATGGCCTGCGTGAACATGTTATATGCAAATGTATCAAAACAAGTGTGATCTTCTCCTGAACACAAAGTGTTACACTATAGAATCTTCTGTAGGATACTTATCCCTAAGAAGTTCACTTCCAACATTTGACTCTCAGTCTTCCTCACTTGGTTCACTCTTTTGGAAATCAAGGCCTGCGTGAACATATTCCATGAAAAAGTCACAAAACCACTGTGATTTTCTCCTGAACATAAAAAGTTACAACGTATGAACATCTACAGGACTCTTATCACTGAGTAGTGGAAGTGAAACATGTGAATTTGACGCTTCCTATCTTGGTCACTATTTTCAAGCTCATTACAGGCCTGAACATAGTTGGTAGAATCAGCAAAAAACAAATGTTTTCTCCAGAACACAAAGTTTTACCTTCTAGAAACCTGTGTAGGATACTTACCCCTAGGAAGTGCACATGCTACATATGACTGTGAGACCTCTTCTTTTGGTGCACGATTAGTTAGGGAATGACATGCGTGAACATGTTTCATTGAAACATCTTACAACAAGTGTGATTTCCTCCTGAACACAAAGGGTTACATTATAGAAACTCGTAAGACACTTATCCTAAAGAAGTGCATTTGCAACATTTGACAAAGAGTCCTCCTCACTTGGTTCACTATTTTGGCAAATCATGGACTGTGTGAACATGTGTCATGCAAATGTCACAAAACAAGTATGATTTTCTCCTGAACGCAAATGTTACTGTATACAAACTTCTGTAGGATACTTATCCCTAACAGGTGCACTTCCAGCATTTGAATATGAATCCTCCTCACTTGGTTCACTATTTTGGAAATCATCTCCTGCATGAATAGGTTCCATGGAAACGTCGCAAAACAAGTGTGATACTCTCCTGAACACAAGAATTACAGTATCGAAATTTTTGTGGGATATTTACCGCTAAGAAGAGCACTTGCAACATTTGACTCTGAGTCCTTCTCTATTGGTTCACTATTTTGGAATATCATGGCTTGCGTGTAAATGTACCATTGACTGTTGCACATCCAGTGGACTTTCTCCTGATCACAAAGAGTTACAGTATAGAACCTTCTGTAGGATACGTGTCCCAACGAAGTGCACTTGCATCATTTGACTCTGAGTCATCGTCACTGGGTTAACTATTTTGGAAAAATCATGGCCTGCTTCAACATGGTCCATGGAAATATTGCACAACAACTGTTATTTTCTGCTGATCACAAATAGTTACAGTATAGGAACTTCCGTAGGATACTTACCAGTAAGAAGTGCACGTGCAATATTTAACTTTGAACCCTCCCCACTTGGTTCATATTTTGGAAAATCATGGTCTGCGTGAACATGTTATATGCAAATGTTGCAAAACAAGTGTGATCTTCTCCTGAACACAAAGAGTTACAGCATAGAATCTTCTGTAGGATACTTATCCTTAAGAAGTGCACTTCCAACATTTGACTCTCAGTCTTCCTCACTTGGTTCACTTTTGGAAAATCAAGGCCTGCGTGAACATATCCAAGAAAACGTCACAAAACCAGTGTGATTTTCTCCTGAACATAAAAAGTTACAAAGTATGAACATCTACTGGATTCTTATCACTGAGAAGTAGAAGTGAAACATGTGAATTTGATGCTTTCTCACTTGGTCACTATTTTCAAGCTCATTACAGGCCTGAACATAGTGGGTAGAACCGCACAAAACGTTTGTTTTCTCCAGAACACAAAGTTTGTTTGCCGTCTAGAAACCGTGTAGGATATTGTCCCAAAGAAATGCACATGCTACATATGACTGTGAGCTCTTCATTGGTTCACGATTT
>JALPQD010000451.1:1512371-1751163 GCA_023101885.1 Typhlomys cinereus | reverse complement strand
ACTCCTCCGCCCTTGGTTCACTCTTTTGGAAAATCATGGCCTGAGTGAACATGTAATATGCAAATGTCGCAAAACAAGATTGATCTTCTCCTGAACCCAAAGTGTAACACTATAGAATCTGCTGTAGGATACTTATCTCTAAGAAGTACAGCTCCAATATTTGACTCTCAGTCCTCCTCATTTGGTTCACTAATTTGGAAAATCAATGCCTGCGTGAACATGTTCCATGAAAACGTCACAAAACCAGTGTGAATTTCTCCTGAACATAATAAGTTACAACGTATGAACATCTACAGGATTCCTATCACTGAGACGAGAATGTGAAATCTGTGATTTTGATGCGTCCTCACTTGGTCACTATTTTCAAGCTCATTACAAGCCTGAACATAGTTGGGAGAATCAGCACAAAACAAATGTTGTTTTCTGCAGAATACAAAGTTTTACAGTCTAGAAACCTGTGTAGGATAATTATCCCAAACAAGTGCACATGCTGCACATGACTTCCCAAAGACACGCACATGCTACATATGACTGTGAGTCCTCTTCACTTGGTTCACTATTTGGAAGGGAACGACATGCATGAACATGTTTCATGGAAACGTCGTAAAACAAGTGGAATTTCCTCCTGAACACAAAGAGTTACACTATAGAAACTTCTGTTTGATACTTATCCTAAAGAAGTGCACTTGCAACAGTTAACTCAGAGTCCTCCTCACTTGGTTCACTATTTTGTAAAATCATGGCCTGTGTGAACATGTGCCATTCAAATGTCACAAAACAAGTATGATTTTCGCCTGAACACAAATGTTACAGTATAGGAACTTCTCTAGGATACTTATCCCTAAGAAGTGAAACTCCAAAATTTGACTCTGAATCCTCCGCACTTGTTTCACTATTTTGGAAAATCATGGCCTGAGTGAACATGTAATATGCAAATGTCGCAAAACAAGTATGATCTTCTCCTGAACACAAAGTGTAACACTATAGAATCTTCTGTAGGATACTTATCTCTAAGAAGTGCACCTCCAACATTTGACTCTCAGTCCTCCACAATTGGTTCACTATTTTGGAAAACCAAGGCCTGCGTGAACATATTCCATGAAATCGTCACAAAACCAGTGTGAATTTCCCCTGAACATAAAAGTTTAAAATGTATGAACAACTACAGGACTCTGATCACTGAGAAGAGAAAGTGAAACATGTGAATTTCACGCGTCCCCATTGGCCACTATTTTCAAGCTCATTATAAGCTGAACATAGTTGGTAGAATCAGCACAAAACAACTCTTTATTTCTGCAGAATACAAAGTTTTACAATCTAGAAACCTGTGTAGGATACTTATCCCAAAGAAGTGCACATGCTACACCTGACTTCCCAGAGAAATGCACATGCTACATATCACTGTTAGTCCTCTTCACTTGGTTCATTATTTTAGAAGGGAATGACATGCATGAACATGTTTCATGGAAACGTCATAAAGCAAGTGTGACTTCCTCCTGAACACAAAGAGTTACAATATAGAAACTTCTGTACGATACATATCCTAAAGAAGTGCACTTGCAACATTTAACTCAGAGTCCTCCTCACTTGGTTCACTATTTTGTAAAATCATGGCCTGTGTGAACATGTGACATTCAAATGTCACAAAACAAGTATGATTTTCGCCTGAACACAAATGTTACAGTATAGGAACTTCTCTAGGATACTTATCCCTAAGAAGTGAAATTCCAATATTTGACTCTTACTTCTCCGCCCTTGGTTCACTCTTTTGGAAAATCATGGCCTGAGTGAACATGTAATATGCAAAATTCGCAAACATGTATGATCTTCTCCTGTACACAAAGTGTAACACTATAGAATCTTCTGTAAGATACTATTCTCTAAGAAGTGCACCTCCAATATTTGACTCTCAGTCCTCCTCACTTGGTTCAATATTTTGGAAAATCAAGGCCTGCGTGAATATTTTCCATGAAAACGTCACAAAACCAGTGTGAATTTCTCCTGAACATAATAAGTTACAACGTATGAACATCTACAGGATTCTTATCACTGAGAACAGAAAGTGAAACATGTGAATTTGACATGTCGGCACTTGGCCACTATTTTCAAGCTCATTACAAGCCTGAACATAGTTGGTAGAATCAGCACAAAACAAATGTTGTTTTCCCCAGAATACAAAGTTTTACAGTCTAGAAACCTGTGTATGATACTTATCCCAAAAAGTGCACATGCTACACATGACTTCCCAAAGAAGAGCACATGCTACATATGACTGTGAGTCCTCTTCACTTGGTTCACTATTTTGGAAGGGAACGACATGCATGAACATGTTTCATGGATACATCGTAAAACAAGTGTGATTTCCTCCTGAACACAAAGAGTTACAATATAGAAACTTCTGTACGATACTTCTCCTAAAGAAGTACACTTGCAAAATTTAACTCAGAGTCCTCCTAACTTGGTTCACTATTTTGTAAAATCATGGCCTGTGTGAACATGTGCCATTCAAATGTCACAAAACAAGTATGATTTTCGCCTGAACACAAATGTTACAGTATAGGAACTTCTCTAGGATACTTATCCCTAAGAAGTGAAACTCCAAAATTTGACTCTGAATCCTCCGCACTTGTTTCACTATTTTGGAAAATCATGGCCTGAGTGAACATGTAATATGCAAATGTCGCAAAACAAGTATGATCTTCTCCTGAACACAAAGTGTAACACTATAGAATCTTCTGTAGGATACTTATCTCTAAGAAGTGCACCTCCAACATTTGACTCTCAGTCCTCCACAATTGTTCACTATTTTGGAAAACCAAGGCCTGCGGAACATATTCCATGAAATCGTCACAAAACCAGTGTGAATTTCCCTGAACATAAAAGTTTAAAACGTATATGAACATCTACGGACTCTGATCACTGAGAAGAGAAAGTGAAACATGTGAATTTGACGCGTCCCATTGGCCACTATTTTCAAGCTCATATAAGCTGAATATAGTTGGTTAGAATCAGACAAAACAACTCTTATTCTGCAGAATACAAAGTTTTTACAATCTAGAAACCTGTGTAGGATACTTATCCCAAAGAAGTGCACATGCTACACCTGACTTCCAGAGAAATGCACATGCTACATATCACTGTTAGTCCTCTTCACTTGGTTCATTATTTTAGAAGGGAATGACATGCATGAACATGTTTCATGGAAACGTCGTAAAGCAAGTGTGACTTCCTCCTGAACACAAAGAGTTACAATATAGAAACTTCTGTACGATACTTCTCCTAAAGAAGTGCACTTGCAACATTTAACTCAGAGTCCTCCTCACTTGGTTCACTATTTTGTAAAATCATGGCCTGTGTGAACATGTGCCATTCAAATGTCACAAAACAAGTATGATTTTCGCCTGAACACAAATGTTACAGTATAGGAACTTCTCTAGGATACTTATCCCTAAGAAGTGAAATTCCAATATTTGACTCTGACTTCTCCGCCCTTGGTTCACTCTTTTGGAAAATCATGGCCTGAGTGAACATGTAATATGCAAATGTCGCAAAACAAGATTGATCTTCTCCTGAACCCAAAGTGTAACATTAGAGAATCTGCTGTAGGATACTTATCTCTAAGAAGTATAGCTCCAATATTTGACTCTCAGTCCCCCTCATTTGGCTCACTAATTTGGAAAATCTATGCCTGCGTGAACATGTTCCATGAAAACGTCACAAAACCAGTGTGAATTTCTCCTGAACATAATAAGTTACAACGTATGAACATCTACAGGATTCCTTTCACTGAGACGAGAATGTGAAATCTGTGATTTGATGCGTCCTCACTTGGTCACTATTTTCAAGCTCATTACAAGCCTGAACATAGTGGGAGAATCAGCACAAAACAAATGTTGTTTTCTGCAGAATACAAAGTTTTACAGTCTAGAAACCTCTGTAGGATAATTATCCCAAAGAAGTGCACATGCTGCACATGACTTCCCAAAGACACGCACATACTACATATGACTGTGAATCCTCTTCACTTGGTTCACTATTTTGGAAGGGAACGACATGCATGAACATGTTTCATGGATACATCGTAAAACAAGTGTGATTTCCTCCTGAACACAAAGAGTTACAATATAGAAACTTCTGTACGATACTTCTCCTAAAGAAGTGCACTTGCAACATTTAACTCAGAGTCCTCCTCACTTGGTTCACTATTTTGTAAAATCAGGGCCTGTGTGAACATGTGCCATTCAAATGTCACAAAACAAGTATGATTTTCGCCTGAACACAAATGTTACAGTATAGGAACTTCTCTAGGATACTTATCCCTAAGAAGTGAAATTCCAATATTTGACTCTGACTTCTCCGCCCTTGGTTCACTCTTTTGGAAAATCATGGCCTGAGTGAACATGTAATATGCAAATGTCGCAAACAAGTATGATCTTCTCCTGAACACAAAGTGTAACACTATAGAATCTTCTGTAAGATACTATTCTCTAAGAAGTGCACCTCCAATATTTGACTCTCAGTCCTCCTCACTTGGTTCACTATTTTGGAAAATCAAAGCCTGCGTGAATATTTTCCATGAAAACGTCACAAAACCAGTGTGAATTTCTCCTGAACATAATATGTTACAACGTATGAACATCTACAGGATTCCTATCACTGAGACGAGAATGTGAAATCTGTGATTTTGATGCGTCCTCACTTGGTCACTATTTTCAAGCTCATTACAAGCCTGAACATAGTTGGGAGAATCAGCACAAAAGAAATGTTGTTTTCTGCAGAATACAAAGTTTTACAGTCTAGAAACCTGTGTGGGATACTTATCCCAAAGAAGTGCACATGCTACACATGACTTCACAAAGAAGAGCACATGCTACATATGACTGTGAGTCCTCTTCACTTGATTCACTATTTTGGAAGGGAACGACATGCATGAACATGTTTCATGGATACATCGTAAAACAAGTGTGATTTCCTCCTGAACAAAAAGAGTTACAATATAGAAACTTCTGTACGATACTTCTCCTAAAGAAGTGCACTTGCAACATTTAACTCAGAGTCCTCCTCACTTGGTTAACTATTTTGTAAAATCATGGGCTGTGTGAACATGTGCCATTCAAATGACACAAAACAAGTATGATTTTCGCCTGAACACAAATGTTACAGTATAGGAACTTCTCTAGGATACTTATCCCTAAGAAGTGAAATTCCAACTTTTGCCTCTGAATCCTCCGCACTTGTTTCACTATTTTGGAAAATCATGGCCTGAGTGAACATGTAATATGCAAATGTCGCAAAACAAGTATGATCTTCTTCGGAACACAAAGTGTAACACTATAGAATCTTCTGTAGGATACTTATCTCTAAGAAGTGCACCTCCAACATTTGACTCTCAGTCCTCCACACTTGGTTCACTATTTTGGAAAACCAAGGCCTGCGTGAACATATTCCATGAAATCGTCACAAAACCAGTGTGAATTTCTCCTGAACATAAAAGTTTAAAACGTATGAACATCTACAGGACTCTGATCACTGAGAAGAGAAAGTGAAACATGTGAATTTGACGCGTCCCCACGTGGCCACTATTTTCAAGCTCATTATAAGCTGAACATAGTTGGTAGAATCAGCACAAAACAAATCTTTTTTTCTGCACAATACAACGTTTTACAGTCTAGAAACCTCTGTAGGATACTTGTCCCAAAGAAGTGCACATGCTACACCTGACTTCCCAAAGAAGTGCACATGCTACATATGACTGTGAGTCCTCTTCACTTGGTTCACTATTTTAAAAGGGAATGACATGCATGAACATGTTTCATGGAAACGTCGTAAAGCAAGTGTGATTTCCTCCTGAACACAAAGAGTTACAATATAGAAACTTCTGTACGATACATATCCTAAAGAAGTGCACTTGCAACATTTAACTCAGAGTCCTCCTCACTTGGTTCACTATTTTGTAAAATCAGGGCCTGTGTGAACATGTGCCATTCAAATGTCACAAAACAAGTATGATTTTCGCCTGAACACAAATGTTACAGTATAGGAACTTCTCTTGGATACTTATCCCTAAGAAGTGAAATTCCAATATTTGACTCTGACTTCTCCGCCCTTGGTTCACTCTTTTGGAAAATCATGGCCTGAGTGAACATGTAATATGCTAATGACGCAAAACAAGATTGATCTTCTCCTGAACCCAAAGTGTAACACTATAGAGTCTTCTGTAGGTACTTATCTCTAAGAAGTACAGCTCCAATATATGACTCTCAGTCCTCCTCATTTGGTTCACTAATTTGGAAAATCAATGCCTGCGTGAACATGTTCCATGAAAACGTCACAAACCCAGTGTGAATTTCTCCTGAACATAATAAGTAACAACGTATGAACATCTACAGGATTCTTATCACTGAGAAGAGAAAGTGAAACCTTAATTTGACGCGTCCTCACTTGGCCACTATTTTCATCCGCATTACTAGCCTGAACATAGTTGGTAGAATTAGCACAAAACAAATGTTGTTTTCCCCACAATACAAAGTTTTACAGTGTAGAAACCTCTGCAGGATACTTATCCCAAAGAAGTGCACATGCTGCACATGACTTCCCATAGAAGTGCACATGCTACATATGACCGTGAGTCCTCTTCACTTGGTTCACTATTTTGGAAGGGAACAACATGCATGAACATGTTTCATGGAAACGTCGTAAAACAAGTGTGATTTCCTCCTGAACACAAAGAGTTACAATATAGAAACTTCTCTACGTTACTTATCCCAAGAAGTGCACATGCTACATATGAATTCCCAAGAAGTGCACATGCTGCGTATGACTGTGAGTCCTCTTCACTTCGTTCACTATTTTGGAAGTGAACAACACGCGTGCCATGTGTCATGGAAACGTCATAAAACAAGTGTGATTTTCTCCTGAACACAAAGAGTTACAATATAGAAACTTCTGTGTGATACTTAACATAAAGAAGTGCACTTGCAACATTTACCTCAGAACCCTCCTCACTTGGTTCACTATTTTGTAAAATCATGGCCTGTGTGAACCTGTGCCATTCAAATGTCACAAAACAAGTATGAGTTTCGCCTGAAAACAAACATTGCAGTATAGGAACTTCTCTAGGATACTTATCCCTAAGAAGTGAAATGCCAACATTTGACTATGAATCCTACGCACTTGGTTCACTCTTTTGGAAAATCATGGCCTGCGTGAATATGTTATATGCAAATGTCACAAAACAAGTATGATCTTCTCCTGAATACAAAGTGCAACACTATAGAATCTTCTGTAGGATACTTATCACTAAGAAGTGCACCTCCAACATTTGACACTTCAGTCCTCCTCACTTGGTTCACTATTTTGGAAATTCAAGGCCTGCGTGAACATATTCAATGAAAACGTCACAAAACCAGTGTGAATTTCTCTTGAACATAAAAAGTTACAACGTATGAACATCTACAGTATTCTTATCTCTGAGAAGAGAAAGTGAAACATGTGAATTTGACATGTCCTCTCTTGGTCACTATTTTCAAGCTATTTATAAGCCTGAACTTAGTTGGTAGAATCAGCACAACACAAATGTTGTTCTCTCTAGAATAAAAAGTTTTGCAGTGTAGAAACCTGTGCAGGATATGTATCCCAAAGAAGTGCACATGGTACACATGACTTCACAATGAAGAGCACATGCTACATATGACTGTGAGTCCTCTTCACTTTATTCAATATTTTGGAAGGGAACGACATGCATGAACATATTTCATGGAAATGTCATAAAACTAGGATGATTTCCTCCTGAACACAAAGAATAACAAAATAGAAACTACTGTTCGATACTTATCCTAAAGAAGTGCACTGGCAACATTTAACTCAGAGTACTCCTCACTTGGTTCACTTTTTGTAAATTCATGGCCTGTGTGAACATGTGCCATTCAAATGTCACAAAACCACTATGATTTTCGCCTGAACACACATGTTACAGTATAGGAACTTGTCTTGGATACTTATCCCGAAGAAGTGAAATTCCAACATTTGACTCTTAAACTCCTCATTTGGTACACTCTTTTGGAAAATCATGGACTGTGTGAACATGTTCTATGCCAATGTCGCAAAAAAAGTATGATCTTCTCCTGAACAGAAAGTGTAACACTGTAGAATCTTCTGTAGAATACTTATCCCTGAGAAGTGCACCTCCAACATTAGACTCTCAGTCCTGCTCACTTGGTTCACTATTTTGGAAAATCAAGGCCTGCGTGAACATATTCAATGAAAACGTCACAAAACCAGTGTGAATTTCTCCTGATCATAAAAAGTTACAACGTATGAATATCTACAGGATTCTTATCACTGAGAAGAGAAAGTGAAACATGTGAATTTCATGAGTCCTCGCTTGACCACTATTTTCAAGCTCATTACAAGCCTGGACATAGTTGGTAGAATCAGCACAAAACAAATGTTGTTTTCTCCAGAATATAAAGTTTTACAGTCTAGAAACCTGTGTAGTATACTTATCCCAAAGAAGTGCACATACTACACATGACTTCACAAAGAAAAGCACATGCTACATATCACTGTGAGTCCTCTTCACTGGTTCACGATTTTGGACGCGAACGACCTGCATGAACATATTTCATGGAAATGTCGTACAACAAATGTGATTTCCTCCTGAACACAAAGAGTTACAGTATAGAAACTTCTGTAATGACACTTATCCTAAAGAAGTACAATTGTAACATTTAACTAAGAGTCCTCCTCTCTTGGTTCACTATTTTGTCAAATCATGGCCTGTGGGAACATGTGCCATGCAAATGTCACAAAACAAGTATGATTTTCTCCTGAATGCAAATGTTACAGTATACAAATTTCTGTAGGATACTTATCCCTAAGTGGTGCACTTCCAGCATTTGACTCTGAATCCTCCTCACTTGGTTCGCTATTTTGGAAATTCATGGCCTGCGTGAACATGTTCCATGCAAATGTCACAAAACAAGTATGATTTTCTCCTGAACGCAAATGTTACAGTGTAGAAACTTCTCTAGGATACTTATCCCAACGAAGTGCACTTCCTACATTTGATTCTGAATACTCCGCACTTGGTTCACTATTTTGGAAATCATCTCCTGCATGAATAGGTTCCTTGGAAACGTCGCAAAACAAGTGTGATTTTCTGCAGAACACAAAGAGGTACAGTATCGAAACTTCTGTAGGATACTTATCACTAAGAAGTGCACTTCCAACATTTGACTCTGAGTCCTCCTCACTTGGTTCCCTATTTTGGAAAGTGATAGCCTGCGTGAACACGTTCCATGGAAACATTGCAAAACAAGTGTGATATTCTCCTGAACACAAAGAATGACAGTATAGAATCTTTTGTGGGATACTTACCGCTAAGAAGAGCACTTGCAACGTTTCACTCTGAGTCCTTCTCTCTTGGTTCACTATTTTTGAATATCATGGCTTTCATGTAAATGTTCCATTGACTATCTCACAAGTGTGACTTTCTCCAGAACACAAAAAGTTACAGTACAGAAACTTCTGTAGGATACGTATCCCAACGAAGTACACTTGCAACATTTGACTCTGAGTCATCCTCTCTTGGTTAACTATTTTGGAAAATCATGGCCTGCTTCAACATGTTCCATGGAAATGTGGCACAACAACTGTTATTTTCTCCTGAACACAAAGAGTTACAGTATAGGAATTTCCATAGGACAATTACCGGTAAGAAGTGCACGTGCAATATTTGATGCTGTACTCTCCTCACTTGGTTCAATATTTTGGAAAATCATGGCCTGAGTTAACATGTTATATGCAAATGTCGCAAAACAAGTGTGATCTTCTCCTGAACACAAAGTGTTACAATATAGAATCTTCCTTAGGATACTTATCCCTAACAAGTGCACTTCCAACATTTGACACAGTCTTCTTCACTTGGTTAACTCTTTGGGAAAATCAAGGTCTGCGTGAGCATATTCCATGAAAACTTCTCAAAACCAGTGTGATTTACTCCTGAACATAAAAATTTACAACATATGAACCTCTACAGGATTCTGATCACTTAGTAGTGGAAGTGAAACATGTGAATTTGTCGCTTCCTCACTGGGTCACTATTTTCAAGCTCATTACAGGCCTGAACATAGTTGGTAGAATCAGCACAAAAGGAATGTTGTTTTCTTCAGAACACAACGTTTTACCGTCTAGAAACCTGTGTAGGATACTTGTCCCAAAGAAGTGCACATGCTACATATGACCTTTTGTCCTCTTCACTTGGTTCATGATTTGGAAGGGAATGACATGCATGAACATGTTTCATGGAAGTGTCGTACAACAAGTGTTATTTCCTTCTGAACACAAAGAGTTACAGTATAGAAACTTCTGAAATGACACTTATCCTAAAGAAGTGCACTGGCAACATTTGACTCAGAGTCCTCCTCTCTTGGTTCACTATTTTGTCAAATCATGGCCTGAGTGAACATGTGCCATGCACATGTCACAAAACAAGTATGATTTTCTCCTGAATGCAAATGTTACAGTATACAAACTTCTGTAGGATAATTATCCCTAAGTTGTGCACTTCCAGCATTTGACTCTGAATTCTCCTCAATTGGTTCACTATTTTGGAAATTCATGGCCTGTGTGACTGTTCCATGCAAATGTCACAAAAGAAGAATGATTTTCTCCTGAGCACAAATGTTACAGTGTAGAAACTTCTCTAGGATACTTGTACCTACGAAGTGCACTTCTTACATTTGATTCTCAATACTCCGCACTTGGTTCACTATTTTGGAAATCATCTCCTGCATGAATAGATTCTTTGGAAATGTCGCAAAACAAGTGTGATTTTTCTGCAGAACACAAAGAGGTACAGTATCGAAACTTCTGTATGATAGTTACCACTAAGAAGTGCACTTCCAACATTTGACTCTGAGTCCTCCTCACTTGGTTTCCTATTTTGGAAAGTCATAGCCTGCGTGAACACCTTCCATGGAAACATTGCAAAACAAGTGTGATACTCTCCTGAACACAAAGAATTACAGTATAGAATCTTTTGTGTGATACTTAGCGCTAAGAAGTCTTGCAACAATTGACTCTGAGTCCTTCTCTCTTGGTTCACTATTTTGGAATTTCATGGCCTGCGTGACTGTTCCATGCAAATGTCACAAAAGAAGAATGTTTTTCTCCTGAGCACAAATGTTACAGTGTAGAAACTTCTCTAGGATACTTGTCCCTACGAAGTGCACTTCTTACATTTGATTCTCAATACTCCGTACTTGCTTCACTATTTTGGAAATCATCTCCTGCATGAATAGATTCCTTCTAAATATCGCAAAACAAGTGTGATTTCCTCCTAAACACAAGGAGTTACAGTATAGAAACTTCAATAATGACACTTATCCAAAAGAAGTGCACTTGCAACATTTGACTCAGAGTCCCCCTCACTTGGTTCACTATTTTGTAAAATCATGGCCTGTGTGAACATGTGCCATGAAAATGTCACAAAAAAGTATGATTTTCTCCTGAATGCAAATGTTACAGTATACAAACTTCTGTAGGATACTTCTCCCTAAGAGGTGCACTTCCACCATTTGACTCTGAATCCTCCACACTTTGTTCTCTAATTTGGAAATTCATGGCCTGCTTGAACATGTTCCTTGCAAATGTCACAAAACAAGTATGATTTTCTCCTGAACGCAAATGTTACAGTGGAGAAACTTCTCTAGGATTCTTATCCCTAAGAAGTGAAATTCCAACATTTGACTCTGAATCCTCCGCACTTGGTTCACTATTTTGGAAATCATCTCCTGCATGAATAGGTTCATTGGAAACGTTGCAAAACAAGTGTGATTTTCTGCAGAACACAAAGAGGTACAGTATCGAAACTTCTGTAGGATACTTACTACTGAGAAGTCTACTTCCAACATTTGATTCTGAGTCCTCCTCAATTGGTTCACTATTTTGGAAAATCGTAGCCTGCGTGAAAATATTCCAGGGAACATTGCAAAACAAGTGTAATAATCTCCTGAACACAAAGAATGACAGTAAAGAAACTTTGGTGGGATACTTACCACTAAGATGAAGAGCACTTACACCATTTCCCTCTGAATCCTCCACACTTGGTTCACTATTTGGAAATTCTTGGCCTGCGTTAACATGTTATATGCAAATGTCGCAAAACAAGTGTGATCTTCCCCTGAACAAAAAGTGTTACAGCATAGGAACTTCCGTAGGATACTTACCGGTAAGAAGTGCACGTGCAATATTTGACTCTGAACACTCCTCACTTCTTTTACCATTTTGGAAAATCATGGCCTGTGTGAACATGTTATATGCAAATGTCCCAAAGCAAGTATGGTCTTCTCCTGAACCCAAAGTGTTACAGGATCTTATGTAGGATACTTATCCCTAATAAGTGCACTTCCAAGATTTGACTCTCAGTCCTCCTCACTTGGTTCACTATTTTGGAAAATCTAAGCCTGCGTGATCATATTCCATGAAAACGTCACAAAACCAGAGGGGATTTCTCCTGAACATAAAAAGTTACAACCTATGAACATCTACAGGATTCTTAGCACTGAGAAGTGAAAGTGAAACATGTGAATTTGACGCTTCCTCACTTGGTCACTATTTTCAAGCTCATTACAGGCCTGGACATAGTTGGTAGAATCAGCACAAGACGAATGTTGTTTTCTCCAGAACACAAAGTTTTACCGTCTAGAAACCTGTGTAGGACACTTGTCCCAAGGAAGTGCACATGCTACATATGACTGTGAGTCCTCTTCACTTGGTTCACGATTTTGGAAAGGAATGATATGCATGAACATGTTTCATGGAAACGTCATACAACAAGTGTGATTTCCTCCTGAATACAAAGAGTTAGACTATACAAACTTCTGTACGGCACTTATCCTAAAAAAGTGCATTTGCAACATTTGACTCAGAGTCCTCCTCACTTGGTTCACTATATTGGAAAATCATGGCCTGTGTGAACATGTGCCATGCAAATGTCACAAAACCAGTATGATTTTCTCCTGAACGCAAGTGTTACAGTATACAAACTTCTTCTGTAGGATACTTATCCCTAAGAGGTGCAATTCCAGCCTTTTACTCTGAATCATCCTCACTTGGTTCACTATTTTGGAAATTCATGGCCTGCGTGAACATGTTCCACGCACATCTCACAAAACAAATATGATTTTCTCCTGAATGCAAATGTTACAGTGTAGAAACTTCTCTAGGATACATATCCCCAAGAAGTGTGCTTAGTACATTTGATTCTGAATTATCTGCAAGTTGTTCACTATTTTGGAAATCATCTCCTGCATGAATAGGTTCCGTGGAAACATCACAAAACAAGTGTGATTTTCTGCAGAACACAAAGAGGTACAGTATCGAAACTTCTGTAGGATACTTACCACTAAGAAGTGCACTTCCAACATCTGACTCTGAGTCCTCCTCACTTGGGTCACTATGTTGGAAAATATCAGCCTAGGTGAACATGTTCCAGGGAAACATTGTAAAACACGTGTGATATTCTCCTGAATACAAAGAATGACAGTATACAAACTTTGGTGGCATACTTACCGTTAAGAAGAAGAGCACTTCAACATTTGACTCTGAGTCCTACTCTCTTGGTTCACTGTTTTGGAATATCATGGCTTGCATGTAAATGTTCCATTGACTGTCGCACGAAATGTGTGACTTTCTCCTGATCAGAAAGATTTACAGTATAGTAACTTCTGTAGGATATGTATCCCAACAAAGTACACTTGCAACATTTGACCCTGAGTCATCCTCACTTGGTTAACTATTTTGGAAAAATCATGGCCTGCTTCAACATGTTCCATGTAAATGTGGCACAACAACTGTTATTTTCTCCTGAACACAAAGAGTTACAGTATAGGAACTTCCGTAGGACACTTACCGTTAAGAAGTGCACGTGCAATTTTGACCCTGAACCCTCCTCACTTGGCTCACTCTTTTGGAAAATCATGGCCTGCATGAACATGTTATATGCAAATGTCACAAAACAAGTATGATCTTCTCCTGAACACAAAGTGTTTCAGTATAGAATCTTCTGTAGGATACTTATGCCTAAGTCCTCCTCAATTGGTTCACCATTTTGGAAAATCAAGGCCTGCCTGAACATGTTCCACAAAAATGTCACAAAACCAGTGTGATTTTCTCCTGAACATAAAAAGTTACAACTTTTGAACATCTACAAGATTCTTATCACTGAGAAGTGGAAGTGAAACTTGTGAATTTGACACTTCCTCATTACAGGCCTGAACATAGTTGGTAGAATCAGCACAAAACGAATGTTGTTTTCTCCAGAACACAAAGTTTTACCATCTACAAAACTGTGTAGGATACTTGTCCCAAAGAAGTGCACATGCTACATATGACTGTGAGTCCCTTCACTTGGTTCCTGATTTTGGAAGGGAATGACATGCATGAACATGTTTCATGGAAAGGTCGTACAACAAGTGTGATTTCCTCCTGAACACAAAGAGTTACAGTATAGAAACTTCTGTATGACACATATCCTAAAGAAGTGCACTTGCAAGATTTGAGTCAGAGCCATGCTCACCTGGTTCACTATTTTGTAAAATCATGGCCTGTGTGAACAGGTGCCTTGGAAATGTCATAAAACAAGTATGATTTTCTTCTGAACGCAAATGTTACAGTATACAAACTTATGTAGGTTACTTCTCCCTAAGAGGTGCACTTCCAGCATATGACTCTGAATCCTCCTCACTTGGTTCACTATTTTGGAAATTCATGGCCTGCGTGAACATGTTCCATGCAAATGTCACAAAACAAGGATGATTTTCTCATGAACGCAAATGTTACAGTGTAGAAACGTATCTAGGATACATATCCCCAAGAAGTGCACTTCCTACATTTCATTCTGAATCCTCCTCAATTGGTTCACTATTTTGGAAATTCATAGCCTTCGTGTATATGTTCCATGCAAATGTCAGAAAACAAGTATGATTTTCTCCTGAACGCAAATGTTACAGTGTAGTAACTTCTCTAGGATACTTATCCGCAGGAAGTGCACTTCCTACATTTGATTCTGAATTATCCGCCCTTGGTTCACTATTTTGGAAATCATTTCCTGCATGAATAGGTTCCATGTAAACATCGCAAAACAAGTGTGATTTTCTGCAGAACACAAAGAGGTACAGTATTGATACTTCTGTAGGATACTTACCACTAAGAAGTGCACTTCCAACATTTGACTATGAGTCCTCCTCACTTGGTTCACTGTTTTGCAAAATCACAGCTTGCATGAACATGTTCCAGGGAAACATGGCAAAACAAGTGTGATACTCTCCTGAATACAAAGATTGACGCTATAGAAACTTTGGTGGGATTCGTACCACTAAGAAGAGCACTTGCAAAATTTGACTCTGAGTCCTTCTCTCTTGGTTCACTATTTTGGAATATCATGCCTTGCGTGTAAATGTTCCATTGTCTCACAACAAGGGTGACTTTCTCCTGATCACAAAGTGTTACAGTACAGAAACTTCTGTAGGATACGTATCCCAACGAAGTGCACTTGCAACATTTGACTCTGAATCATCCTCACTTCGTTAACTATTTTGGAAAAATCATGGCCTGCTTCAACATATTCCATGGAAATGTGGCACAACAACTGTTATTTTCTCGTGAACACAAAGAGTTACAGTATAGGAACTTCCATAGGACACTTACCAGTAAGAAGTGCACGTGCAATATTTGACTCTGAACCCTCCTCACTTCGTTCATTATTTTGGAAAATCATGGCCTGCGTGATCATGTTATATGGAAGTGTCGCAAAACATATATGATCTTCTCCTGAACACAAAGTGTTACAGTATAGAATCTTCTGTAGGATACTTTTGCCTAAGAAGTGCACCTCCAACATTTGACTCTCAGTCCTCCTCTCTTAGTTCACCATTTTGGAAAATCAAGGCCTGCGTGAACATATTCCATGAAAACCTCACAAAACCAGAGTGATTTTCCCTTGAACATAAAAAGTTACAATGTATGAACATCTACAGGTTTCTTATCACTGAGAAGTGGAAGTGAAACATGTGAATTTGACGCTTCCTCAATTGGTCACTATTTTCAAGCTCATTACAGGCCTGAACATAGTTGGTAGAATCAGCACAAAAGGAATGTTGTTTTCTCCTAAACACAAAGTTTTACCGTCTAGAAACCTGTGTAGGATACTTGTCCCAAGGAAATGAATATGCTACATAAGACAGTGAGTCCTCCTCACTTGTTTCACGTTTTTGGAAGGGAATGACATGCATGAACATGTTTTATGGAAACGTCGTACAACAAGTGTGATTTCCTCCTGAAGACAAAGAGTTACAGTATAGAAACTTCTGTATGACACTTATCCTAAAGAAGTGCACTTGCAACATTTGACTCAGAGTCCTCCTCACTTGGTTAACTATTTTGGAAAAATCATGGCCTGCTTCAACATGTTCCATGGAAATGTGGAACAACAACTGTTATTTTCTCCTCAACACAAAGAGTTACAGTATAGGAACATCCGTAGGTTCACTTACTGGTAAGAAGTGCACGTGACTCTGAACCCTCCTCACTTGGTTCACTATTTTGGAAAATCATGGCCTGCGTGAACATGTTATATGCAAATGTCGCAAAACAAGTATGCCCTTCTCCAACACAAAGTGTTACAGTAGAGAATTTTCTGTAGGATTCTTATCCCTAAGAAGTGCACTTCTGACATTTGACTCTCACTCCTCCTCTCTTGGTTCACCATTTTGAAAAATCAAGGCCTGCTTGAACATATTCCATGAAAACGTCACAAAACCAGTGTGATTTCCTCCTGAACATAAAAAGTTACAACGTATGAACATCTACAGGATTCTTATCACTGATATGGGAAATTGAAACATGTGAATTTGACGCTTCCTCACCTGGTTATTATTTTTAAGCTCATTACAGGCCTGAACATAGTTGGTAAAATCAGCACAAAACGAATCTTGTTTTCTCCAGAACACAAAGTTTTACCGTCTAGAAACCTGTGTAGGATACTTGTCCCAAAGTAGTGCACATGCTACATATGACTGTGAGTCCTCTTCACTTGGTTCACGATTTTGGAAGGGAATGACATGCATGAACATGTTTCATGGAAACGTCGTACAACAAGTGTGATTTCCTTCTGTACACAAAGAGTTAGAGTATAGAAACTTCTGTATGAAACTAATCCTAAAGAAGTGCACTTGCAACATTTGACTCAGAGTCCTCCTCACTTGGTTCACTATTTTGTCAAATCATGGCCTGTGTGAACATTTGCCATGCAAATGTCACAAACCAAGTATGATTTTCTCCTGAACGCAAATATTACAGTATAACGACTTCTGTAGGATACTTATCCCTAAGCTGTGCACTTCCAGCATTTGACTATGAATCCTCCTCACTTGGTTCACTATTTTGGAAAATCACAGCCTGCGTGAACATGTTCCAGGGAAACATTGCAAAACACGTGTGATATTCTCCTGAATACAAAGAATGACAGTATAGAAACTTTGGTGCGATACTTACCGATAAGAAGAAGAGCACTTGCAACATTTGACTCTGAGTCCTTCTCTCTTGGTTCACTATTTTGGAATATCATGCCTTGCGTGTAAATGTTCCATTGACTGTCACACAAAATGTGTGACTTTCTCCTGATCACAAAGAGTTACAGTATAGAAACTTCTGTAGGATACGTATCCCAACATAGTACACTTGCAACATTTGACTCTGAGTCATCCTCACTTGGTTAACTATTTTGGAAAAATCATGGCCTGCTTCAACATGTTTCTTGGAAATGTGGCACAACAACTGTTATTTTTTCCTGAACACAAAGAGTTAAAGTATAGGAACTTCCGTAGGACACTTACCAGTAAGAAGTGCACGTGTAATATTTGACTCTGAACCTTCCTCACTTTGTTCACTATTTTGGAAAACCATGGCCTGTATGAACATGTTGTATGCAAATGTCACAAAGCAAGTGTGATCTTCTCATGAATTCAACGTGTTACAGTATAGAATCTTCTATAGGATACTTATCCCTAAGAAGTGCACTTCCAACATTTGACTCAGCCTTCCTCACGGTTAACTCTTTGGGAAAATCAAGGCCTGTGTGAACATATTCCATGAAAACGTCTCAAAACCAGTGTGATTTTCTCATGAACATAAAAAGTTACAACTTATGAACATCTACAGGATTCTTATCACTGAGAAGTGAAAGTGAAACATGTGAATTTGACGCTTCCTCACTTGACACTATTTTCAAGCTCATTACAGGCCTGAACATAATTGGTAGAATCAGCACAAAACGAATGTTGTTTTCTCCAGAATACAAACTTTTACAGTCTAGAAACCTGTGCAGACACTTGTCCCAAGGAAGTGCACATACAACATGTGACAGTGAGTCCTCTTCACTTGGTTCACGTTTTTGGAAGGGAATGACATGCATGAACATGTTTCATGGAAACGTCGTACAACAAGTGTGATTTCCTTCTGAATACAAAGAGTATAGAAACTTCTGTACGACACTTATCCTAAAGAAGTGCACTTGCAATATTTGACTCAGAGTCCTCCTCACTTGGTTCACTATATTGGAAAATCATGGCCTGTTTGAACATGTGCCATGCAAATTTCACAAAATAAGTATGATTTTCTCCTGAATGCAAATGTTACAGTGCAGAGACTTCTCTAGGATACTTATCCCCAAGAAGTGCACTTCCTATATTTGATTCTGAATTCACCGCACTTGGTTCACTCTTTTGGAAATCATCTCCTGCATGAATAGTTTCCATGGAAATATCGCAAAAAAGTGTGATTTTTCTGGAGAACACAAAGAGGTACTGTATCGAAACTTCTGTATGATACTTATCACTAAGAAGTGCACTTCCAACATTTGACTCTGAGTCCTCCTCACTTGGTTCACTATTTTGCAAAATCATTGCCTGCGTGAACATGTTCCAGGGAAACATTGCAAAACAAGTGTGATACTCTCCTGAACACAAGGAATGACAGTATAGAAACTTTTGTGGGATACTTACCGCTCCGAAGAAGAGCACTTGTAACATATGACTCTGAGTCCTTCTCTCTTGGTTCACTATTTTTGAATATCATTGCTTGTGTGTAAAAGTTCCATTGACTGTCACACAACAAGTGTGACTTTCTCCTGATCACAAAGAGTTACAGTATAGAAACTTCTGTAGGATACGTATCCCAACGAAGTGCACTTGCAACATTTGACTCTGAGTCATGTTCACTTGGTTAACTATTTTGGAAACATCATAGCCTCCTTCATCATGTTCCATGGAAATGTGGCACAACAACTGTTATTTTATCCTTAACACAAATAGTTACATTATAGGAACTTCCGTAGAACACTTACGGGTAAGAAGTGCACGTGCAATATTTGACTCTGAACCCTCTTCACTTGGTTCACTATTTTGGAAACATGTTGTATGCAAATGTTGCAAAACAAGTATGATCATCTCCTGAAAACAAAGTTTTCCACTATAGAATATTCTGTAGGATACTTATCTCTAAGAAGTGCACTTCCAACATTTGACTCTCAGTCTTCCTCACTTGGTTCACCCTTTTGGAAATGATGGCCTGCGTGAACATATTCCATGAATACGTCGCAAAACTAGTGTGATTTTCTCCTGAACATCAAAAGTTACAACGTATGATGGGGAAGAATTGGAAGCATCCGCACTTCGATCAGGAACTATACAAATCTGTCCACTCTCACCACTTCTATTCAATATTCTACTTGAAGTCTTAGCTGAAGCCATAAGGCAAGAAAGGGACAGAAGAGGGATTCATATCTGCAAGGAAAAAGTCAAACTATCCCTATTTGCAGATGCCATGATCTTATAAATGAGTGATCCCAAAAACTCCACCAGGAAGCTCATGGAACTAATTGAGAAGTTCAGCAGGGTGGCAGGATACAAAATAAATATTCAAAAATCAGAGGCCTTCCTATATGCCCAGAATGAAAGAAGTGAAAAAGCCTTGAGAGAAACTATCCCATTCACTATAGCCCCTAAAAAAATGAAATACCTTGGTATAAACCTAACCAAGGAGGTTAAAGACCTTTACAATGAAAACTTTGAAACCCTGAAGAAAGAAATAGCAGAAGACACCAGAAGGTGGAAAGACCTCCCATGTTCCTGGATTGGTAGAATCAACATCGTAAAAATGACCATCCTACCAAAGGCAATATATAGATTCAATGCTATACCAATCAAAATCCCAACGCAATTCTTTAAAGAAGTTGACCAAACAATCTCAAAATTCATATGGAGACACAAAAGACCTAGGTAGCAAAGAAAATCCTGAGTAACAAAGACACTGCTGGAGGTATTATCATACCGAACCTTAGTCTATATTACAAATCCATAGTTATAAAAAGAGCCTTGTACTGGCTCCAAAATAGACACAGAGATCAATGGATAAGGATTGAAGACCCAGATATAAGCCCACAAAATTATAGCCATTTGGTCTTTGACAAAGGGGCCCAAAGAATCCTATGGACAAAGAACAGCATCTTCAACAAATGGTGCTAGCAAAACTTGATCTCCGCATGCAGAAGATTAAAGCTGGACCCGTACTTGTCACCGTGTACAAGACTTAATTCCAAATGGATCAAGGACCTTGATATCAGGCCAGAGACTATAAAAACCATAGTTGAAAGGATAGGGAACTCCCTCGAGCTGATTGGGCTAGGCCAACATTTCCTAAACAGACATCCAATGGCACAGTCACTGCTACCAACTCTCAACAGTTGGGATCTTGTGAAATTAAAGAGTTTTTGTTCAGGTAAAGAGATTGTAACGAGACCTCAACGGCAACCCACAGAATGGGAGACAATCTTCACTAACCACATATCTGACAGAGCTCTACTGTCCAGAGTGCACAAACAACTTAGAAAACTAAACACCAAGGAAACTAATGGCCCAATTAAAAAATGGGCCCTGGAACTTAAAAGAAACTTTACTATGGATGAAATTAAAATGTCTAACAAATATCTGAAAAAATGCTCCACTTCCTTAGCCATCAGGGAAATGCAAATCAAAACTTCTCTTAGATATCTTCTCACACTGCTCAGGATGGCAAAAATCCACAACACAAACAACAACAAATGCTGGAGAGGATGTGGAGAGAGGGGAACTTTCCTGCATTGCTGGTGGGAGTGCAGGCTCATACAGCCACTCTGGCGAGCCGTCTGGAGATTCTTAAAGAAATTAAAGATTGAAATGCCATATGACCCTGCGATTCCACTTTTGGGAATAACCCCACATACAGCAGAGGTTCACCTCGATAGCACAAGCATGACCGTGTTCATAGCAGCACTGTTTACAATAGCGAAGACATGGAATCAACCCAAATATCCAACAGTTGACGAGTGGATAAGGAAACTGTGGTACATCTATACAATGGAGTACTACTCAGCCATCAAAAATGATGAGTTACTGGAATTTGCTGGGAACTGGATGTCATTAGAAACAATTATATTAAGTGAAGTATCCCAGACCCAGAAAATTAAGTGCCATATGTACTCCCTAATAGGTGGCTCCTAATACCAAAACCACCCAGCCCATCTTGAGACACTCATAGGTAAATCTATGTATTACCTACAGTAATTGCAAGGATTATGAACAGGAGGGATGTGGTTGGAGGGCCACACCAGAAACAAGGAGAGAAGTGACCATGTTACAGTAGAGAAAATAGGCCTCCATCAAGGACTGCAAGAAAGTAATGGGACACCTAGTTAAGTTCACAATTCTTTCCTGGTCATTTACAACTAAGGGAGTATGAAGTCACCAGAAGGGGAAGGCATATAGTTCCGCAGATTAAAAAGTAACCATTTCACAAATGGGTGATTGACCCCTCATATTGCCTAAGGCCATATGACCCTGTGATTCCAATTTTGGGTATAAGTATTACATCTATCCTTGAATGTGCTCTTATAATAAGACTCCAGTTTAACAGCTTTCTGTCTCTGGCCAGGGGGTGACATACAGTGCCCATCACGATGGAGTGAAGGGCATTACAGGAGCAACAAAACTACAAAAGAAAATCAACGAACCACAATCCAGAACTTCAGAGACCCTATATCAACCATCAAGAACTAGGCCAGACTAATCTCTCCCCATCCTAAAGCTCAGGGACATTTGCGGAAGAGGGGGCGGTAAGAGTGTAAGAGCAAAAGGATGGGAGGAGCAACGATTTGCAAGATACTCCACACAAGGTAGGGCCCAAGCAATCATAATTGGACATTGTATGCCCGGCGCAATGTCCAACACACTACTGACCTCACAAAGTCTAGCATCTGCTAAAAGCACCAAGATCCTTCGAGGCAAGGGATTGACAGCCACAGTAGTGTTCCTAGGCTTAAGGGGAACACAGGAAGGGGTTCAGGGAAATGCCACTGGGTCCTTGTACATCATCAGAGAGGAGGGCACAGAGGAGAGTCAGGCATGCACAAGAAAGGACTCTGGGAATCGGGGGGATAGGCAAGGGGGGATGGGGTGGGAGGGTTGAGGGGAAGGGGAGTAGGGGGGTCGGGGGGGAGGAGGAGGGAGGGAGGGAACTGGTGTACCTATTAAGTTTATATGAGCTGAAATAATAATAAAAATGTATTATATAAAAAAAGTTACAACATATGAACATCTACAGGATTCTTATCACTGATACGTGAAAGTGAAACATGTGAATTTGACGCTTCCTCACTTGGTCACTATTTTCAAGCTCATTAGAGGCCTGACCATAGTGGGTAGAATCAGCACAAAACGAATGTTGTTTTCTCCAGAACACAAAGTTTTACAATCTAGAAACCTGTGTAGGATACTTGTCCCAAAGAAGTGTACATGCTACATACGACTGTGAGTCCTCTTCACTTGGCTCACCATTTTGGAAGGGAATGACATGCATGAACATGTTTCATGGAAATGTCATACAACAAGTGTGATTTCCTCCTGAACACAAAGAGTTACAGTATAGAAACTTCTGTACGACACTTATCCTAAAGAAGTGCACTTGCAAGATTTGACTCAGAGTCCTGCTCACTTGGTTCACTATTTTGGAAAATCATGGCCTGTGTGAACATGTGCCAAGCAAATGTCACAAAACAAGTATGATTTTCTCCTGAACGCAAATGTTACACTATACAAACTTCTGTAGGATACTTATCCCTAAGAGGTGCCCTTCCAGCATTTGACTCTGAATCCTCCTCCCTTGGTTCACTATTTTGGAAACTCATGGCCTGCGTTAACATGTTTCATGGAAATGTCACAAAACAAGTATGATTTTCACCTGAACGTAAATGTTACAGTGTAGAAACTTCTCTAGAATATTAGTCTGCAAGAAGTGCACTTCCTACATTTGATTGTGAATCCTCTGCACATGGTTCACTATTTTGGAAATCATCTCCTACATAAATATGTTCCAAGGAAACGTCGCAAAACAAGTGTGATATTCTGCAGAACACAAAGAGGTACAGTATTGATACTTCTGTAGGATACTTACCATTAAGAAGTGCACTTCCAACATTTGACTCTGAGTCCTCTTCACATGGTTCAATATTTTGCAAAATCATAGCAAGCGTGAACATGTTGCATGGAAACATTGCAAAACAAGTGTGATAATCTCCTGAATACAAAGAATGACAGTATAGAAACTTTTGTGGGATACTTACCGCTAAGAAGAGCACTTGCAACATTTGACTCTGAGTCCTTCTCTCTTGGTTATTTTGGAATATCATGGCTTGTGTGTAAAAGTTCCATTGACTGTCGCACAACAAGTGTGACTTTCTCCTGATCACAAAGAGTTACAGTATAGAAACTTCTGTAGGATACGTATCCCAATGAAGTGCACTTGCAACATTTGACTCTGAGTCATCCTCACTTGGTTAACTATTTTGAAAAAATCAAGGCCTGCTTCAACATGTTCCATGCAAATGTGGCACAACAACTGTTATTTTTTCCTGAACACAAAGAGTTACAGTATACTAACTTCCATAAGACACTTACCGGTAAGACTTGCACGTGCAATATTTGACTCTGAACCCTAATCAGTAGTTCACTATTTTGGAAAATCATGGCCTGTGTGAACATGATTTATGCAAATGTTGCAAAACAAGTATGATCTTCTCCTGAACACAAAGTGTTACAGTATAGATACTTATCCCTAAGAACCGCACTTTACATTTGACTCTCAGTCTTCCTCACTTGGTTCACCATTTTGGAAAACCAAGGCCTGCATGAACATATTCAATGAAAACATCACAAAACCAGTGCGATTTTTTCCTGAACATAAAAAGTTACAACGAATGAACATCTACAGGATCTGAAACTCATGGCCTGCATGAACATGTTCCATGCAAATGTCACAAAACAAGTATGATTTTCTCCTGAACGCAAATGTTACAGTGTAGAAACTTCTCTAGGATACTTATCCCAACGAAGTGCACTTCCTACATTTGATTCTGAATCCTCCACACTTTGTAAACTATTTTGCAAATCATCTCCTGCAAGAATAGGTTCCATGGTAATGTCGCAAAACAAGTGTGATTTTCTGCAGAACACAAAGAGCTACAGTATCGAAATTTCTGTAGGATACTTACCACTAAGAAGTGCACTTCCAACATATGACTCTGAGTCCTCTTCACTTGGTTCACTATTTTGGAAAATCATAGCCTGCGTGAACATGTTCCAAGGAAACATACAAAACAAGTGTGATACTCTCCTGAACACAAAGAATGACAATGTAGAATCTTTGGTGGGATACTTACCGCTAAGAAGAAGAGCACTTGCACTATTTGACTCTGAGTCCTTCTCTCTTGGTTCACTATTTTGGAATATCATGACTTGCGTGTAAATGTACCATTGACTGTTGCACAACAAGTCTGACTTTCACCTGATCACAAAGAGTTACGGTATAGTAACTTCGGTAAGATATGTATCCCAACAAAGTGCACTTGCAACATTTGACTCTGAGTCATCCTCAGTTGGTTAACTATTTTGGAAACATCATGGCCTGCCTCAACATGTTCCATGGAAATGTGACACAACAACTGTTATTTTCTCCTGAACACAAAGAGTTACAGTATAGGAACTCACATAGGACACTTACCGGTAAGAGGTGCACATGCAATATTTGACACTGTTTTGGAAAATCATAGCATGTGTGAACATGTTATATGCAAATGTTGCAAAACAAGTATGATCTTCTCCTGAACACAAAGTGTTGCAGTATAGAATCTTCTGTAGGATACTTATCCCTAAGAAGTGCACTTCCAACCTTTGACTCTCAGTCTTCCTCACTTGGTTAACTCTGGAAGATCAAGGCGTGCGTGAACATATTCCATGAAAATGTCACAAATTCAGTGTGATTTTCACATGAAAATAAATAGTTAAAACATATGAACATCTACAGGATTCTTATCACTGAGAAGTGAAAGTGAAACATGTGAATTTGACGCTTCCTCACTTGGTCACTATTTTGAAGCTCATTAGAAGCCTGAACATAGTGGGTAGAATCAGCACAAAATGAATGTTGTTTTTTCCAGAACACAAAGTTTTACAGTCTAGATACCTGTGTAGGATACTTATCCCAAAGAAGTGCACATGCTACATATGACTGTGAGTGCTCTTCACGTGGTTCACGATGCAGGAAGGGAATGACATGCGTGAAAATGTTTCATGGAAACTTTGTACACCAAGTGTGAGTTCCTCCTGAACACAAAGAATTACAGTATAGAAACTTCTGTACGACACTTATCCTAAAGAAGTGCACTTGCAACATTTGACTCAGAGTCCTCACTTTGTTCACTATATTGAAAACTCATGGCCTGCGTGAACATGTGCCATGCAAATGTCACAAAACAGGTATGATTTTCTCCTAAACGCAAATGTTACAGTGTAGAAACGTCTCTAGGATACTTATCCCCAAGAAGTGCACCTCCTACATTTGATTCTAAATCCTTCGCACTTGGTTCACTATTTTGGAAATCATCTCCTGCATGTATAGGTTCCATGGAAATGTCGCAAAACAAGTGTGATTTTCTGCAGAACACAAAGAGGTACAGTATTGAAACTTCTGTAGGATACTTACCACTAAGAAGTGTACTTCCAACATTTGACTCTGAGTCCTCCTCACTTGGTTCACTATTATGGAAAATCATAGCTTTCGTGAACATGTTCCATGGAAACATTTCAAAACAAGTGTGATACTCTCCTAAACACAAAGAATTACAGTATAGAAACTTTTGTGGGATACTTACTACTAAGAAGAGCACTTACAACATTTGACTCTGAGTCTTTCTCTCTTAGTTCACTATTTTGGAATATCATGGCTTGCGTGTAAATGTTCCATTGACTGTCGCACAAAAAGGGTGACTTTCTCCTGATCAGAAAGTATTACAGTATAGAAACTTCTGTAAGATACGTATCCCAACAAAGTACACTTGCAATATTTGACTCTAAGTCATCCTCACTTGCTTAACTATTTTGGAAAAATCATGGCCTGCTTCAACATGTTCCATGGAAATGTGGCACAACAACTGTTATTTTATCCTGAACACAAAAAGTTACAGTATAGGAACTTCCGTAGGACACTTACCATTAAGAAGTGCATGTGCAATATTTGACTCTGAACCCTCCTCACTTTGTTCACTATTTTGGAAAATCATGGCCTATGTGAACATATTATATGTAAATGTCGCAAACAAGTGTGATCTTCTCCTGAACACAAAGTGTTACAGTATAGAGTCTTCTGTCGGATACCTATCCCTAAGAACTGCATTTTCAACATTAGAATCTCAGTCTTCCTCACTTGTTTCACTCTTTTTGGTAAATCAAGGCATGCATGAACATATTTCATGAAATCGTCACAAAACCAGTGTGATTTTCTCCTGAACATAAAAAGTTACAACGTATGAACATCTACAGGATTCTTATCACTGAGAAGTGAAAGTGAAACATGTGAATTTGACGATTCCTCACTTGGTCACTATTTACAAACTCCTTCCAGGCCTGAACATAGTTGGTAGAATCAGCACAAATCGAATGTGGTTTTCACCAGAACACAAAGTTTTACAATCTAGAAACCTGTGTAGGATACGTATCCCAAAGAAGTGCACGTGCTACATATGACTGTGAGTCCTCCTCACTTGGTTCACTATTTTGGAAGGGAACGACATGCATGAACATGTTTCATAGAAACGTCGTAAAACAAGTGGAATTTCCTCCTGAACACAAAGAGTTACACTATAGAAACTTCTGTTTGATACTTATCCTAAAGAAGTGCACTTGCAACAGTTAACTCAGAGTCCTCCTCACTTGGTTCACTATTTTGAAAATCATGGCCTGTGTGAACATGTGCCATTCAAATGTCACAAAACAAGTATGAATTTCGCCTGAACACATATGTTACAGTATAGGAAGTTCTCTAGGATACTTATCCCTAAGAAGTGAAATTCCAATATTTGACTCTGACTCCTCCGCCCTTGGTTCACTCTTTTGGAAAATCATGGCCTGAGTGAACATTTAAGATGCAAATGTCGCAAAAAAGATTGATCTTCTCCTGAACAAAAAGTGTAACACTATAGAATCTTCTGTAGGATACTTATCTCTAAGAAGTGCACCTCCAATATTTGACTCTCAGTCCTCCTCATTTGGTTCACTAATTTGGAAAATCAAGGCCTGCGTGAACATATTCCATGAAAACGTAACAAAACCAGTGTGAATTTCTCCTGAACATAAAAGTTTAAAACGTATGAACATCTACAGGATTTTTATCACTGAGAAGAGAAAGTGAAACATGTGAATTTGACATGTCGGCACATGGCCACTATATTCAAGCTCATTACAAGCCTGAACATAGTTGGTAGAATCAGCACAAAACAAATCTTTTTTTCTGCAGAATACAAAGTCTTACAGTCTAGAAACCTTTGTAGGATACTTGTCCCAAAGAAGTGCACATGCTACACATGATTTACCAAAGAAGTGCACATGCTACATATGACTGTGAGTCCTCTTCACTTTGTTCACTATTTTATGAGGGAATGACATGCATGAACATCTGTCATGGAAACGTCGTAAAGCAAGTGTGATTTCCTCCTGAACACAAAGAGTTACAATATAGAAACTTCTATACGATACTTCTCCTAAAGAAGTGCACTTGCAACATTTAACTCAGAGTCCTCCTCACTTGGTTCACTATTTTGTAAAATCATTGCAATTGTGAACATGTGCCATTCAAATGTTACAAAACAAGTATGATTTTCGCCTAAATACAAATGTTACAGTATAGTAACATCTCTAGGATACTTATCCCTAAAAAGTGAAATGCCAACATTAACTCGGAATCCTCCCCACTTCGTTCACTATTTTAAAAATCATGGCCTGGATGAACATGTTACATGCAAATGTCACAAAACTAGTATGATCTTCTCCTGAACACAAAGTGTAACACTATAGAATCTTCTGTAGGATATTTATCTCTAAGAAGTGCAACTCCCATATTTGACTCTCAGTCCTCCTCACTTAGTTCACTATTTTGGAAAATCAAGCCCTGTGTGAATATTTTCCAAGAAAACGTCAGAAAACCAGTGTGAATTTCTCCTGAACATGAAAAGTTACAACGTATGAACATCTACAGGATCCCTATCACTGAGAAGAGAAAGTAAAACGTTAATTTGACGCGTCCTCACTTGGTCACTATTTTCAAGCTCATTACAAGCCTGAACATAGTTGGTAGAATCAGCACAAAAAAAATGTTGTTTTCTCCAGAATACAAAGTTTTACAATGTAGAAACCTCTGCAGGATACTTATCCCAAAGAAGTGCACATGCTGGACATGACTTCCCATAGAAGTGCACATGCTACATATGACCGTGAGTCCTCTTCATTTGGTTCACTATTTTGGAAGGGAACAACATGCATGAACATGCTTCATGGAAATGTCGTAAAACAAGTGGGATTTCGTCCTGAACACAAAGAGTTACAATATAGAAACTTCTCTACGTTACATATCCTAAAGAAGTGCACTTGCAACATTTAACTCAGAGTCCTCCTCACTTGGTTCACTATTTTGTAAAATCATGGCCTGTGTGAACATGAGCCATTCAAATGTCACAAAACAAGTATGATTTTTACTTGAACACAAATGTTACTGTATAGGAACTTCTCTAGGATACTTATCTATAAGAAGTGAAATTCCAATATTTGACTCTGAATCATCCGCACTTGGTTAAATATTTTGGAAAATCATGGCCTGAGTGAACATGTAATATGCAAATGTCGCAAACAAGTATGATCTTCTCCTGAACACAAAGTGTAACACTATAGAATCTTCTGTAAGATACTTATCTCTAAGAAGTGCACCTCCAATATTTGACTCTCAGTCCTCCTCACTTTGTTCACTATTTTGGAAAATCAAGGCCTGCGTGAATATTTTCCATGAAAACGTCACAAAACCAGTGTGAATTTCTCCTGAACATAAAAGTTTAAAACATATGAACATCTACAGGATTTTTATCACTGAGAAGAGAAAGTGAAACATGTGAATTTGACATGTCGGCACATGGCCACTATATTCAAGCTCATTACAAGCCTGAACATAGTTGGTAGAATCAGCACAAAACAAATCTTTTTTTCTGCAGAATACAAAGTCTTACAGTCTAGAAACCTTTGTAGGATACTTGTCCCAAAGAAGTGCACATGCTACACATGATTTACCAAAGAAGTGCACATGCTACATATGACTGTGAGTCCTCTTCACTTTGTTCACTATTTTATGAGGGAATGACATGCATGAACATCTGTCATGGAAACGTCGTAAAGCAAGTGTGATTTCCTCCTGAACACAAAGAGTTACAATATAGAAACTTCTATACGATACTTCTCCTAAAGAAGTGCACTTGCAACATTTAACTCAGAGTCCTCCTCACTTGGTTCACTATTTTGTAAAATCATTGCAATTGTGAACATGTGCCATTCAAATGTTACAAAACAAGTATGATTTTCGCCTAAATACAAATGTTACAGTATAGTAACATCTCTAGGATACTTATCCCTAAAAAGTGAAATGCCAACATTAACTCGGAATCCTCCCCACTTCGTTCACTATTTTAAAAATCATGGCCTGGATGAACATGTTACATGCAAATGTCACAAACTAGTATGATCTTCTCCTGAACACAAAGTGTAACACTATAGAATCTTCTGTAGGATATTTATCTCTAAGAAGTGCAACTCCCATATTTGACTCTCAGTCCTCCTCACTTAGTTCACTATTTTGGAAAATCAAGCCCTGTGTGAATATTTTCCAAGAAAACGTCAGAAAACCAGTGTGAATTTCTCCTGAACATGAAAAGTTACAACGTATGAACATCTACAGGATCCCTATCACTGAGAAGAGAAAGTAAAACGTTAATTTGACGCGTCCTCACTTGGTCACTATTTTCAAGCTCATTACAAGCCTGAACATAGTTGGTAGAATCAGCACAAAAAAAATGTTGTTTTCTCCAGAATACAAAGTTTTACAATGTAGAAACCTCTGCAGGATACTTATCCCAAAGAAGTGCACATGCTGGACATGACTTCCCATAGAAGTGCACATGCTACATATGACCGTGAGTCCTCTTCATTTGGTTCACTATTTTGGAAGGGAACAACATGCATGAACATGCTTCATGGAAATGTCGTAAAACAAGTGGGATTTCGTCCTGAACACAAAGAGTTACAATATAGAAACTTCTCTACGTTACATATCCTAAAGAAGTGCACTTGCAACATTTAACTCAGAGTCCTCCTCACTTGGTTCACTATTTTGTAAAATCATGGCCTGTGTGAACATGAGCCATTCAAATGTCACAAAACAAGTATGATTTTTACTTGAACACAAATGTTACTGTATAGGAACTTCTCTAGGATACTTATCTATAAGAAGTGAAATTCCAATATTTGACTCTGAATCATCCGCACTTGGTTAAATATTTTGGAAAATCATGGCCTGAGTGAACATGTAATATGCAAATGTCGCAAACAAGTATGATCTTCTCCTGAACACAAAGTGTAACACTATAGAATCTTCTGTAAGATACTTATCTCTAAGAAGTGCACCTCCAATATTTGACTCTCAGTCCTCCTCACTTTGTTCACTATTTTGGAAAATCAAGGCCTGCGTGAATATTTTCCATGAAAACGTCACAAAACCAGTGTGAATTTCTCCTGAACATAAAAGTTTAAAACATATGAACATCTACAGGATTTTTATCACTGAGAAGAGAAAGTGAAACATGTGAATTTGACATGTCGGCACATGGCCACTATATTCAAGCTCATTACAAGCCTGAACATAGTTGGTAGAATCAGCACAAAACAAATCTTTTTTTCTGCAGAATACAAAGTCTTACAGTCTAGAAACCTTTGTAGGATACTTATCCCAAAGAAGTGCACATGCTACACATGACTTCCCAAAGAAGTGCACATGCTACATATGACTGTGAGTCCTCTTCACTTTGTTCACTATTTTATGAGGGAATGACATGCATGAACATGTGTCATGGAAATGTCGTAAAGCAAGTGTGATTTCCTCCTGAACACAAAGAGTTACAATATAGAAACTTCTGTACGATACATATCCTAAAGAAGTGCACTTGCAACAGTTAACTCAGAGTCCTCCTCACTTGGTTCACTATTTTGAAAATCATGGCCTGTGTGAACATGTGCCATTCAAATGTCACAAAACAAGTATGAATTTCGCCTGAACACATATGTTACAGTATAGGAAGTTCTCTAGGATACTTATCCCTAAGAAGTGAAATTCCAATATTTGACTCTGACTCCTCCGCCCTTGGTTCACTCTTTTGGAAAATCATGGCCTGAGTGAACATTTAAGATGCAAATGTCGCAAAAAAAGATTGATCTTCTCCTGAACAAAAAGTGTAACACTATAGAATCTTCTGTAGGATACTTATCTCTAAGAAGTGCACCTCCAATATTTGACTCTCAGTCCTCCTCATTTGGTTCACTAATTTGGAAAATCAAGGCCTGCGTGAACATATTCCTTGAAAACGTAACAAAACCAGTGTGAATTTCTCCTGAACATAAAAGTTTAAAACATATGAACATCTACAGGATTTTTATCACTGAGAAGAGAAAGTGAAACATGTGAATTTGACATGTCGGCACATGGCCACTATATTCAAGCTCATTACAAGCCTGAACATAGTTGGTAGAATCAGCACAAAACAAATCTTTTTTTCTGCAGAATACAAAGTCTTACAGTCTAGAAACCTTTGTAGGATACTTGTCCCAAAGAAGTGCACATGCTACACATGATTTACCAAAGAAGTGCACATGCTACATATGACTGTGAGTCCTCTTCACTTTGTTCACTATTTTATGAGGGAATGACATGCATGAACATCTGTCATGGAAACGTCGTAAAGCAAGTGTGATTTCCTCCTGAACACAAAGAGTTACAATATAGAAACTTCTATACGATACTTCTCCTAAAGAAGTGCACTTGCAACATTTAACTCAGAGTCCTCCTCACTTGGTTCACTATTTTGTAAAATCATTGCAATTGTGAACATGTGCCATTCAAATGTTACAAAACAAGTATGATTTTCGCCTAAATACAAATGTTACAGTATAGTAACATCTCTAGGATACTTATCCCTAAAAAGTGAAATGCCAACATTAACTCGGAATCCTCCCCACTTCGTTCACTATTTTAAAAATCATGGCCTGGATGAACATGTTACATGCAAATGTCACAAAACTAGTATGATCTTCTCCTGAACACAAAGTGTAACACTATAGAATCTTCTGTAGGATATTTATCTCTAAGAAGTGCAACTCCCATATTTGACTCTCAGTCCTCCTCACTTAGTTCACTATTTTGGAAAATCAAGCCCTGTGTGAATATTTTCCAAGAAAACGTCAGAAAACCAGTGTGAATTTCTCCTGAACATGAAAAGTTACAACGTATGAACATCTACAGGATCCCTATCACTGAGAAGAGAAAGTAAAACGTTAATTTGACGCGTCCTCACTTGGTCACTATTTTCAAGCTCATTACAAGCCTGAACATAGTTGGTAGAATCAGCACAAAAAAAATGTTGTTTTCTCCAGAATACAAAGTTTTACAATGTAGAAACCTCTGCAGGATACTTATCCCAAAGAAGTGCACATGCTGGACATGACTTCCCATAGAAGTGCACATGCTACATATGACCGTGAGTCCTCTTCATTTGGTTCACTATTTTGGAAGGGAACAACATGCATGAACATGCTTCATGGAAATGTCGTAAAACAAGTGGGATTTCGTCCTGAACACAAAGAGTTACAATATAGAAACTTCTCTACGTTACATATCCTAAAGAAGTGCACTTGCAACATTTAACTCAGAGTCCTCCTCACTTGGTTCACTATTTTGTAAAATCATGGCCTGTGTGAACATGAGCCATTCAAATGTCACAAAACAAGTATGATTTTTACTTGAACACAAATGTTACTGTATAGGAACTTCTCTAGGATACTTATCTATAAGAAGTGAAATTCCAATATTTGACTCTGAATCATCCGCACTTGGTTAAATATTTTGGAAAATCATGGCCTGAGTGAACATGTAATATGCAAATGTCGCAAACAAGTATGATCTTCTCCTGAACACAAAGTGTAACACTATAGAATCTTCTGTAAGATACTTATCTCTAAGAAGTGCACCTCCAATATTTGACTCTCAGTCCTCCTCACTTTGTTCACTATTTTGGAAAATCAAGGCCTGCGTGAATATTTTCCATGAAAACGTCACAAAACCAGTGTGAATTTCTCCTGAACATAAAAGTTTAAAACATATGAACATCTACAGGATTTTTATCACTGAGAAGAGAAAGTGAAACATGTGAATTTGACATGTCGGCACATGGCCACTATATTCAAGCTCATTACAAGCCTGAACATAGTTGGTAGAATCAGCACAAAACAAATCTTTTTTTCTGCAGAATACAAAGTCTTACAGTCTAGAAACCTTTGTAGGATACTTATCCCAAAGAAGTGCACATGCTACACATGACTTCCCAAAGAAGTGCACATGCTACATATGACTGTGAGTCCTCTTCACTTTGTTCACTATTTTATGAGGGAATGACATGCATGAACATGTGTCATGGAAATGTCGTAAAGCAAGTGTGATTTCCTCCTGAACACAAAGAGTTACAATATAGAAACTTCTGTACGATACATATCCTAAAGAAGTGCACTTGCAACAGTTAACTCAGAGTCCTCCTCACTTGGTTCACTATTTTGAAAATCATGGCCTGTGTGAACATGTGCCATTCAAATGTCACAAAACAAGTATGAATTTCGCCTGAACACATATGTTACAGTATAGGAAGTTCTCTAGGATACTTATCCCTAAGAAGTGAAATTCCAATATTTGACTCTGACTCCTCCGCCCTTGGTTCACTCTTTTGGAAAATCATGGCCTGAGTGAACATTTAAGATGCAAATGTCGCAAAAAAAGATTGATCTTCTCCTGAACAAAAAGTGTAACACTATAGAATCTTCTGTAGGATACTTATCTCTAAGAAGTGCACCTCCAATATTTGACTCTCAGTCCTCCTCATTTGGTTCACTAATTTGGAAAATCAAGGCCTGCGTGAACATATTCCTTGAAAACGTAACAAAACCAGTGTGAATTTCTCCTGAACATAAAGTTTAAAACATATGAACATCTACAGGATTTTTATCACTGAGAAGAGAAAGTGAAACATGTGAATTTGACATGTCGGCACATGGCCACTATATTCAAGCTCATTACAAGCCTGAACATAGTTGGTAGAATCAGCACAAAACAAATCTTTTTTTCTGCAGAATACAAAGTCTTACAGTCTAGAAACCTTTGTAGGATACTTGTCCCAAAGAAGTGCACATGCTACACATGATTTACCAAAGAAGTGCACATGCTACATATGACTGTGAGTCCTCTTCACTTTGTTCACTATTTTATGAGGGAATGACATGCATGAACATCTGTCATGGAAACGTCGTAAAGCAAGTGTGATTTCCTCCTGAACACAAAGAGTTACAATATAGAAACTTCTATACGATACTTCTCCTAAAGAAGTGCACTTGCAACATTTAACTCAGAGTCCTCCTCACTTGGTTCACTATTTTGTAAAATCATTGCAATTGTGAACATGTGCCATTCAAATGTTACAAAACAAGTATGATTTTCGCCTAAATACAAATGTTACAGTATAGTAACATCTCTAGGATACTTATCCCTAAAAAGTGAAATGCCAACATTAACTCGGAATCCTCCCCACTTCGTTCACTATTTTAAAAATCATGGCCTGGATGAACATGTTACATGCAAATGTCACAAAACTAGTATGATCTTCTCCTGAACACAAAGTGTAACACTATAGAATCTTCTGTAGGATATTTATCTCTAAGAAGTGCAACTCCCATATTTGACTCTCAGTCCTCCTCACTTAGTTCACTATTTTGGAAAATCAAGCCCTGTGTGAATATTTTCCAAGAAAACGTCAGAAAACCAGTGTGAATTTCTCCTGAACATGAAAAGTTACAACGTATGAACATCTACAGGATCCCTATCACTGAGAAGAGAAAGTAAAACGTTAATTTGACGCGTCCTCACTTGGTCACTATTTTCAAGCTCATTACAAGCCTGAACATAGTTGGTAGAATCAGCACAAAAAAAATGTTGTTTTCTCCAGAATACAAAGTTTTACAATGTAGAAACCTCTGCAGGATACTTATCCCAAAGAAGTGCACATGCTGGACATGACTTCCCATAGAAGTGCACATGCTACATATGACCGTGAGTCCTCTTCATTTGGTTCACTATTTTGGAAGGGAACAACATGCATGAACATGCTTCATGGAAATGTCGTAAAACAAGTGGGATTTCGTCCTGAACACAAAGAGTTACAATATAGAAACTTCTCTACGTTACATATCCTAAAGAAGTGCACTTGCAACATTTAACTCAGAGTCCTCCTCACTTGGTTCACTATTTTGTAAAATCATGGCCTGTGTGAACATGAGCCATTCAAATGTCACAAAACAAGTATGATTTTTACTTGAACACAAATGTTACTGTATAGGAACTTCTCTAGGATACTTATCTATAAGAAGTGAAATTCCAATATTTGACTCTGAATCATCCGCACTCGGTTAAATATTTTGGAAAATCATGGCCTGAGTGAACATGTAATATGCAAATGTCGCAAACAAGTATGATCTTCTCCTGAACACAAAGTGTAACACTATAGAATCTTCTGTAAGATACTTATCTCTAAGAAGTGTACCTCCAATATTTGACTCTCAGTCCTCCTCACTTTGTTCACTATTTTGGAAAATCAAGGCCTGCGTGAATATTTTCCATGAAAACGTCACAAAACCAGTGTGAATTTCTCCTGAACATAAAGTTTAAAACATATGAACATCTACAGGATTTTTATCACTGAGAAGAGAAAGTGAAACATGTGAATTTGACATGTCGGCACATGGCCACTATATTCAAGCTCATTACAAGCCTGAACATAGTTGGTAGAATCAGCACAAAACAAATCTTTTTTTCTGCAGAATACAAAGTCTTACAGTCTAGAAACCTTTGTAGGATACTTATCCCAAAGAAGTGCACATGCTACACATGACTTCCCAAAGAAGTGCACATGCTACATATGACTGTGAGTCCTCTTCACTTTGTTCACTATTTTATGAGGGAATGACATGCATGAACATGTGTCATGGAAATGTCGTAAAGCAAGTGTGATTTCCTCCTGAACACAAAGAGTTACAATATAGAAACTTCTGTACGATACATATCCTAAAGAAGTGCACTTGCAACATTTAACTCAGAGTCCTCCTCACTTGGTTCACTATTTTGTAAAATCAGGGCCTGTGTGAACAGTGTGCCAATCAAATGTCACAAAACAAGTATGATTTTTGCCTGAACACAAATGTTACAGTATAGGAACTTCTCTAGGATACTTATCCCTAAAAAGTAAAATTCCAATATTTGACTCTGAATCCTCCGCACTTCGTTCACTCTTCTGGAAAATCATGGCCTGTATGAACATGTTATATGCGAATGTCGCAAAACAGGTATGATCTTCTCCTAAACACAAAGTGCAACACTATAGAATCTTCTGTAGGGTACTTATCCCTGAGAAGTGCACCTCCAACATTTGACTTTCAGTCCTCCTCACTTGCTTCACTATTTTCAAATTCAAGGCTGCCTGAACATATTCCATGAAAACGTCAGAAAACCAGTGTAAATTTCTCTGGAACATGAAAAGTTACAACGTATGAACATCTACAGGATTCCTATCACTGAGACGAGAAAGTGAAATCTGTGATTTTGACGTGTCCTCACTTGGACACTATTTTCAAGCTCATTACAATCCTGAACATAGTTGGGAGAATCAGCACAAAACAAATGTTGTTTTCTCCATAATATAAAGTTTTACAGTCTAGAAACATGTGTAGGATACTTATTCGAAAGAAGTGCACATGCTGCACATGACTTCCCAAAGAAGATCACATGCTGCATAGGACTGTGAGTCCTCTTCACTTGGTTCATTGTTTTCGAAGTGAACGGCATGCATGAACATGGTTCATGGAAACGTCGTAAAACAAGTGGGATTTCCTCCTGACCACAAAGACTTACAATATAGACACTTCTCTACGTTACTTATCCTAAAGAAGTGCACTTGCAACAGTTAACTCAGAGTCCTCCTCACTTGGTGCACTATTTTGTAAAATCATGGCCTGTGTGAACATATGCCATTCAAATGTCACAAAACAAGAATGATTTTCGCCTGAACACAAATGTTACAGTATAGGAACTTCTCTAGGATACGTATCCCTAAGAAGTGAAATTCCAATATTTGAGTCTGACTCCTCAGCCCTTGGTTCACTCTTTTGGAAAATCATGGCCTGAGTGAACATGTAATATGCAAATGTCGCAAAACAAGATTGATCTTCTCCTGAACCCAAAGTGTAACACTATAGAATCTGCTGTAGGATACTTATCTCTAAGAAGTACAGCTCCAAAATTTGACTCTCAGTCCTCCTCATTTGGTTCACTAATTTGGAAAATCAATGCCTGCGTGAACATGTTCCATGAAAACGTCACAAAACCAATGTGAATTTCTCCTGAACATAATAAGTTACAATGTATGAACATCTACAGGATTCTTATCACTGGGAAGAGAAAGTGAAACGTTAATTTGACGCGTCCTCACTTGGCCACTATTTTCAAGCGCATTACTAGCCTGAACATAGTTGGTAGAATTAGCACAAAACAAATGTTGTTTTCCCCAGAATACAAAATTTTACAGTCTGGAAACCTGTGTAGGATACTTATCCGAAAGAAGTGCACATGCTACATATGAATTACCAAAGAAGTGCACATGCTGTATATGACTGTGAGTCCTCTTCACTTGGTTCACTATTTTGGAAGTGAACAACACGCGTGCCATGTGTCATGGAAACGTCATAAAACAAGTGTGATTTCCTCCTGAACACAAAGAGTGACAATATAGAAACTTCTGTATGATACTTAACCTAAAGAAGTGCACTTGCAATATTTACCTCAGAACCCTCCTCAGTTGGTTCACTATTTTGTAAAATCATGCCGTGTGTGAACATGTGCCATTCAAATGTCACAAAACAAGTATGATTTTCGATTGAACACAAATGTTACAGTATATGAACTTCTCTAGGATACTTATCCCTAAGAAGTGAAATGCCAACATTTGACTATGAATCCTCTGCACTTGGTGTGTCACTCTTTTGAAAAATCATGGCCTGCGTGAATATGTTATATGCAAATGTAGCAAAACAAGTATCATCTTCTCCTGAATACAAAGTGCAACACTATAGAATCTTCTGTAGGATGCTTATCCCTAAGAAGTGCACCTCCAACATTTGACACTTCAGTCCTCCTCACTTGGTTCACTATTTTGGAAATTCAAGGCCTGCGTGAATATATTCCATGAAAACGTCACAAAACCAGTGTGAACTTCTCTTGAACATAAAAATTTACAACGCATGAACATCTACAGGATTCCTATCACTGAGACAAGAAAGTGAAACCTGTCAATTTGATGCGTCCTCACTTGGTCACTATTTTCAAGCTCATTACAAGCCTGAACATAGTTGGTAGAATCAGCACAAAACAAATGTCGTTTTCTCCAGAATACAAAGTTTTGCAGTCTAGAAACCTCTGTAGGATACTTATCCCAAAGAAGTGCACATGCTACACATGACTTCCCAAAGAAGTACACATGCTACATATGACTGTGAGTCCTCTTCACTTGGTTCACTATTTTAGAAGGGAACGACATGCATGAACATGTTTCATGGAAACGTCGTAAAACAAGTGGGATTTCCTCCTGAACAAAAAGAGTTACAATATAGACACTTCTCTACGTTACTTATCCTAAAGAAGTGCACTTGCAACATTTAACTCAGAGTCCTCCTCACTTGGTTCACTATTTTGTAAAATCAGTGCCTGTGTGAACATGTGCCATTCGAATGTCAGAAAACAAGTATGATTTTCGCCTGAACACAAATGTTACAGTATAGGAACTTCTCTAGGATACTTATTCCTAAGAATTGAAATTCCAAAATTTGACTCTGAATCCTCCGCACTTGGTTCACTATTTTGAAAATCATGGCCTGTGTGAATATGTTATATGCAAATGTCGCAAAACAAGTATGATCTTCTCCTGAACACAAAGTGCAACATTATAGAATCTTCTGTAGGATACTTATCCCTAAGAAGTGAACCTCCAACATGTGACTTTCAGTCCTCCTCACTTGGTTCACTATTTTGGAAATTCAAGGCCTGCGTGAACATATTTCATGAAAACGTCACAAAACCAGTGTGAATTTCTGTTGAACATGAAAATTTACAACGTATGAATATCTACAGGATTCCTATCACTGAGACGAGAAAGTGAAACCTGTGAATTTCACGTGTCCTCACTTGGTCAATATTTTCAAGCTCATTACATGCCTGAACATAGTTGGTAGAATCAGCACAAAACAAATGTTGTTTTCTGCAGAATGCAAAGTTTTACAGACTAGACACCTCTGTAGGATACTTATTCCAAAGAAGTGCACATGCTACACATGACTTCCCAAAGAAGTGCACATGCTACATATGACTGTGAGTCCTCCTCATTTGACTCTGAATTCTAGGCACTTGGTTCAGTCTTTTGGAAAATCATGTTCTGCGTGAACATGTCATATGCTAATGTCACAAAACAAGTATGATCTCCTGAATACAAAGTGTAACACTATAGAATCTTCAGTAGGCCACTTATCCCTCAGAACTGCACCTTCAAACTTTCACTCTGAGTCCTCCTCACTTGGTTCCCTATTTTGGAAAATCAAGGCCTGCGTGAACATATTCCATGAAAACGTCACAAAACCAGTGTGAATACCTCCAGATCATAAAAAGTTACAATGTATGAACATTTACAGGATTCTTATCACTGAGAAGAGAAAGTGAAACATGCAAATTTGACGAGTCCTCGCTTGACCACTATTTTCAAGCTCATTACAAGCCTGAATATAGTTGGTAGAATCAGCACAACACAAATGTTGTTTTCTCCAGAATACAAAGTTTTACAGTCTAGAAACCTGTGTAGGACACTTATCCCAAAGAAGTGCTCATGCTACACATGACTTCACAAAGAAGACCACATGCTACATATGACTGTGAGTCCTCTTCACTTGGCTCACTATTTTGGAAGGTAACGACATGCATGAACATGTTTAATGGAAACGTCGTAAAACAAGTGTGATTTCCTCTTGAACACAAAGAATTACAACATAGAAACTTCTGTTCGATACTTCTCCTAAAGAAGTGCACTTGCAACATTTAACTCAGAGTCTTCCCCACTTGGTTCACTATTTTGTAAAAACATGGCCTGTGTGAACACGTGCCATTCAAATGTCACAAAACAAGTATGATTTTCGCCTGAACACAAATGTTACAGTACAAAAACTTCTCTCGTATACTTATCCCTAAGAAGTGAAATCCCAACATTTGACTCTGAACCCTAGGCACTTGGTTCAGTCTTTTGGAAAATCATGTTCTGCGTGAACATGTCATATGCCAATGTCACAAAACAAGTATGATCTCCTGAACACAAAGTATAACACTACAGAATCTTCAGTAGGATACTTATCCCTCAGAAGTGCACCATCAAACTTTGACTCTGGGTCCTCCTCACTTGGTTCCCTATTTTGGAAAATCAAGGCCTGTGTGAACATATTCCATGAAAACGTCAGAAAACCAGTGTGAATAGCTCCAGATCATAAAAAGTTACAACGTATGAACATCTGCAGGATTCTTATCACTGAGAAGAGAAAGTGAAACATGTGAATTGGACGCATCCTCACTTGTTCACTATTTTCAAGCTCATTACAAGCCTGAACATAGTTGGCAGAATCAGCACAAAACAAATGTTGTTTTCTCCAGAATACAAAGTTTTTCAGTCTAGAAACCTGTGTAGGACACTTATCAAAAAGAAGTGCACATTCTGCACATGACTTTCCAAAGAAGTGCACATGCTACATATGACTGTGAGGCCTCTTCACTTGGTTCACCAATTTCGAAGGGAACGGCATGCATGAACATGTTTCATGGAAACGTCGGAAAACAAGTGTGATTTCCTCCTGAACTAAAAGAGTTACAATATAGAACCTTCTTTACGATTCTTCTCCTAAAGTAGCGCACTTGCAACATTTACCTCTGAGTCCTCCGCACTTGGTTCTCTATTTTGTGACATCATGACCTGTGTGAACATGTGCCATTCCAATGTCAGAAAACAAGTATGATTTTCGCCTGAACACAAAAGTTACAGTTTAGGAACTTCTCTAGGATACTTATCCCTAAGAAGTGAAATGCCAACATTTGACTCTGAATCCTCCGCACTTGGTTCACTCTTTTGGAAAATCATGGCCTGTGTGAACATGTTATGTGCGAATGTCGCAAAACGAGGATGATCTTCTCCTGAACACAAAGCGTAACACTACTGAATCTTCTATAGGATACTTATCCCTGAGAAGTGCACCTCCAACATTTGACTCTCAGTCCTCTTCACTTGCTTCACTATTTTGGAAAATCAAGGCCTGCGTGAACATATTCCATGAAAACTACACAAAACCAGTGTGCATTTCTCCGGAACATAAAAAGTTACAACGCATGAACATCTACAGGATTCTTATCACTGAGAAGAGAAAGTGAAACATGTGAATTGGACGCGTCCTCACTTGGTCACTATTTTCAAGCTCATTACAAGCCTGAACATAGTTGGTAGAATCAGCAAATTACAAATTTTGTTTGCTCCAGAAAACAAAGTTTTACAGTCCAGAAACCTGTGTAGGATACTTATCCGAAAGAAGTGCACATGCTACACATGACTTCCCAAAGAAGTGCACATGCTACATATGACTGTGAGTGCTCTTCACTTGGTACATTATTTTCGAAGGGAACGTCATGCATGAACATGTTTCATGGAAACGTCTTAAAACAAGTGTGATTTCCTCATGAACACAAAGAGTTACAATAGAAACTTCTGTACGATACTTCTCCTAAAGAAGCGCACTTGCAAAATTTAACTCTGAGTCCTCCGCACTTGGTTCTCTATTTTGTGAAATCATGGCCTGGGTGAACATGTGCCATTCACATGTCACAAAACAAGTATGATTTTCGCCTGAACACAAACGTTACAGTTTAGGAACTTCTCTAGAATACTTATCCCTAAGAAGTGAAATGCCAACACTTGACTCTGAGTCTTCTGCACTTGGTTCACTCTTTTGGAAAATCATGGACTGCATGAACATGTTATGTGCGAATGTCACAAAACGAGGATGATCTTCTCCTGAACACAAAGCGTAACACTGCAGAATCTTCTGTAGGATACTTATCCCTGAGAAGTGCACCTCCAACATTTGACTCTCAGTCCACCTCACTTGCTTCACTATTTTGGAAAATCAAGGCCTGCGTGAACATATTCCATCAAAACGTCACAAAACCAGTGTGAATTTCTCCGCAACATGAAAAGTTACAACGTATGAACATCTATCGGATTCTTATCACTGAGAAGAGAAAGTGAAACATGTGAATTGGACGCGTCCTCACTTGGTCAGTATTTTCAAGCTCATTACAAGCCTGAACATAGTTGGTAGAATCAGCACAAAACAAATGTTGTTTTCTCCAGAATATAAAGTTTTCAGTCTAGAAACCTGTATAGGATACTTATCAAAAAGAAGTTCACATGCTGCACATGACTTCCCAAAGAAGTGCACATGCTACATATGACTGTGAGTCCTCTTCCATTGGTTCAATATTTTCGAAGGGAACGACATGCATGAACATGTTTCATGGAAACATCGCAAAACAAATGTGATTTCCTCCTGAACACAAAGAGTTATCATATAGAAACTTCTGTACGATACTTCTCCTAAAGAAGCGCACTTGCAACATTTAACTCTGAGTCCTCCGCACTTGGTTCTCTTTTTTGTGAAATCATGGCCTGTGTGAATATGTGCCATTCACATGTCAGAAAACAAGTATGATTTTCGCCTGAACACAAAAGTTACAGTTTAGGAACTTCTCTAGGATACGTATCCCTAAGAAGAAAAATGCCAGCATTTGACTCTGAATCCTCTGCACTTGGTTCAATCTTTTGGAAAATCATGGCTGGCGAGAACATGTTATGTCCGAATATCGCAAAATGAGGATGATCTTCTGCTGAACACAAAGTATAACACTACAGAATCTACTGTAGGATACTTATACCTGAGAAGTGCACCTCCAACATTTGACTCTCAGTCCTTCTCATTTGGTTCACTTTTTTGGAAAACCAAGGCCTGCTTGAACATATTCCATGAAAACGTCACAAAACCAGTGTGAATTTCTCCTGAACATAAAATATACAATGCATGAACATCTACAGGATTCTTATCAATGAGAAGAGAAAGTGAAACATGTGAATTTGACGAGTCCTCACTTGGTCACTACTTTTAAGCTCATTACAAGCCTGAACCTAGTTGGTAGAATCAGCACAAAACAAATGTGGTTTCTCCAGAATACAAAGTGTTACAGTCTAGAAACCTTGTAGGATACTTATCCCAAGGAAGTGCACATGCTGCACATGACTTCCCAATGAAGTGCACATGCTACATATGACTGTGAGTCCTCTTCACTTGGTTCACTATTTTCGAAGGGAACGACATGCATGAACATGTTTCATGGACACGTCGCAAAACAAATGTGATTTCCTCCTGAACACAAAGATTTATCATATAGAAACTTCTGTACGATATTTCTCCTAAAGAAGCGCACTTGCAACATTTAACTCTGAGTCCTCCGCACTTGGTTCACTCTTTTGGAAAATCATGGCCTGCGTGAACATTTTATGTGCAAATGTCGCAAATCGAGGATGATCTTCTCCTGAACACAAAGCGTAACACTACAGAATCTTCTGTAGGATACTTATCCCTGAGAAGTGCACCTCCAACATTTGACTCTCAGTCCTCCTCACTTGGTTCACTATTTTGGAAAATCAAGGCCTGCGTGAACATATTCCAAGAAAACGTCAAAAAAACAGTGTGAATTTCTCCTGAACATAAAAAGTTACAACGTATGAACATCTACAGGAATCTTACAACTGAGAAGAGAAAGTGAAACATGGGAATTTCACGCTTCCTCACTTGGTCACTACTTTTAACTCATTACAAGCCTGAACCTAGTTGGTAGAATCGCACAAAACAATTGTGGTTTCTCCAGAATACAAAGTTTTACAGTCTAGAATCCTGTGTAGGATACTTATCCGAAAGAAGTTCACATGTTGCACATGACTTCCCAGAGAAGTGCACATGCTACATATGACTGTGAGTCCTCTTCACTTGGTTCACTATTTTTGAAGGGAATGACATGCATGAATATGTTTCATGGAAACGTCTTTAAAAAGTGTGATTTCCTCCTGAACACAAAGAGTTACAATATAGACACTTCTGTACGATACTTCACCTAAAGAAGCGCACTTGCAACATTTAACTCTGAGTCCTCCGCACTTGGTTCTCTATTTCGTGAAATCATGGCCTGTGTGAACATGTGCCATTCCAATGTCAGAAAACAAGTATGATTTTCGCCAGGACACAAATGTTACAGTTTAGGAACTTCTCTAGGATACTTAACCCTAAGAAGTGAAATGCCAGCATTTCACTCTGAGTCCTCCGCACTTGATTCACTCTTTTGGAAAATCATGGCCTGCGTGAACATGTTATGTGCGAATGTCGCAAAACGAATATGATCTCCTCCTGAACACAAAGTGTAACACTACAGAATCTTCTGTAGGATACTTATCCCTGAGTAGTGCACATCCAACATTTGACTCTCAGTCCTCCTCTCTTGGTTCACTATTTTGGAAAATCAAGGCCTGCGTGAACATATTCCATGAAAACGTCACAAAACCAGTGTGAATTTCTCCGGAACATAAAAAGTTACAACGTATGAACATCTACAGGATTCTTATCACTGAGAAGAGAAAGTGAAACATGTGAACTTGACGCGTCCTCACTTGGTCACTACTTTTAAGCTCATTACAAGTCTGAACCTAGTTGGTAGAATCAGCACAAAACAAATGTGGTTTCTCCAGAATACAAAGTTTTACAGTCTAGAAACCTGTGTAGGATACTTATCCAAAAGAAGTTCACATGGTGCACATGACTGCCCAAAGAAGTACACATGCTACATATGACTGTGAGTCCTTTTCACTAGATTGACTATTTTCGAAGGGAACGACATGCATGAACATGTTTCATGGAAACGTCGTAAAAAAGTGTGATTTCCTCCTGAACACAAAGAGTTACAATATAGAAACTTCTGTACGATACTTCTCCTGAAGAAGCGCACTTGTAACATTTAATTCTGAGTCCTCCGCAATTGGTTCTCTATTTTGTGAAATCATGTCCTGTGTGAACATGTGCCATTCACATGTCAGAAAACAAGTATGATTTTCGGCTGAACACAAAAGTTACAGTTTAGGAACTTCTCTAGGATACTTAATCCTAAGAAGTGAAATGCCAGCATTTGACTCTGAATCCTCCGCACTTGATTCACTCTTTTGGAAAATCATGGCCTGCGTGAACATTTTATGTGCGAATGTCGCAAAACGAATATGATCTCCTCCTGAACACAAAGCGTAACACTACATAATCTTCTGTAGGATACTTATCCCTGAGAAGTGCACCTCCAACATTTGACTCTCAGTCGTCCTCACTTGGTTCACTCTTTTGGAAAATCAAGGCCTGCGTGAACATATTCCATGAAAACGTCACAAAACCAGTGTGAGTTTCTCTGGAACATAAAAAGTTACAACGTATGAACATCTACAGGATTCTTATCACTGAGAAGAGAAAGTGAAACATGTGAATTTGACGAGTCCTCACTTGGTCACTACTTTTAAGCTCATTACAAGCCTGAACCTAGTTGGTAGAATCAGCACAAAACAAATGTGGTTTCTCCAGAATACAAAGTGTTACAGTCTAGAAACCTGTGTAGGATACTTATCCCAAGGAAGTGCACATGCTGCACATGACTTCCCAATGAAGTGCACATGCTACATATGACTGTGAGTCCTCTTCACTTGGTTCACTATTTTCGAAGGGAACGACATGCCTGAACATGTTTCATGGAAACGTAATAAGACAAGTGTGATTTCCTCCTGAACACAAAGAGTTACAATATAGAAATTTCTGTCCGATACTTCTCCTAAAGAGGCGCACTAGCAACATTTAACTCTGAGTCCTCCGCACTTGGTTCTCTATTTTGGAAATCATGGCCTGTGTGAACATGTGCCATTCCAATGTCAGAAAACAAGTATGATTTTCGCCTGAACACAAAAGTTACAGTTTAGGAACTTCTCTAGGATACGTATCACTAAGAAGTGAAATGCCAGCATTTGACTCTGAATCCTACGCACTTGGTTCACTCTTTTGGAAAATCATGGCTTGCGAGAACATGTTATGTACGAATATCGCAAATTGTGGATGATCTTCTCTGAACACAAAGCGTAACACTATAGAATCTTCTGTCGGGTACTTATCCCTGAGTAGTGCACCTCCAACATTTGACTCTCAGTCCTCCTCTCTTGGTTCACTGTTTTGGAAAATCAAGGCCTGCATGAACATATTCCATGAAAACGTCACAAAACCAGTGTGAATTTCTCCGGAACATAAAAAGTTACAACGTAGGAACATTTACAGGATTCTTATCACTGAGAAGAGAAAGTGCAACGAGAATTTGGCGCGTCATCACTTGGTCACTATTTTCAAGCTCATTACAAGCCTGAACATAGTTGGTAGAATCAACACAAAACAAATGTTGTTTTCTCCAGAATACAAAGTTTTACAGTCTAGAAACCTGTGTAGGATACTTATCCGAAAGAAGTGCACATGCTGCACATGACTTCCCAAAGAAGTGCACATGCTACATATGACTGTGAGTCCTCTTCACTTGGTTCATTATTTTCGAAGGGAACGTCATGCATGAACATGTGTTTCATGGAAACGTGGTAAAACATGTGTGATTTCCTCCTGAATACAAAGAGTTACAATATAAAAACTTCTGTATGATACTTCAACTAAAGAAGCGCACTTGCAACATTTAACTCTGAGTCCTCCGCACTTGGTTCTCTATTTTTTGAAATCATGGCCTGTGTGGACATGTGCCATTCCCAGGTCAGAAATAAAGTATGATTTTCGCCTGAACACAAAAGGTACACATTAGGAACTTCTCTAGGATACTTATCCCTAAGAAGTGAAATACCAACATTTGACTCTGAATCCTGGGCACTTGGTTCACTCTTTTGGAAAATCATGGCCTGCGTGAACATGTTATGTGCCAATGTCGCAAAACGAGGATGATCTTCTCCTGAACACAAAGTGTAACCCTACAGAATCTTCTGTAGGATACTTATCCCTGAGGAGTGCACCTCCAACATTTGACTCTCAGTCCTCCTCACTTGGTTCACTATTTCGAATATCAAGGCCTGCTTGAACATATTGCATGAAAACGTCACAAAACCAGTGTGAATTTCTCCTGAACATAAAAAGATACAATGCATGAACATCTACAGGATTCTTATCACTGAGAAGAGAAAGTGAAACATGGGAATTTCACGCATCCTCACTTGGTCACTACTTTTAGCTCATTACAAGCCTGAACCTAGTTGGTAGAATCAGCACAAAACAAATGTGGTTTCTCCAGAATACAAAGTGTTACAGTCTAGAAACCTGTGTAGGATACTTATCCCAAGGAAGTGCACATGCTGCACATGACTTCCCAATGAAGTGCATATGCTACATATGACTGTGATTCCTCTTCACTTGGTTCACTATTTTCGAAGGAAACAACATGCATGAACATGTTTATGGACACGTCGCAAAACAATTGTGATTTCCTCCTGAACACAAAGACTTATCATGTAGAAACTACTGTACGATATTTCTCCTAAGGAAGCGCACTTGCAACATTTAACTCTGAGTCCTCCGCACTTGGTTGTCTATTTTGTGAAATCATGGCCTGTGTGAACATGTGCCATTCCAATATCAGAAAACAAGTATGATTTTCGCCTGAACACAAAAGTTTCAGTTTATGAACGTCTCTAGTATAATTATCCAAAAGACGTGAAATGCCAACATTTGACTCTGAATCCTGCGCACTTGGTTCACTCTTTTGGAAAATCATGGCCTGCGTGAACATGTTATGTGCGAATGTCCCAAAACGAGGATGATCTTCTCCTGAACACAAAGCGTAACACTACAGAATTTTCTGTAGGATTACTTATCCCTGAGAAGTGCACCACCAACATTTGACTCTCAGTCCTCCTCACTTGGTTCACTATTTTGGAAAATCAAGGCCTGCGTGAACATATTCCATGAAAACGTCACAAAACCAGTGTCAATTTCTCCTGAACATAAAAAGTTAAAACGTATGAACATGTACAGGAATCTTATCACTGAGAAGAGAAAGTGAAACATGGGAATTTCACGCTTCCTCACTTGGTCACTACTTTTAAGCTCATTACAACCCTGAACCTAGTTGGTAGAATCAGCACAAAACAAATGTGATTTCTCCAGAATACAAAGTTTTACAATCTAGAAACCTGTGGAGGATACTTATCCGAAAGAAGTTCACATGCTGCACATGACTTCCCAAAGAAGTGCACATGCTACATATGACTGTGAGTCCTCTTCACTTGGTTCACTATTTTTGAAGGGAATGACATGAATGAACATGTTTCATGGAAACGTCGTAAAAAAGTGTGATTTCCTCCTGAACACAAAGAGGTACAATGTAGAAACTTCTATAAGATACTTCTCCTAAATAAGCGCACTTGCAACATTTAACTCTGAGTCCTCTGCACTTGGTTCTCTATTTTGTGAAATCATGGCCTGTGTGAACATGTGCCATTCACATGTGAGAAAACAAGTATGATTTTCGCCTGAACACAAAAGGTACAGCTTAGGAACTTCTCTAGGATACTTATCCCTAAGAAGTGAAATGACAACATTTGACTCTGAATCCTGCGCACTTGGTTAACTCTTCTGGAAAATCATGGCCTGCGTGAACATGTTATGTGCAAATGTCGCAAATCGAGGATGATCTTCTCCTGAACACAAAGCGTAACACTACAGAATCTTCTGTAGGATACTTATCCCTGAGAAGTGCACCTCCAACATTTGACTCTCAGTCCTCCTCACTTGGTTCACTATTTTGGAAAATCAAGGCCTGCGTGAACATATTCCAAGAAAACGTCAAAAAACCAGTGTGAATTTCTCCTGAACATAAAAGTTACAACGTATGAACATCTACAGGAATCTTACCACTGAGAAGAGAAAGTGAAACATGGGAATTTCACGCTTCCTCACTTGGTCACTACTTTTAACTCATTACAAGCCTGAACCTAGTTGGTAGAATCGCACAAAACAATTGTGGTTTCTCCAGAATACAAAGTTTTACAGTCTAGAATCCTGTGTAGGATACTTATCCGAAAGAAGTTCACATGTTGCACATGACTTCCCAGAGAAGTGCACATGCTACATATGACTGTGAGTCCTCTTCACTTGGTTCACTATTTTTGAAGGGAATGACATGCATGAATATGTTTCATGGAAACGTCTTTAAAAAGTGTGATTTCCTCCTGAACACAAAGAGTTACAATATAGACACTTCTGTACGATACTTCACCTAAAGAAGCGCACTTGCAACATTTAACTCTGAGTCCTCCGCACTTGGTTCTCTATTTCGTGAAATCATGGCCTGTGTGAACATGTGCCATTCCAATGTCAGAAAACAAGTATGATTTTCACCAGAACACAAAAGTTACAGTTTAGGAACTTCTCTAGGATACTTATACCTAAGAAGTGAAATGCCAGCATTTGACTCTGAATTCTCTGCACTTGATTCACTCTTTTGGAAAATCATGGCCTGCGTGAACATGTTATGTGCGAATGTCGCAAAACAAATATGATCTCCTCTGAACACAAAGCGTAACACTACAGAATCTTCTGTAGGATACTTATCCCTGAGAAGTGCACCTCCAACATTTGACTCTCAGTCCTCCTCACTTGGTTCACTCTTTGCAAAATCAAGGCCTGCGTGAACATATTCCATGAAAACGTCACAAAACCAGTGTGAATTTCTCCGGAACATAAAAGTTACAACGTATGAACATCTACAGGATTCTTATCACTGAGAAGAGAAAAGGAAATATGTGAATTGATGCATCCTCACTTGGTCAGTATTTTCAAGCTCATTACAAGCCTGAACATAGTTGGTAGAATCAGCACAAAGAAATGTTGTTTTCTCCAGAATACAAAGTGTTACAGTCTAGAACCTGTGTAGGATATTTATCCGAAAGAAGTTCACATGCTGCACATGACTTCCCAAAGAAGTACACATGCTACATATGACTGTGAGTCCTCTTCACTAGGTTGACTATTTTCGAAGGGAACGACATGCACGAACATGTTTCATGGAACATCACAAAAAAGGTGATTTCCTCCTGAACACAAAAGTTACAATATAGAAACTTCTGTACGATACTTCTCCTAAAGAATCACACTTGCAAAATTTAATTCTGAGTCCTCCGCACTTGGTTCTCTATTTTGAGAAATCATGGCCTGTGTGAACATGTGCCATTCACATGTCAGAAAACAAGTATGATTTTCGCCTGAACACAAAAGTTACAGTTTAGGAACTTCTCTAGGATACTTAACCCTAAGAAGTGAAATGCCAGCATTTGACTCTGAATCCTCCGCATTTGATACACTCTTTCGGAAAATCATGGCCTGCGTGAACATGTTATGTGCGAATGTCGCAAAACGAGGATGATCTTCTCCTGAACACAAAGCGTAACACTACAGAGTCTTCTGTACGATACTTATCCCTGAGAAGTGCACCTCCAACATTTGACTCTCAGTCCTCCCTACTTGGTTCACTATTTTAGAAAATCAAGGCCTGCGTGAACATATTCCATGAAAACGTCACAAAACCAGTGTGAATTTCTCCGGAACATAAAAAGTTACAACCTATGAACATCTACAGGATTCTTATCACTGAGAAGAGAAAGTGAAACATGTGAATTTGACGAGTCCTCACTTGGTCACTACTTTCAAGCTCATTACAAGCCTGAACGTAGTTGGTAGAATCAGCACAAAACAAATGTGGTTTCTCCAGAAAACAAGTGTTACAGTCTAGAAACCTGTGTAGGATACTTATCCGAAAGAAGTGCACATGCTGCACATGACTTCCCAAAGAAGTGCACATGCTACATATGATTGTGATTCCTCTTCACTTGGTTCATTATTTTCGAAGGGAACGACATGCATGAACATGTTTCATGAAACGTCGTAAAACAAGTGTGATTTCCTCCTGAACACAAAGAGTTACAATATAGAAACTCCTGTACGATTCTTCTCCTAAAGAAGCGCACTTGCAACATTTAACTCTGAGTCCTATGCACTTGGTTCTCTATTTGTGAAATCATGGCCTGTGTGAACATGTGCCATTCCAATGTCAGAAAACAAGTATGATTTTCGCCAGGGACACAAAAGTTACAGTTTAGGAACTTCTCTAGGATACTTATCCCTGAGAAGTGAAATGCCAACATTTGACTCTTAATGCTCCGCACTTGGTTCACTCTTTTGGAAAATCATGGCCTGCGTGAACATGTTATGTGCGAATGTCGCGAAACGAGGATGATCTTCTCCTGAACACAAGAGTAACACTACAGAATCTTCTGTAGGATACTTATCCCTGAGAAGTGCACCTCCAACATTTGACTCTCAGTCCACCTCAGTTGGTTCACTCTTTGGAAAATCAAGGCCTGCGTGAACATATTCCATAAAAATGTCACAAAACCAGTGTGAATTTCTCCTGAACATAAAAATTTACAACGTATGAACATCTACAGGATTCTTATTACTGAGAAGAAAAAGTGAAACATGTGAATTGTACGCGTCCTCCATTTGTCACTATTTTCAAGCTCATTACAAGCCGAAACATAGTTGGTAGAATCAGCACAAAACAAATGTGGTTTCTCCAGAATACAAAGTTTTACAATCTAGAAACCTGTGGAGGATACTTATCCAAAAGAATTTCACATGCTGCACATGACTTCCCAAAGAAGTGCACATGCTACATATGACTGTGAGTCCTCTTCACTTGGTTCACTATTTTTAAAGGAACGACATGCATGAACATGTTTCATGGAAACGTCTAAAAAAGTGAGATTTTCCTCCTGAACACAAAGAGGTACAATATAGAAACTTCTGTACGATACTTCTCCTAAAGTGGCGCACTTGCAACATTTAACTCTGAGTCCTCCGCACTTGGTTCTCTATTTTGAGAATCATGGCCTGTGTGAACATGTGCATTCACATGTCAGAAAACAAGTATGATTTTCGCCTGAACACAAAGTTACAGTTTAGGAACTCTCTAGGATACTTATCCCTAAGAAGTGAATGCCAACATTTGACTCTGAATCCTGGGCACTTTGGTTCACTCTTTTGGAAAATCATGGCCTGCGTGAACATGTTATGTGCCAATGTTGAAAAACGAGGATGATCTTTCCTGAACACAAAGCGTAACACTACAGAAGCTTCTGTAGGATACTTATCCCTGAGAGTGCACCTCTACATTTGACTCTCAGTCCTCATCACTTGGTTCACTATTTTGGAAAATCAAGGCCTGCTTGAACATATTCCATGAAAACGTCACAAAACCAGTGTGAATTTTCCTGAACATAAAAAGATACAATGCATGAACATCTACAGGATTCTTATCATGAGAGAAAAGTGAAACATGTGAATTTGACACGTCATCACTTGGTCACTACTTTTAACCTCATTACAAGCCTGAACCTAGTTGGTAGAATCAGCACAAAACAAATGTGGTTTCTCCAGAATACAAAGTGTTACAGTCTAGAAACCTGTGTAGGATACTTATCCCAAGAAGTGCACATGCTGCACATGACTTCCCAATGAAGTGCATGCTACATATGACTGTGATTCCTCTTCACTTGGTTCACTATTTTCGAAGGAAACGACATGCATGAACATGTTTCATGGACAGGTCGCAAAACAAGTGTGATTTCCGCCGAACACAAAGAGGTACAATGTAGAAACTTCCATACGATACTTCTCCTAAAGAAGCGCACTTGCAAATTTAACTCTGAGTCCTCCGCACTTGGTTCTCTATTTTGTGAAATCATGGCCTGGTGAACATGTGCCATTCACTGTCACAAAACAAGTATGTTTTCGCCTGAACACAAAGTTACAGTTTAGGAACTTCTCTAGAATACTTATCCCTAAGAAGTGAAATGCCAACACTTGACTCTGAGTCTTCTGCACTTGGTTCACTCTTTTGGAAAATCATGGACTGCATGAACATGTTATGTGCGAATGTCACAAAACGAGGATGATCTTCTCCTGAACACAAAGCGTAACACTGCAGAATCTTCTGTAGGCTACTTATCCCTGAGAAGTGCACCTCCAACATTTGACTCTCAGTCCACCTCACTTGCTTCACTATTTTGGAAAATCAAGGCCTGCGTGAAACATATTCCATCAAAACGTCACAAAACCAGTGTGAATTTCTCCGCAACATGAAAAGTTACAACGTATGAACATCTATCGGATTCTTATCACTGAGAAGAGAAAGTGAAACATGTGAATTGGACGCGTCCTCACTTGGTCAGTATTTTCAAGCTCATTACAAGCCTGAACATAGTTGGTAGAATCAGCACAAAACAAATGTTGTTTTCTCCAGAATATAAGTTTTCAGTCTAGAAACCTGTATAGGATACTTATCAAAAAGAAGTTCACCATGCTGCACATGACTTCCCAAAGAAGTGCACATGCTACATATGACTGTGAGTCCTCTTCCATTGGTTCAATATTTTCGAAGGGAACGACATGCATGAACATGTTTCATGGAAACATCGCAAAACAAATGTGATTTCCTCCTGAACACAAAGAGTTATCATATAGAAACTTCTGTACGATACTTCTCCTAAAGAAGCGCACTTGCAACATTTAAACTCTGAGTCCTCCGCACTTGGTTCTCTTTTTTGTGAAATCATGGCCTGTGTGAATATGTGCCATTCACATGTCAGAAAACAAGTATGATTTTCGCCTGAACACAAAAGTTACAGTTTAGGAACTTCTCTAGGATACGTATCCCTAAGAAGAAAAATGCCAGCATTTGACTCTGAATCCTCTGCACTTGGTTCAATCTTTTGGAAAATCATGGCTGGCGAGAACATGTTATGTCCGAATATCGCAAAATGAGGATGATCTTCTGCTGAACACAAAGTATAACACTACAGAATCTACTGTAGGATACTTATACCTGAGAAGTGCACCTCCAACATTTGACTCTCAGTCCTTCTCATTTGGTTCACTTTTTTGGAAAACCAAGGCCTGCTGAACATATTCCATGAAACGTCACAAAACCAGTGTGAATTTCTCCTGAACATAAAATATACAATGCATGAACATCTACAGGATTCTTATCAATGAGAAGAGAAAGTGAAACATGTGATTGACGAGTCCTCACTTGGTCACTACTTTTAAGCTCATTACAAGCTGAACCTAGTTGGTAGAATCAGCACAAAACAAATGTGGTTTCTCCAGAATACAAAGTGTACAGTCTAGAAACCTTGTAGGATACTTATCCCAAGGAAGTGCACATGCTGCACATGACTTCCCAATGAAGTGCACATGCTACATATGACTGTGAGTCCTCTTCACTTGGTTCACTATTTTCGAAGGGAACGACATGCATGAACATGTTTCATGGACACGTCGCAAAACAAATGTGATTTCCTCCTGAACACAAAGATTTATCATATAGAAACTTCTGTACGATATTTCTCCTAAAGAAGCGCACTTGCAACATTTAACTCTGAGTCCTCCGCACTTGGTTCACTCTTTTGGAAAATCATGGCCTGCGTGAACATTTTATGTGCAAATGTCGCAAATCGAGGATGATCTTCTCCTGAACACAAAGCGTAACACTACAGAATCTTCTGTAGGATACTTATCCCTGAGAAGTGCACCTCCAACATTTGACTCTCAGTCCTCCTCACTTGGTTCACTATTTTGGAAAATCAAGGCCTGCGTGAACATATTCCAAGAAACGTCAAAAAACAGTGTGAATTTCTCCTGAACATAAAAAGTTACAACGTATGAACATCTACAGGAATCTTACAACTGAGAAGAGAAAGTGAAACATGGGAATTTCACGCTTCCTCACTTGGTCACTACTTTTAACTCATTACAAGCCTGAACCTAGTTGGTAGAATCGCACAAAACAATTGTGGTTTCTCCAGAATACAAAGTTTTACAGTCTAGAATCCTGTGTAGGATACTTATCCGAAAGAAGTTCACATGTTGCACATGACTTCCCAGAGAAGTGCACATGCTACATATGACTGTGAGTCCTCTTCACTTGGTTCACTATTTTTGAAGGGAATGACATGCATGAATATGTTTCATGGAAACGTCTTTAAAAAGTGTGATTTCCTCCTGAACACAAAGAGTTACAATATAGACACTTCTGTACGATACTTCACCTAAAGAAGCGCACTTGCAACATTTAACTCTGAGTCCTCCGCACTTGGTTCTCTATTTCGTGAAATCATGGCCTGTGTGAACATGTGCCATTCCAATGTCAGAAAACAAGTATGATTTTCGCCAGGACACAAATGTTACAGTTTAGGAACTTCTCTAGGATACTTAACCCTAAGAAGTGAAATGCCAGCATTTCACTCTGAGTCCTCCGCACTTGATTCACTCTTTTGGAAAATCATGGCCTGCGTGAACATGTTATGTGCGAATGTCGCAAAACGAATATGATCTCCTCCTGAACACAAAGTGTAACACTACAGAATCTTCTGTAGGATACTTATCCCTGAGTAGTGCACATCCAACATTTGACTCTCAGTCCTCCTCTCTTGGTTCACTATTTTGGAAAATCAAGGCCTGCGTGAACATATTCCATGAAAACGTCACAAAACCAGTGTGAATTTCTCCGGAACATAAAAAGTTACAACGTATGAACATCTACAGGATTCTTATCACTGAGAAGAGAAAGTGAAACATGTGAACTTGACGCGTCCTCACTTGGTCACTACTTTTAAGCTCATTACAAGTCTGAACCTAGTTGGTAGAATCAGCACAAAACAAATGTGGTTTCTCCAGAATACAAAGTTTTACAGTCTAGAAACCTGTGTAGGATACTTATCCAAAAGAAGTTCACATGGTGCACATGACTGCCCAAAGAAGTACACATGCTACATATGACTGTGAGTCCTTTTCACTAGATTGACTATTTTCGAAGGGAACGACATGCATGAACATGTTTCATGAAACGTCGTAAAAAAGTGTGATTTCCTCCTGAACACAAAGAGTTACAATATAGAAACTTCTGTACGATACTTCTCCTGAAGAAGCGCACTTGTAACATTTAATTCTGAGTCCTCCGCAATTGGTTCTCTATTTTGTGAAATCATGTCCTGTGTGAACATGTGCCATTCACATGTCAGAAAACAAGTATGATTTTCGGCTGAACACAAAAGTTACAGTTTAGGAACTTCTCTAGGATACTTAATCCTAAGAAGTGAAATGCCAGCATTTGACTCTGAATCCTCCGCACTTGATTCACTCTTTTGGAAAATCATGGCCTGCGTGAACATTTTATGTGCGAATGTCGCAAAACGAATATGATCTCCTCCTGAACACAAAGCGTAACACTACATAATCTTCTGTAGGATACTTATCCCTGAGAAGTGCACCTCCAACATTTGACTCTCAGTCGTCCTCACTTGGTTCACTCTTTTGGAAATCAAGGCCTGCGTGAACATATTCCATGAAAACGTCACAAAACCAGTGTGAGTTTCTCTGGAACATAAAAAGTTACAACGTATGAACATCTACAGGATTCTTATCACTGAGAAGAGAAAGTGAAACATGTGAATTTGACGAGTCCTCACTTGGTCACTACTTTTAAGCTCATTACAAGCCTGAACCTAGTTGGTAGAATCAGCACAAAACAAATGTGGTTTCTCCAGAATACAAAGTGTTACAGTCTAGAAACCTGTGTAGGATACTTATCCCAAGGAAGTGCACATGCTGCACATGACTTCCCAATGAAGTGCACATGCTACATATGACTGTGAGTCCTCTTCACTTGGTTCACTATTTTCGAAGGGAACGACATGCCTGAACATGTTTCATGGAAACGTAATAAGACAAGTGTGATTTCCTCCTGAACACAAAGAGTTACAATATAGAAATTTCTGTCCGATACTTCTCCTAAAGAGGCGCACTAGCAACATTTAACTCTGAGTCCTCCGCACTTGGTTCTCTATTTTGGAAATCATGGCCTGTGTGAACATGTGCCATTCCAATGTCAGAAAACAAGTATGATTTTCGCCTGAACACAAAAGTTACAGTTTAGGAACTTCTCTAGGATACGTATCACTAAGAAGTGAAATGCCAGCATTTGACTCTGAATCCTACGCACTTGGTTCACTCTTTTGGAAAATCATGGCTTGCGAGAACATGTTATGTACGAATATCGCAAATTGTGGATGATCTTCTCTGAACACAAAGCGTAACACTATAGAATCTTCTGTCGGGTACTTATCCCTGAGTAGTGCACCTCCAACATTTGACTCTCAGTCCTCCTCTCTTGGTTCACTGTTTTGGAAAATCAAGGCCTGCATGAACATATTCCATGAAAACGTCACAAAACCAGTGTGAATTTCTCCGGAACATAAAAAGTTACAACGTAGGAACATTTACAGGATTCTTATCACTGAGAAGAGAAAGTGCAACGAGAATTTGGCGCGTCATCACTTGGTCACTATTTTCAAGCTCATTACAAGCCTGAACATAGTTGGTAGAATCAACACAAAACAAATGTTGTTTTCTCCAGAATACAAAGTTTTACAGTCTAGAAACCTGTGTAGGATACTTATCCGAAAGAAGTGCACATGCTGCACATGACTTCCCAAAGAAGTGCACATGCTACATATGACTGTGAGTCCTCTTCACTTGGTTCATTATTTTCGAAGGGAACGTCATGCATGAACATGTGTTTCATGGAAACGTGGTAAAACATGTGTGATTTCCTCCTGAATACAAAGAGTTACAATATAAAAACTTCTGTATGATACTTCAACTAAAGAAGCGCACTTGCAACATTTAACTCTGAGTCCTCCGCACTTGGTTCTCTATTTTTTGAAATCATGGCCTGTGTGGACATGTGCCATTCCCAGGTCAGAAATAAAGTATGATTTTCGCCTGAACACAAAAGGTACACATTAGGAACTTCTCTAGGATACTTATCCCTAAGAAGTGAAATACCAACATTTGACTCTGAATCCTGGGCACTTGGTTCACTCTTTTGGAAAATCATGGCCTGCGTGAACATGTTATGTGCCAATGTCGCAAAACGAGGATGATCTTCTCCTGAACACAAAGTGTAACCCTACAGAATCTTCTGTAGGATACTTATCCCTGAGGAGTGCACCTCCAACATTTGACTCTCAGTCCTCCTCACTTGGTTCACTATTTCGAATATCAAGGCCTGCTTGAACATATTGCATGAAAACGTCACAAAACCAGTGTGAATTTCTCCTGAACATAAAAAGATACAATGCATGAACATCTACAGGATTCTTATCACTGAGAAGAGAAAGTGAAACATGGGAATTTCACGCATCCTCACTTGGTCACTACTTTTAGCTCATTACAAGCCTGAACCTAGTTGGTAGAATCAGCACAAAACAAATGTGGTTTCTCCAGAATACAAAGTGTTACAGTCTAGAAACCTGTGTAGGATACTTATCCCAAGGAAGTGCACATGCTGCACATGACTTCCCAATGAAGTGCATATGCTACATATGACTGTGATTCCTCTTCACTTGGTTCACTATTTTCGAAGGAAACAACATGCATGAACATGTTTATGGACACGTCGCAAAACAATTGTGATTTCCTCCTGAACACAAAGACTTATCATGTAGAAACTACTGTACGATATTTCTCCTAAGGAAGCGCACTTGCAACATTTAACTCTGAGTCCTCCGCACTTGGTTGTCTATTTTGTGAAATCATGGCCTGTGTGAACATGTGCCATTCCAATATCAGAAAACAAGTATGATTTTCGCCTGAACACAAAAGTTTCAGTTTATGAACGTCTCTAGTATAATTATCCAAAAGACGTGAAATGCCAACATTTGACTCTGAATCCTGCGCACTTGGTTCACTCTTTTGGAAAATCATGGCCTGCGTGAACATGTTATGTGCGAATGTCCCAAAACGAGGATGATCTTCTCCTGAACACAAAGCGTAACACTACAGAATTTTCTGTAGGATTACTTATCCCTGAGAAGTGCACCACCAACATTTGACTCTCAGTCCTCCTCACTTGGTTCACTATTTTGGAAAATCAAGGCCTGCGTGAACATATTCCATGAAAACGTCACAAAACCAGTGTCAATTTCTCCTGAACATAAAAAGTTAAAACGTATGAACATGTACAGGAATCTTATCACTGAGAAGAGAAAGTGAAACATGGGAATTTCACGCTTCCTCACTTGGTCACTACTTTTAAGCTCATTACAACCCTGAACCTAGTTGGTAGAATCAGCACAAAACAAATGTGATTTCTCCAGAATACAAAGTTTTACAATCTAGAAACCTGTGGAGGATACTTATCCGAAAGAAGTTCACATGCTGCACATGACTTCCCAAAGAAGTGCACATGCTACATATGACTGTGAGTCCTCTTCACTTGGTTCACTATTTTTGAAGGGAATGACATGAATGAACATGTTTCATGGAAACGTCGTAAAAAAGTGTGATTTCCTCCTGAACACAAAGAGGTACAATGTAGAAACTTCTATAAGATACTTCTCCTAAATAAGCGCACTTGCAACATTTAACTCTGAGTCCTCTGCACTTGGTTCTCTATTTTGTGAAATCATGGCCTGTGTGAACATGTGCCATTCACATGTGAGAAAACAAGTATGATTTTCGCCTGAACACAAAAGGTACAGCTTAGGAACTTCTCTAGGATACTTATCCCTAAGAAGTGAAATGACAACATTTGACTCTGAATCCTGCGCACTTGGTTAACTCTTCTGGAAAATCATGGCCTGCGTGAACATGTTATGTGCAAATGTCGCAAATCGAGGATGATCTTCTCCTGAACACAAAGCGTAACACTACAGAATCTTCTGTAGGATACTTATCCCTGAGAAGTGCACCTCCAACATTTGACTCTCAGTCCTCCTCACTTGGTTCACTATTTTGGAAAATCAAGGCCTGCGTGAACATATTCCAAGAAAACGTCAAAAAACCAGTGTGAATTTCTCCTGAACATAAAAAGTTACAACGTATGAACATCTACAGGAATCTTACCACTGAGAAGAGAAAGTGAAACATGGGAATTTCACGCTTCCTCACTTGGTCACTACTTTTAACTCATTACAAGCCTGAACCTAGTTGGTAGAATCGCACAAAACAATTGTGGTTTCTCCAGAATACAAAGTTTTACAGTCTAGAATCCTGTGTAGGATACTTATCCGAAAGAAGTTCACATGTTGCACATGACTTCCCAGAGAAGTGCACATGCTACATATGACTGTGAGTCCTCTTCACTTGGTTCACTATTTTTGAAGGGAATGACATGCATGAATATGTTTCATGGAAACGTCTTTAAAAAGTGTGATTTCCTCCTGAACACAAAGAGTTACAATATAGACACTTCTGTACGATACTTCACCTAAAGAAGCGCACTTGCAACATTTAACTCTGAGTCCTCCGCACTTGGTTCTCTATTTCGTGAAATCATGGCCTGTGTGAACATGTGCCATTCCAATGTCAGAAAACAAGTATGATTTTCACCAGAACACAAAAGTTACAGTTTAGGAACTTCTCTAGGATACTTATACCTAAGAAGTGAAATGCCAGCATTTGACTCTGAATTCTCTGCACTTGATTCACTCTTTTGGAAAATCATGGCCTGCGTGAACATGTTATGTGCGAATGTCGCAAAACAAATATGATCTCCTCCTGAACACAAAGCGTAACACTACAGAATCTTCTGTAGGATACTTATCCCTGAGAAGTGCACCTCCAACATTTGACTCTCAGTCCTCCTCACTTGGTTCACTCTTTTGCAAAATCAAGGCCTGCGTGAACATATTCCATGAAAACGTCACAAAACCAGTGTGAATTTCTCCGGAACATAAAAAGTTACAACGTATGAACATCTACAGGATTCTTATCACTGAGAAGAGAAAAGGAAATATGTGAATTTGATGCATCCTCACTTGGTCAGTATTTTCAAGCTCATTACAAGCCTGAACATAGTTGGTAGAATCAGCACAAAAGAAATGTTGTTTTCTCCAGAATACAAAGTGTTACAGTCTAGAAACCTGTGTAGGATATTTATCCGAAAGAAGTTCACATGCTGCACATGACTTCCCAAAGAAGTACACATGCTACATATGACTGTGAGTCCTCTTCACTAGGTTGACTATTTTCGAAGGGAACGACATGCACGAACATGTTTCATGGAAACATCACAAAAAAGGGTGATTTCCTCCTGAACACAAAAAGTTACAATATAGAAACTTCTGTACGATACTTCTCCTAAAGAATCACACTTGCAAAATTTAATTCTGAGTCCTCCGCACTTGGTTCTCTATTTTGAGAAATCATGGCCTGTGTGAACATGTGCCATTCACATGTCAGAAAACAAGTATGATTTTCGCCTGAACACAAAAGTTACAGTTTAGGAACTTCTCTAGGATACTTAACCCTAAGAAGTGAAATGCCAGCATTTGACTCTGAATCCTCCGCATTTGATACACTCTTTCGGAAAATCATGGCCTGCGTGAACATGTTATGTGCGAATGTCGCAAAACGAGGATGATCTTCTCCTGAACACAAAGCGTAACACTACAGAGTCTTCTGTACGATACTTATCCCTGAGAAGTGCACCTCCAACATTTGACTCTCAGTCCTCCCTACTTGGTTCACTATTTTAGAAAATCAAGGCCTGCGTGAACATATTCCATGAAAACGTCACAAAACCAGTGTGAATTTCTCCGGAACATAAAAAGTTACAACCTATGAACATCTACAGGATTCTTATCACTGAGAAGAGAAAGTGAAACATGTGAATTTGACGAGTCCTCACTTGGTCACTACTTTCAAGCTCATTACAAGCCTGAACGTAGTTGGTAGAATCAGCACAAAACAAATGTGGTTTCTCCAGAAAACAAAGTGTTACAGTCTAGAAACCTGTGTAGGATACTTATCCGAAAGAAGTGCACATGCTGCACATGACTTCCCAAGAAGTGCACATGCTACATATGATTGTGAGTCCTCTTCACTTGGTTCATTATTTTCGAAGGGAACGACATGCATGAACATGTTTCATGGAAACGTCGTAAAACAAGTGTGATTTCCTCCTGAACACAAAGAGTTACAATATAGAAACTCCTGTACGATTCTTCTCCTAAAGAAGCGCACTTGCAACATTTAACTCTGAGTCCTATGCACTTGGTTCTCTATTTTGTGAAATCATGGCCTGTGTGAACATGTGCCATTCCAATGTCAGAAAACAAGTATGATTTTCGCCAGGACACAAAAGTTACAGTTTAGGAACTTCTCTAGGATACTTATCCCTGAGAAGTGAAATGCCAACATTTGACTCTTAATGCTCCGCACTTGGTTCACTCTTTTGGAAAATCATGGCCTGCGTGAACATGTTATGTGCGAATGTCGCGAAACGAGGATGATCTTCTCCTGAACACAAAGAGTAACACTACAGAATCTTCTGTAGGATACTTATCCCTGAGAAGTGCACCTCCAACATTTGACTCTCAGTCCACCTCAGTTGGTTCACTCTTTTGGAAAATCAAGGCCTGCGTGAACATATTCCATAAAAATGTCACAAAACCAGTGTGAATTTCTCCTGAACATAAAAATTTACAACGTATGAACATCTACAGGATTCTTATTACTGAGAAGAAAAAGTGAAACATGTGAATTGTACGCGTCCTCACTTTGTCACTATTTTCAAGCTCATTACAAGCCGAAACATAGTTGGTAGAATCAGCACAAAACAAATGTGGTTTCTCCAGAATACAAAGTTTTACAATCTAGAAACCTGTGGAGGATACTTATCCAAAAGAATTTCACATGCTGCACATGACTTCCCAAAGAAGTGCACATGCTACATATGACTGTGAGTCCTCTTCACTTGGTTCACTATTTTTAAAGGGAACGACATGCATGAACATGTTTCATGGAAACGTCGTAAAAAAGTGAGATTTCCTCCTGAACACAAAGAGGTACAATATAGAAACTTCTGTACGATACTTCTCCTAAAGTGGCGCACTTGCAACATTTAACTCTGAGTCCTCCGCACTTGGTTCTCTATTTTGAGAAATCATGGCCTGTGTGAACATGTGCCATTCACATGTCAGAAAACAAGTATGATTTTCGCCTGAACACAAAGGTACAGTTTAGGAACTTCTCTAGGATACTTATCCCTAAGAAGTGAAATGCCAACATTTGACTCTGAATCCTGGGCACTTGGTTCACTCTTTTGGAAAATCATGGCCTGCGTGAACATGTTATGTGCCAATGTCGAAAAACGAGGATGATCTTTTCCTGAACACAAAGCGTAACACTACAGAATCTTCTGTAGGATACTTATCCCTGAGAAGTGCACCTCTAACATTTGACTCTCAGTCCTCCTCACTTGGTTCACTATTTTGGAAAATCAAGGCCTGCTTGAACATATTCCATGAAAACGTCACAAAACCAGTGTGAATTTTTCCTGAACATAAAAAGATACAATGCATGAACATCTACAGGATTCTTATCACTGAGAAGAAAAAGTGAAACATGTGAATTTGACACGTCCTCACTTGGTCACTACTTTTAACCTCATTACAAGCCTGAACCTAGTTGGTAGAATCAGCACAAAACAAATGTGGTTTCTCCAGAATACAAAGTGTTACAGTCTAGAAACCTGTGTAGGATACTTATCCCAAGGAAGTGCACATGCTGCACATGACTTCCCAATGAAGTGCATATACTACATATGACTGTGATTCCTCTTCACTTGGTTCACTATTTTCGAAGGAAACGACATGCATGAACATGTTTCATGGACAGGTCGCAAAACAAGTGTGATTTCCGCCGGAACACAAAGAGGTACAATGTAGAAACTTCCATACGATACTTCTCCTAAAGAAGCGCACTTGCAAAATTTAACTCTGAGTCCTCCGCACTTGGTTCTCTATTTTGTGAAATCATGGCCTGGGTGAACATGTGCCATTCACATGTCACAAAACAAGTATGATTTTCGCCTGAACACAAAAGTTACAGTTTAGGAACTTCTCTAGAATACTTATCCCTAAGAAGTGAAATGCCAACACTTGACTCTGAGTCTTCTGCACTTGGTTCACTCTTTTGGAAAATCATGGACTGCATGAACATGTTATGTGCGAATGTCACAAAACGAGGATGATCTTCTCCTGAACACAAAGCGTAACACTGCAGAATCTTCTGTAGGATACTTATCCCTGAGAAGTGCACCTCCAACATTTGACTCTCAGTCCACCTCACTTGCTTCACTATTTTGGAAAATCAAGGCCTGCGTGAACATATTCCATCAAAACGTCACAAAACCAGTGTGAATTTCTCCGCAACATGAAAAGTTACAACGTATGAACATCTATCGGATTCTTATCACTGAGAAGAGAAAGTGAAACATGTGAATTGGACGCGTCCTCACTTGGTCAGTATTTTCAAGCTCATTACAAGCCTGAACATAGTTGGTAGAATCAGCACAAAACAAATGTTGTTTTCTCCAGAATATAAAGTTTTCAGTCTAGAAACCTGTATAGGATACTTATCAAAAAGAAGTTCACATGCTGCACATGACTTCCCAAAGAAGTGCACATGCTACATATGACTGTGAGTCCTCTTCCATTGGTTCAATATTTTCGAAGGGAACGACATGCATGAACATGTTTCATGGAAACATCGCAAAACAAATGTGATTTCCTCCTGAACACAAAGAGTTATCATATAGAAACTTCTGTACGATACTTCTCCTAAAGAAGCGCACTTGCAACATTTAACTCTGAGTCCTCCGCACTTGGTTCTCTTTTTTGTGAAATCATGGCCTGTGTGAATATGTGCCATTCACATGTCAGAAAACAAGTATGATTTTCGCCTGAACACAAAAGTTACAGTTTAGGAACTTCTCTAGGATACGTATCCCTAAGAAGAAAAATGCCAGCATTTGACTCTGAATCCTCTGCACTTGGTTCAATCTTTTGGAAAATCATGGCTGGCGAGAACATGTTATGTCCGAATATCGCAAAATGAGGATGATCTTCTGCTGAACACAAAGTATAACACTACAGAATCTACTGTAGGATACTTATACCTGAGAAGTGCACCTCCAACATTTGACTCTCAGTCCTTCTCATTTGGTTCACTTTTTTGGAAAACCAAGGCCTGCTTGAACATATTCCATGAAAACGTCACAAAACCAGTGTGAATTTCTCCTGAACATAAAATATACAATGCATGAACATCTACAGGATTCTTATCAATGAGAAGAGAAAGTGAAACATGTGAATTTGACGAGTCCTCACTTGGTCACTACTTTTAAGCTCATTACAAGCCTGAACCTAGTTGGTAGAATCAGCACAAAACAAATGTGGTTTCTCCAGAATACAAAGTGTTACAGTCTAGAAACCTTGTAGGATACTTATCCCAAGGAAGTGCACATGCTGCACATGACTTCCCAATGAAGTGCACATGCTACATATGACTGTGAGTCCTCTTCACTTGGTTCACTATTTCGAAGGGAACGACATGCATGAACATGTTTCATGGACACGTCGCAAAACAAATGTGATTTCCTCCTGAACACAAAGATTTATCATATAGAAACTTCTGTACGATATTTCTCCTAAAGAAGCGCACTTGCAACATTTAACTCTGAGTCCTCCGCACTTGGTTCACTCTTTTGGAAAATCATGGCCTGCGTGAACATTTTATGTGCAAATGTCGCAAATCGAGGATGATCTTCTCCTGAACACAAAGCGTAACACTACAGAATCTTCTGTAGGATACTTATCCCTGAGAAGTGCACCTCCAACATTTGACTCTCAGTCCTCCTCACTTGGTTCACTATTTTGGAAAATCAAGGCCTGCGTGAACATATTCCAAGAAAACGTCAAAAAAACAGTGTGAATTTCTCCTGAACATAAAAAGTTACAACGTATGAACATCTACAGGAATCTTACCACTGAGAAGAGAAAGTGAAACATGGGAATTTCACGCTTCCTCACTTGGTCACTACTTTTAACTCATTACAAGCCTGAACCTAGTTGGTAGAATCGCACAAAACAATTGTGGTTTCTCCAGAATACAAAGTTTTACAGTCTAGAATCCTGTGTAGGATACTTATCCAAAAGAAGTTCACATGTTGCACATGACTTCCCAGAGAAGTGCACATGCTACATATGACTGTGAGTCCTCTTCACTTGGTTCACTATTTTTGAAGGGAATGACATGCATGAATATGTTTCATGGAAACGTCTTTAAAAAGTGTGATTTCCTCCTGAACACAAAGAGTTACAATATAGACACTTCTGTACGATACTTCACCTAAAGAAGCGCACTTGCAACATTTAACTCTGAGTCCTCCGCACTTGGTTCTCTATTTCGTGAAATCATGGCCTCTGTGAACATGTGCCATTCCAATGTCAGAAAACAAGTATGATTTTCGCCAGGACACAAATGTTACAGTTTAGGAACTTCTCTAGGATACTTAACCCTAAGAAGTGAAATGCCAGCATTTCACTCTGAGTCCTCCGCACTTGATTCACTCTTTTGGAAAATCATGGCCTGCGTGAACATGTTATGTGCGAATGTCGCAAAACGAATATGATCTCCTCCTGAACACAAAGTGTAACACTACATAATCTTCTGTAGGATACTTATCCCTGAGTAGTGCACATCCAACATTTGACTCTCAGTCCTCCTCTCTTGGTTCACTATTTTGGAAAATCAAGGCCTGCGTGAACATATTCCATGAAAACGTCACAAAACCAGTGTGAATTTCTCCGGAACATAAAAAGTTACAACGTATGAACATCTACAGGATTCTTATCACTGAGAAGAGAAAGTGAAACATGTGAACTTGACGCGTCCTCACTTGGTCACTACTTTTAAGCTCATTACAAGTCTGAACCTAGTTGGTAGAATCAGCACAAAACAAATGTGGTTTCTCCAGAATACAAAGTTTTACAGTCTAGAAACCTGTGTAGGATACTTATCCAAAAGAAGTTCACATGGTGCACATGACTGCCCAAAGAAGTACACATGCTACATATGACTGTGAGTCCTTTTCACTAGATTGACTATTTTCGAAGGGAACGACATGCATGAACATGTTTCATGGAAACGTCGTAAAAAAGTGTGATTTCCTCCTGAACACAAAGAGTTACAATATAGAAACTTCTGTACGATACTTCTCCTGAAGAAGCGCACTTGTAACATTTAATTCTGAGTCCTCCGCAATTGGTTCTCTATTTTGTGAAATCATGTCCTGTGTGAACATGTGCCATTCACATGTCAGAAAACAAGTATGATTTTCGGCTGAACACAAAAGTTACAGTTTAGGAACTTCTCTAGGATACTTAATCCTAAGAAGTGAAATGCCAGCATTTGACTCTGAATCCTCCGCACTTGATTCACTCTTTTGGAAAATCATGGCCTGCGTGAACATTTTATGTGCCAATGTCGAAAAACGAATATGATCTCCTCCTGAACACAAAGCGTAACACTACATAATCTTCTGTAGGATACTTATCCCTGAGAAGTGCACCTCCAACATTTGACTCTCAGTCGTCCTCACTTGGTTCACTCTTTTGGAAAATCAAGGCCTGCGTGAACATATTCCATGAAAACGTCACAAAACCAGTGTGAGTTTCTCTGGAACATAAAAAGTTACAACGTATGAACATCTACAGGATTCTTATCACTGAGAAGAGAAAGTGAAACATGTGAATTTGACGAGTCCTCACTTGGTACTACTTTTAAGCTCATTACAAGCCTGAACCTAGTTGGTAGAATCAGCACAAAACAAATGTGGTTTCTCCAGAATACAAAGTGTTACAGTCTAGAAACCTGTGTAGGATACTTATCCCAAGGAAGTGCACATGCTGCACATGACTTCCCAATGAAGTGCACATGCTACATATGACTGTGAGTCCTCTTCACTTGGTTCACTATTTTCGAAGGGAACGACATGCCTGAACATGTTTCATGGAAACGTAATAAGACAAGTGTGATTTCCTCCTGAACACAAAGAGTTACAATATAGAAATTTCTGTCCGATACTTCTCCTAAAGAGGCGCACTAGCAACATTTAACTCTGAGTCCTCCGCACTTGGTTCTCTATTTTGGAAATCATGGCCTGTGTGAACATGTGCCATTCCAATGTCAGAAAACAAGTATGATTTTCGCCTGAACACAAAAGTTACAGTTTAGGAACTTCTCTAGGATACGTATCACTAAGAAGTGAAATGCCAGCATTTGACTCTGAATCCTACGCACTTGGTTCACTCTTTTGGAAAATCATGGCTTGCGAGAACATGTTATGTACGAATATCGCAAATTGTGGATGATCTTCTCTGAACACAAAGCGTAACACTATAGAATCTTCTGTCGGGTACTTATCCCTGAGTAGTGCACCTCCAACATTTGACTCTCAGTCCTCCTCTCTTGGTTCACTGTTTTGGAAAATCAAGGCCTGCATGAACATATTCCATGAAAACGTCACAAAACCAGTGTGAATTTCTCCGGAACATAAAAAGTTACAACGTAGGAACATTTACAGGATTCTTATCACTGAGAAGAGAAAGTGCAACGAGAATTTGGCGCGTCATCACTTGGTCACTATTTTCAAGCTCATTACAAGCCTGAACATAGTTGGTAGAATCAACACAAAACAAATGTTGTTTTCTCCAGAATACAAAGTTTTACAGTCTAGAAACCTGTGTAGGATACTTATCCGAAAGAAGTGCACATGCTGCACATGACTTCCCAAAGAAGTGCACATGCTACATATGACTGTGAGTCCTCTTCACTTGGTTCATTATTTTCGAAGGGAACGTCATGCATGAACATGTGCTTCATGGAAACGTGGTAAAACATGTGTGATTTCCTCCTGAATACGAAGAGTTACAATATAAAAACTTCTGTATGATACTTCAACTAAAGAAGCGCACTTGCAACATTTAACTCTGAGTCCTCCGCACTTGGTTCTCTATTTTTTGAAATCATGGCCTGTGTGGACATGTGCCATTCCCAGGTCAGAAATAAAGTATGATTTTCGCCTGAACACAAAAGGTACACATTAGGAACTTCTCTAGGATACTTATCCCTAAGAAGTGAAATACCAACATTTGACTCTGAATCCTGGGCACTTGGTTCACTCTTTTGGAAAATCATGGCCTGCGTGAACATGTTATGTGCCAATGTCGCAAAACGAGGATGATCTTCTCCTGAACACAAAGTGTAACCCTACAGAATCTTCTGTAGGATACTTATCCCTGAGGAGTGCACCTCCAACATTTGACTCTCAGTCCTCCTCACTTGGTTCACTATTTCGAATATCAAGGCCTGCTTGAACATATTGCATGAAAACGTCACAAAACCAGTGTGAATTTCTCCTGAACATAAAAAGATACAATGCATGAACATCTACAGGATTCTTATCACTGAGAAGAGAAAGTGAAACATGGGAATTTCACGCATCCTCACTTGGTCACTACTTTTAGCTCATTACAAGCCTGAACCTAGTTGGTAGAATCAGCACAAAACAAATGTGGTTTCTCCAGAATACAAAGTGTTACAGTCTACAAACCTGTGTAGGATACTTATCCCAAGGAAGTGCACATGCTGCACATGACTTCCCAATGAAGTGCATATGCTACATATGACTGTGATTCCTCTTCACTTGGTTCACTATTTTCGAAGGAAACAACATGCATGAACATGTTTATGGACACGTCGCAAAACAAGTGTGATTTCCTCCTGAACACAAAGACTTATCATGTAGAAACTACTGTACGATATTTCTCCTAAGGAAGCGCACTTGCAACATTTAACTCTGAGTCCTCCGCACTTGGTTGTCTATTTTGTGAAATCATGGCCTGTGTGAACATGTGCCATTCCAATATCAGAAAACAAGTATGATTTTCGCCTGAACACAAAAGTTTCAGTTTATGAACGTCTCTAGTATAATTATCCAAAAGACGTGAAATGCCAACATTTGACTCTGAATCCTGCGCACTTGGTTCACTCTTTTGGAAAATCATGGCCTGCGTGAACATGTTATGTGCGAATGTCCCAAAACGAGGATGATCTTCTCCTGAACACAAAGCGTAACACTACAGAATTTTCTGTAGGATTACTTATCCCTGAGAAGTGCACCACCAACATTTGACTCTCAGTCCTCCTCACTTGGTTCACTATTTTGGAAAATCAAGGCCTGCGTGAACATATTCCATGAAAACGTCACAAAACCAGTGTCAATTTCTCCTGAACATAAAAAGTTAAAACGTATGAACATGTACAGGAATCTTATCACTGAGAAGAGAAAGTGAAACATGGGAATTTCACGCTTCCTCACTTGGTCACTACTTTTAAGCTCATTACAACCCTGAACCTAGTTGGTAGAATCAGCACAAAACAAATGTGATTTCTCCAGAATACAAAGTTTTACAATCTAGAAACCTGTGGAGGATACTTATCCGAAAGAAGTTCACATGCTGCACATGACTTCCCAAAGAAGTGCACATGCTACATATGACTGTGAGTCCTCTTCACTTGGTTCACTATTTTTGAAGGGAATGACATGAATGAACATGTTTCATGGAAACGTCGTAAAAAAGTGTGATTTCCTCCTGAACACAAAGAGGTACAATGTAGAAACTTCTATAAGATACTTCTCCTAAATAAGCGCACTTGCAACATTTAACTCTGAGTCCTCTGCACTTGGTTCTCTATTTTGTGAAATCATGGCCTGTGTGAACATGTGCCATTCACATGTGAGAAAACAAGTATGATTTTCGCCTGAACACAAAAGGTACAGCTTAGGAACTTCTCTAGGATACTTATCCCTAAGAAGTGAAATGCCAACATTTGACTCTGAATCCTGCGCACTTGGTTAACTCTTCTGGAAAATCATGGCCTGCGTGAACATGTTATGTGCAAATGTCGCAAATCGAGGATGATCTTCTCCTGAACACAAAGCGTAACACTACAGAATCTTCTGTAGGATACTTATCCCTGAGAAGTGCACCTCCAACATTTGACTCTCAGTCCTCCTCACTTGGTTCACTATTTTGGAAAATCAAGGCCTGCGTGAACATATTCCAAGAAAACGTCAAAAAACCAGTGTGAATTTCTCCTGAACATAAAAAGTTACAACGTATGAACATCTACAGGAATCTTACCACTGAGAAGAGAAAGTGAAACATGGGAATTTCACGCTTCCTCACTTGGTCACTACTTTTAACTCATTACAAGCCTGAACCTAGTTGGTAGAATCGCACAAAACAATTGTGGTTTCTCCAGAATACAAAGTTTTACAGTCTAGAATCCTGTGTAGGATACTTATCCGAAAGAAGTAAACATGTTGCACATGACTTCCCAGAGAAGTGCACATGCTACATATGACTGTGAGTCCTCTTCACTTGGTTCACTATTTTTGAAGGGAATGACATGCATGAATATGTTTCATGGAAACGTCTTTAAAAAGTGTGATTTCCTCCTGAACACAAAGAGTTACAATATAGACACTTCTGTACGATACTTCACCTAAAGAAGCGCACTTGCAACATTTAACTCTGAGTCCTCCGCACTTGGTTCTCTATTTCGTGAAATCATGGCCTGTGTGAACATGTGCCATTCCAATGTCAGAAAACAAGTATGATTTTCGCCAGAACACAAATGTTACAGTTTAGGAACTTCTCTAGGATACTTAACCCTAAGAAGTGAAATGCCAGCATTTCACTCTGAGTCCTCCGCACTTGATTCACTCTTTTGGAAAATCATGGCCTGCGTGAACATGTTATGTGCGAATGTCGCAAAACGAATATGATCTCCTCCTGAACACAAAGTGTAACACTACAGAATCTTCTGTAGGATACTTATCCCTGAGTAGTGCACATCCAACATTTGACTCTCAGTCCTCCTCTCTTGGTTCACTATTTTGGAAAATCAAGGCCTGCGTGAACATATTCCATGAAAACGTCACAAAACCAGTGTGAATTTCTCCGGAACATAAAAAGTTACAAAGTATGAACATCTACAGGATTCTTATCACTGAGAAGAGAAAGTGAAACATGTGAACTTGACGCGTCCTCACTTGGTCACTACTTTTAAGCTCATTACAAGTCTGAACCTAGTTGGTAGAATCAGCACAAAACAAATGTGGTTTCTCCAGAATACAAAGTTTTACAGTCTAGAAACCTGTGTAGGATACTTATCCAAAAGAAGTTCACATGGTGCACATGACTTCCCAAAGAAGTACACATGCTACATATGACTGTGAGTCCTTTTCACTAGATTGACTATTTTCGAAGGGAACGACATGCATGAACATGTTTCATGGAAACGTCGTAAAAAAGTGTGATTTCCTCCTGAACACAAAGAATTACAATATAGAAACTTCTGTACGATACTTCTCCTGAAGAAGCGCACTTGTAACATTTAATTCTGAGTCCTCCGCAATTGGTTCTCTATTTTGTGAAATCATGTCCTGTGTGAACATGTGCCATTCACATGTCAGAAAACAAGTATGATTTTCACCAGAACACAAAAGTTACAGTTTAGGAACTTCTCTAGGATACTTATACCTAAGAAGTGAAATGCCAGCATTTGACTCTGAATCCTCTGCACTTGATTCACTCTTTTGGAAAATCATGGCCTGCGTGAACATGTTATGTGCGAATGTCGCAAAACAAATATGATCTCCTCCTGAACACAAAGCGTAACACTACAGAATCTTCTGTAGGATACTTATCCCTGAGAAGTGCACCTCCAACATTTGACTCTCAGTCCTCCTCACTTGGTTCACTCTTTTGCAAAATCAAGGCCTGCGTGAACATATTCCATGAAAACGTCACAAAACCAGTGTGAATTTCTCCGGAACATAAAAAGTTACAACGTATGAACATCTACAGGATTCTTATCACTGAGAAGAGAAAAGGAAATATGTGAATTTGATGCATCCTCACTTGGTCAGTATTTTCAAGCTCATTACAAGCCTGAACATAGTTGGTAGAATCAGCACAAAAGAAATGTTGTTTTCTCCAGAATACAAAGTGTTACAGTCTAGAAACCTGTGTAGGATATTTATCCGAAAGAAGTTCACATGCTGCACATGACTTCCCAAAGAAGTACACATGCTACATATGACTGTGAGTCCTCTTCACTAGGTTGACTATTTTCGAAGGGAACGACATGCACGAACATGTTTCATGGAAACATCACAAAAAAGGGTGATTTCCTCCTGAACACAAAAAGTTACAATATAGAAACTTCTGTACGATACTTCTCCTAAAGAATCACACTTGCAAAATTTAATTCTGAGTCCTCCGCACTTGGTTCTCTATTTTGAGAAATCATGGCCTGTGTGAACATGTGCCATTCACATGTCAGAAAACAAGTATGATTTTCGCCTGAACACAAAAGTTACAGTTTAGGAACTTCTCTAGGATACTTAACCCTAAGAAGTGAAATGCCAGCATTTGACTCTGAATCCTCCGCATTTGATACACTCTTTCGGAAAATCATGGCCTGCGTGAACATGTTATGTGCGAATGTCGCAAAACGAGGATGATCTTCTCCTGAACACAAAGCGTAACACTACAGAGTCTTCTGTACGATACTTATCCCTGAGAAGTGCACCTCCAACATTTGACTCTCAGTCCTCCCTACTTGGTTCACTATTTTAGAAAATCAAGGCCTGCGTGAACATATTCCATGAAAACGTCACAAAACCAGTGTGAATTTCTCCGGAACATAAAAAGTTACAACCTATGAACATCTACAGGATTCTTATCACTGAGAAGAGAAAGTGAAACATGTGAATTTGACGAGTCCTCACTTGGTCACTACTTTCAAGCTCATTACAAGCCTGAACGTAGTTGGTAGAATCAGCACAAAACAAATGTGGTTTCTCCAGAAAACAAAGTGTTACAGTCTAGAAACCTGTGTAGGATACTTATCCGAAAGAAGTGCACATGCTGCACATGACTTCCCAAAGAAGTGCACATGCTACATATGATTGTGAGTCCTCTTCACTTGGTTCATTATTTTCGAAGGGAACGACATGCATGAACATGTTTCATGGAAACGTCGTAAAACAAGTGTGATTTCCTCCTGAACACAAAGAGTTACAATATAGAAACTCCTGTACGATTCTTCTCCTAAAGAAGCGCACTTGCAACATTTAACTCTGAGTCCTATGCACTTGGTTCTCTATTTTGTGAAATCATGGCCTGTGTGAACATGTGCCATTCCAATGTCAGAAAACAAGTATGATTTTCGCCAGGACACAAAAGTTACAGTTTAGGAACTTCTCTAGGATACTTATCCCTGAGAAGTGAAATGCCAACATTTGACTCTTAATGCTCCGCACTTGGTTCACTCTTTTGGAAAATCATGGCCTGCGTGAACATGTTATGTGCGAATGTCGCGAAACGAGGATGATCTTCTCCTGAACACAAAGAGTAACACTACAGAATCTTCTGTAGGATACTTATCCCTGAGAAGTGCACCTCCAACATTTGACTCTCAGTCCACCTCAGTTGGTTCACTCTTTTGGAAAATCAAGGCCTGCGTGAACATATTCCATAAAAATGTCACAAAACCAGTGTGAATTTCTCCTGAACATAAAAATTTACAACGTATGAACATCTACAGGATTCTTATTACTGAGAAGAAAAAGTGAAACATGTGAATTGTACGCGTCCTCACTTTGTCACTATTTTCAAGCTCATTACAAGCCGAAACATAGTTGGTAGAATCAGCACAAAACAAATGTGGTTTCTCCAGAATACAAAGTTTTACAATCTAGAAACCTGTGGAGGATACTTATCCAAAAGAATTTCACATGCTGCACATGACTTCCCAAAGAAGTGCACATGCTACATATGACTGTGAGTCCTCTTCACTTGGTTCACTATTTTTAAAGGGAACGACATGCATGAACATGTTTCATGGAAACGTCGTAAAAAAGTGAGATTTCCTCCTGAACACAAAGAGGTACAATATAGAAACTTCTGTACGATACTTCTCCTAAAGTGGCGCACTTGCAACATTTAACTCTGAGTCCTCCGCACTTGGTTCTCTATTTTTTGAAATCATGGCCTGTGTGAACATGTGCCATTCCCAGGTCAGAAATAAAGTATGATTTTCGCCTGAACACAAAGGTACAGTTTAGGAACTTCTCTAGGATACTTATCCCTAAGAAGTGAAATGCCAACATTTGACTCTGAATCCTGGGCACTTGGTTCACTCTTTTGGAAAATCATGGCCTGCGTGAACATGTTATGTGCCAATGTCGAAAAACGAGGATGATCTTTTCCTGAACACAAAGCGTAACACTACAGAATCTTCTGTAGGATACTTATCCCTGAGAAGTGCACCTCTAACATTTGACTCTCAGTCCTCCTCACTTGGTTCACTATTTTGGAAAATCAAGGCCTGCTTGAACATATTCCATGAAAACGTCACAAAACCAGTGTGAATTTTTCCTGAACATAAAAAGATACAATGCATGAACATCTACAGGATTCTTATCACTGAGAAGAAAAAGTGAAACATGTGAATTTGACACGTCCTCACTTGGTCACTACTTTTAACCTCATTACAAGCCTGAACCTAGTTGGTAGAATCAGCACAAAACAAATGTGGTTTCTCCAGAATACAAAGTGTTACAGTCTAGAAACCTGTGTAGGATACTTATCCCAAGGAAGTGCACATGCTGCACATGACTTCCCAATGAAGTGCATATGCTACATATGACTGTGATTCCTCTTCACTTGGTTCACTATTTTCGAAGGAAACGACATGCATGAACATGTTTCATGGACAGGTCGCAAAACAAGTGTGATTTCCGCCGGAACACAAAGAGGTACAATGTAGAAACTTCCATACGATACTTCTCCTAAAGAAGCGCACTTGCAAAATTTAACTCTGAGTCCTCCGCACTTGGTTCTCTATTTTGTGAAATCATGGCCTGGGTGAACATGTGCCATTCACATGTCACAAAACAAGTATGATTTTCGCCTGAACACAAAAGTTACAGTTTAGGAACTTCTCTAGAATACTTATCCCTAAGAAGTGAAATGCCAACACTTGACTCTGAGTCTTCTGCACTTGGTTCACTCTTTTGGAAAATCATGGACTGCATGAACATGTTATGTGCGAATGTCACAAAACGAGGATGATCTTCTCCTGAACACAAAGCGTAACACTGCAGAATCTTCTGTAGGATACTTATCCCTGAGAAGTGCACCTCCAACATTTGACTCTCAGTCCACCTCACTTGCTTCACTATTTTGGAAAATCAAGGCCTGCGTGAACATATTCCATCAAAACGTCACAAAACCAGTGTGAATTTCTCCGCAACATGAAAAGTTACAACGTATGAACATCTATCGGATTCTTATCACTGAGAAGAGAAAGTGAAACATGTGAATTGGACGCGTCCTCACTTGGTCAGTATTTTCAAGCTCATTACAAGCCTGAACATAGTTGGTAGAATCAGCACAAAACAAATGTTGTTTTCTCCAGAATATAAAGTTTTCAGTCTAGAAACCTGTATAGGATACTTATCAAAAAGAAGTGCACATGCTGCACATGACTTGCCAAAGAAGTGCACATGCTACATATGACTGTGAGTCCTCTTCACTTGGTTCACCATTTTCGAGGGAACGACATGCATGAACATGTTTCATGGAAACGTCGAAAAACAAGTGTGATTTCCTCATGAACACAAAGAGTTACAATAGAAACTTCTGTACGATACTTCTCCTAAAGAAGCGCACTTGCAATATTTACCTCTGAGTCCTCCGCACTTGGTTCTCTATTTTGTGAAATCTTGGCCTGTGTGAACATGTGCCATTCCAATGTCCGAAAACAAGTATGATTTTCGCCTGAACACAAAAGTTACAGTTTAGGAACTTGTCTAGGATACTTATCCCTAAGAAGTGAAATGCCAACATTTGACTCTGAATCCTCCGCACTTGGTTCACTCATTTGGAAAATCATGGCCTGTGTGAACATGTTATGTGCGAATGTCGCAAAACGAGGATGATCTTCTCCTGAACACAAAGCATAACACTACAGAATTTTCTGTAGGATTACTTATCCCTGAGAAGTGCACCTCCAACATTTGACTCTCAGTCCTCCTCACTTGGTTCACTATTTTGGAAAATCAAGGCCTGCGTGTACATATTCCATGAAAAGTCACAAAACCAGTGTGAATTTCTCCTGAACATAAAAATTGCAACGTATGAACATCTACAGGATTCTTATCACTGAGAAGAGAAAGTGAAACATGTGAATAGACGTGTCCTCACTTGGACACTACTTTTAAGCTCATTACAAGCCTGAACCTAGTTGGTAGAATCAGCACAAAACAATTGTGGTTTCTTCAGAATACAAAATTTTACAATCTAGAAACCTGTGTAGGATACTTATCCGAAAGAAGTTCACATGCTGCACATGACTTCCCAAAGAAGTGCACATGCTACATATGACTGTGAGTCCTCTTCCATTGGTTCAATATTTTCGAAGGGAATGACATGCATGAACATGTTTCATGGAAACATCGCAAAACAAATGTGATTTCCTCTTGAACACAAAGAGTTATCATATAGAAACTTCTGTACGATACTTCTCCTAAAGAAGCGCACTTGCAACATTTAACTCTGAGTCCTCCGCACTTGTTTCTCTTTTTTGTGAAATCATGGCCTGTGTGAATATGTGCCATTCACATGTCAGAAAACAAGTATGATTTTCGCCTGAACACAAAAGTTACAGTTTAGGAACTTCTCTAGGATACGTATCCCTAAGAAGAAAAATGCCAGCATTTGACTCTGAATCCTCTGCACTTGGTTCAATCTTTTGGAAAATCATGGCTGGCGAGAACATGTTATGTCCGAATATCGCAAAATGTGGATGATCTTCTCCTGAACACAAAACGTAACACTACAGAATCTTCTGTAGGATACTTATCCCTGAGTAGTGCACATCCAACATTTGACTCTCAGTCCTCCCTACTGGTTCACTATTTTGGAAAATCAAGGCCTGCGTGAACATATTCCATGAAAACGTCACAAAACCAGTGTGAATTTCTCCGGAACATAAAAAGTTACAACCTATGAACATCTACAGGATTCTTATCACTGAAAAGAGAAAGTGAAACATGTGAATTTGACGCGTCTTCACTTGGTCACTATTTTCAAGCTCATTACAAGCCTGAACATAGTTGGTAGAATCAGCACAAAACAAATGTTGTTTTCTCCAGAATACAAAGTTTTACAGTCTAGAAAACTGTGTAGGATACTTATCCGAAAGAAGTGCGCATGGTGTACATGACTTCCCAAAGAAGTACACATGCTACATATGAGTGTGAGTCCTCTTCACTTGGTTCATTATTTTCGAAGGGAACGTCATGCATGAACATGTGTTTCATGGAAACGTCGTAAAACATGTGTGATTTCCTCCTGAACACAGAGTTACAATATAGAAACTTCTGTACGATACTTCTCCTAAAGAAGCACACTTGCAACATTTAACTCTGAGTCCTCCGCACTTGGTTCTCTATTTTGTGAAATCATGGCCTGTGTGAACATGTGCCATTCCCAGGTCAGAAATAAAGTATGATTTTCGCCTGAACACGAAAGGTACAGTTTAGGAACTTCTCTAGGATACTTATCCCTAAGAAGTGAAATGCCAACATTTGACTCTGAATCCTGGGCACTTGGTTCACTCTTTTGGAAAATCATGGCCTGCGTGAACATGTTATGTGTGAATGTCGCAAAATGAGGATGATCTTCTCCTGAACACAAAGTATAACACTACAGAATCTACTGTAGGATACTTATACCTGAGAAGTGCACCTCCAACATTTGACTCTCAGTCCTTCTCATTTGGTTCACTTTTTTGGAAAACCAAGGCCTGCTTGAACATATTCCATGAAAACGTCACAAAACCAGTGTGAATTTCTCCTGAACATAAAATATACAATGCATGAACATCTACAGGATTCTTATCACTGAGAAGAGAAAGTGAAACATGTGAATTTGACGAGTCCTCACTTGGTCACTACTTTTAAGCTCATTACAAGCCTGAACCTAGTTGGTAGAATCAGCACAAAACAATTGTGGTTTCTTCAGAATACAAAGTTTTACAATCTATAAACCTGTGTAGGATACTTATCCGAAAGAAGTTCACATGCTGCACATGACTTCCCAAAGAAGTGCACATGCTACATATGACTGTGAGTCCTCTTCCATTGGTTCAATATTTTCGAAGGGAATGACATGCATGAACATGTTTCATGGAAACATCGCAAAACAAATGTGATTTCCTCTTGAACACAAAGAGTTATCATATAGAAACTTCTGTACGATACTTCTCCTAAAGAAGCGCACTTGCAACATTTAACTCTGAGTCCTCCGCACTTGTTTCTCTTTTTTGTGAAATCATGGCCTGTGTGAATATGTGCCATTCACATGTCAGAAAACAAGTATGATTTTCGCCTGAACACAAAAGTTACAGTTTAGGAACTTCTCTAGGATACGTATCCCTAAGAAGAAAAATGCCAGCATTTGACTCTGAATCCTCTGCACTTGGTTCAATCTTTTGGAAAATCATGGCTGGCGAGAACATGTTATGTCCGAATATCGCAAAATGTGGATGATCTTCTCCTGAACACAAAACGTAACACTACAGAATCTTCTGTAGGATACTTATCCCTGAGTAGTGCACATCCAACATTTGACTCTCAGTCCTCCTCTCTTGGTTCACTATTTTGGAAAATCAAGGCCTGCGTGAACATATTCCAAGAAAACGTCAAAAAAACAGTGTGAATTTCTCCTGAACATAAAAAGTTACAACGTATGAACATCTACAGGAATCTTACCACTGAGAAGAGAAAGTGAAACATGGGAATTTCACGCTTCCTCACTTGGTCACTACTTTTAACTCATTACAAGCCTGAACCTAGTTGGTAGAATCGCACAAAACAATTGTGGTTTCTCCAGAATACAAAGTTTTACAGTCTAGAATCCTGTGTAGGATACTTATCCGAAAGAAGTAAACATGTTGCACATGACTTCCCAGAGAAGTGCACATGCTACATATGACTGTGAGTCCTCTTCACTTGGTTCACTATTTTTGAAGGGAATGACATGCATGAATATGTTTCATGGAAACGTCTTTAAAAAGTGTGATTTCCTCCTGAACACAAAGAGTTACAATATAGACACTTCTGTACGATACTTCACCTAAAGAAGCGCACTTGCAACATTTAACTCTGAGTCCTCCGCACTTGGTTCTCTATTTCGTGAAATCATGGCCTGTGTGAACATGTGCCATTCCAATGTCAGAAAACAAGTATGATTTTCGCCAGGACACAAATGTTACAGTTTAGGAACTTCTCTAGGATACTTAACCCTAAGAAGTGAAATGCCAGCATTTCACTCTGAGTCCTCCGCACTTGATTCACTCTTTTGGAAAATCATGGCCTGCGTGAACATGTTATGTGCGAATGTCGCAAAACGAATATGATCTCCTCCTGAACACAAAGTGTAACACTACAGAATCTTCTGTAGGATACTTATCCCTGAGTAGTGCACATCCAACATTTGACTCTCAGTCCTCCTCTCTTGGTTCACTATTTTGGAAAATCAAGGCCTGCGTGAACATATTCCATGAAAACGTCACAAAACCAGTGTGAATTTCTCCGGAACATAAAAAGTTACAACCTATGAACATCTACAGGATTCTTATCACTGAGAAGAGAAAGTGAAACATGTGAACTTGACGCGTCCTCACTTGGTCACTACTTTTAAGCTCATTACAAGTCTGAACCTAGTTGGTAGAATCAGCACAAAACAAATGTGGTTTCTCCAGAATACAAAGTTTTACAGTCTAGAAACCTGTGTAGGATACTTATCCAAAAGAAGTTCACATGGTGCACATGACTTCCCAAAGAAGTACACATGCTACATATGACTGTGAGTCCTTTTCACTAGATTGACTATTTTCGAAGGGAACGACATGCATGAACATGTTTCATGGAAACGTCGTAAAAAAGTGTGATTTCCTCCTGAACACAAAGAGTTACAATATAGAAACTTCTGTACGATACTTCTCCTGAAGAAGCGCACTTGTAACATTTAATTCTGAGTCCTCCGCAATTGGTTCTCTATTTTGTGAAATCATGTCCTGTGTGAACATGTGCCATTCACATGTCAGAAAACAAGTATGATTTTCGGCTGAACACAAAAGTTACAGTTTAGGAACTTCTCTAGGATACTTAATCCTAAGAAGTGAAATGCCAGCATTTGACTCTGAATCCTCCGCACTTGATTCACTCTTTTGGAAAATCATGGCCTGCGTGAACATTTTATGTGCGAATGTCGCAAAACGAATATGATCTCCTCCTGAACACAAAGCGTAACACTACATAATCTTCTGTAGGATACTTATCCCTGAGAAGTGCACCTCCAACATTTGACTCTCAGTCGTCCTCACTTGGTTCACTCTTTTGGAAAATCAAGGCCTGCGTGAACATATTCCATGAAAACGTCACAAAACCAGTGTGAGTTTCTCTGGAACATAAAAAGTTACAACGTATGAACATCTACAGGATTCTTATCACTGAGAAGAGAAAGTGAAACATGTGAATTTGACGAGTCCTCACTTGGTCACTACTTTTAAGCTCATTACAAGCCTGAACCTAGTTGGTAGAATCAGCACAAAACAAATGTGGTTTCTCCAGAATACAAAGTGTTACAGTCTAGAAACCTGTGTAGGATACTTATCCCAAGGAAGTGCACATGCTGCACATGACTTCCCAATGAAGTGCACATGCTACATATGATTGTGAGTCCTCTTCACTTGGTTCACTATTTTCGAAGGGAACGACATGCCTGAACATGTTTCATGGAAACGTCATAAGACAAGTGTGATTTCCTCCTGAACACAAAGAGTTACAATATAGAAATTTCTGTCCGATACTTCTCCTAAAGAGGCGCACTAGCAACATTTAACTCTGAGTCCTCCGCACTTGGTTCTCTATTTTGGAAATCATGGCCTGTGTGAACATGTGCCATTCCAATGTCAGAAAACAAGTATGATTTTCGCCTGAACACAAAAGTTACAGTTTAGGAACTTCTCTAGGATACGTATCACTAAGAAGTGAAATGCCAGCATTTGACTCTGAATCCTACGCACTTGGTTCACTCTTTTGGAAAATCATGGCTTGCGAGAACATGTTATGTACGAATATCGCAAATTGTGGATGATCTTCTCTGAACACAAAGCGTAACACTATAGAATCTTCTGTCGGGTACTTATCCCTGAGTAGTGCACCTCCAACATTTGACTCTCAGTCCTCCTCTCTTGGTTCACTGTTTTGGAAAATCAAGGCCTGCATGAACATATTCCATGAAAACGTCACAAAACCAGTGTGAATTTCTCCGGAACATAAAAAGTTACAACGTAGGAACATTTACAGGATTCTTATCACTGAGAAGAGAAAGTGCAACGAGAATTTGGCGCGTCATCACTTGGTCACTATTTTCAAGCTCATTACAAGCCTGAACATAGTTGGTAGAATCAACACAAAACAAATGTTGTTTTCTCCAGAATACAAAGTTTTACAGTCTAGAAACCTGTGTAGGATACTTATCCGAAAGAAGTGCACATGCTGCACATGACTTCCCAAAGAAGTGCACATGCTACATATGACTGTGAGTCCTCTTCACTTGGTTCATTATTTTCGAAGGGAACGTCATGCATGAACATGTGCTTCATGGAAACGTGGTAAAACATGTGTGATTTCCTCCTGAATACGAAGAGTTACAATATAAAAACTTCTGTATGATACTTCAACTAAAGAAGCGCACTTGCAACATTTAACTCTGAGTCCTCCGCACTTGGTTCTCTATTTTTTGAAATCATGGCCTGTGTGGACATGTGCCATTCCCAGGTCAGAAATAAAGTATGATTTTCGCCTGAACACAAAAGGTACACATTAGGAACTTCTCTAGGATACTTATCCCTAAGAAGTGAAATACCAACATTTGACTCTGAATCCTGGGCACTTGGTTCACTCTTTTGGAAAATCATGGCCTGCGTGAACATGTTATGTGCCAATGTCGCAAAACGAGGATGATCTTCTCCTGAACACAAAGTGTAACCTTACAGAATCTTCTGTAGGATACTTATCCCTGAGGAGTGCACCTCCAACATTTGACTCTCAGTCCTCCTCACTTGGTTCACTATTTCGAATATCAAGGCCTGCTTGAACATATTGCATGAAAACGTCACAAAACCAGTGTGAATTTCTCCTGAACATAAAAAGATACAATGCATGAACATCTACAGGATTCTTATCACTGAGAAGAGAAAGTGAAACATGGGAATTTCACGCATCCTCACTTGGTCACTACTTTTAGCTCATTACAAGCCTGAACCTAGTTGGTAGAATCAGCACAAAACAAATGTGGTTTCTCCAGAATACAAAGTGTTACAGTCTAGAAACCTGTGTAGGATACTTATCCCAAGGAAGTGCACATGCTGCACATGACTTCCCAATGAAGTGCATATGCTACATATGACTGTGATTCCTCTTCACTTGGTTCACTATTTTCGAAGGAAACAACATGCATGAACATGTTTATGGACACGTCGCAAAACAAGTGTGATTTCCTCCTGAACACAAAGACTTATCATGTAGAAACTACTGTACGATATTTCTCCTAAGGAAGCGCACTTGCAACATTTAACTCTGAGTCCTCCGCACTTGGTTGTCTATTTTGTGAAATCATGGCCTGTGTGAACATGTGCCATTCCAATATCAGAAAACAAGTATGATTTTCGCCTGAACACAAAAGTTTCAGTTTATGAACGTCTCTAGTATAATTATCCAAAAGACGTGAAATGCCAACATTTGACTCTGAATCCTGCGCACTTGGTTCACTCTTTTGGAAAATCATGGCCTGCGTGAACATGTTATGTGCGAATGTCCCAAAACGAGGATGATCTTCTCCTGAACACAAAGCGTAACACTACAGAATTTTCTGTAGGATTATTTATCCCTGAGAAGTGCACCACCAACATTTGACTCTCAGTCCTCCTCACTTGGTTCACTATTTTGGAAAATCAAGGCCTGCGTGAACATATTCCATGAAAACGTCACAAAACCAGTGTCAATTTCTCCTGAACATAAAAAGTTAAAACGTATGAACATGTACAGGAATCTTATCACTGAGAAGAGAAAGTGAAACATGGGAATTTCACGCTTCCTCACTTGGTCACTACTTTTAAGCTCATTACAACCCTGAACCTAGTTGGTAGAATCAGCACAAAACAAATGTGATTTCTCCAGAATACAAAGTTTTACAATCTAGAAACCTGTGGAGGATACTTATCCGAAAGAAGTTCACATGCTGCACATGACTTCCCAAAGAAGTGCACATGCTACATATGACTGTGAGTCCTCTTCACTTGGTTCACTATTTTTGAAGGGAATGACATGAATGAACATGTTTCATGGAAACGTCGTAAAAAAGTGTGATTTCCTCCTGAACACAAAGAGGTACAATGTAGAAACTTCTATAAGATACTTCTCCTAAATAAGCGCACTTGCAACATTTAACTCTGAGTCCTCCGCACTTGGTTCTCTATTTTCTGAAATCATGGCCTGTGTGAACATGTGCCATTCACATGTGAGAAAACAAGTATGATTTTCGCCTGAACACAAAAGGTACAGCTTAGGAACTTCTCTAGGATACTTATCCCTAAGAAGTGAAATGCCAACATTTGACTCTGAATCCTGCGCACTTGGTTAACTCTTCTGGAAAATCATGGCCTGCGTGAACATGTTATGTGCAAATGTCGCAAATCGAGGATGATCTTCTCCTAAACACAAAGCGTAACACTACAGAATCTTCTGTAGGATACTTATCCCTGAGAAGTGCACCTCCAACATTTGACTCTCAGTCCTCCTCACTTGGTTCACTATTTTGGAAAATCAAGGCCTGCGTGAACATATTCCAAGAAAACGTCAAAAAACCAGTGTGAATTTCTCCTGAACATAAAAAGTTACAACGTATGAACATCTACAGGAATCTTATCACTGAGAAGAGAAAGTGAAACATGGGAATTTCACGCTTCCTCACTTGGTCACTACTTTTAACTCATTACAAGCCTGAACCTAGTTGGTAGAATCGCACAAAACAATTGTGGTTTCTCCAGAATACAAAGTTTTACAGTCTAGAATCCTGTGTAGGATACTTATCCAAAAGAAGTTCACATGTTGCACATGACTTCCCAGAGAAGTGCACATGCTACATATGACTGTGAGTCCTCTTCACTTGGTTCACTATTTTTGAAGGGAATGACATGCATGAATATGTTTCATGGAAACGTCTTTAAAAAGTGTGATTTCCTCCTGAACACAAAGAGTTACAATATAGACACTTCTGTACGATACTTCACCTAAAGAAGCGCACTTGCAACATTTAACTCTGAGTCCTCCGCACTTGGTTCTCTATTTCGTGAAATCATGGCCTGTGTGAACATGTGCCATTCCAATGTCAGAAAACAAGTATGATTTTCGCCAGAACACAAATGTTACAGTTTAGGAACTTCTCTAGGATACTTAACCCTAAGAAGTGAAATGCCAGCATTTCACTCTGAGTCCTCCGCACTTGATTCACTCTTTTGGAAAATCATGGCCTGCGTGAACATGTTATGTGCGAATGTCGCAAAACGAATATGATCTCCTCCTGAACACAAAGTGTAACACTACAGAATCTTCTGTAGGATACTTATCCCTGAGTAGTGCACATCCAACATTTGACTCTCAGTCCTCCTCTCTTGGTTCACTATTTTGGAAAATCAAGGCCTGCGTGAACATATTCCATGAAAACGTCACAAAACCAGTGTGAATTTCTCCGGAACATAAAAAGTTACAACGTATGAACATCTACAGGATTCTTATCACTGAGAAGAGAAAGTGAAACATGTGAACTTGACGCGTCCTCACTTGGTCACTACTTTTAAGCTCATTACAAGTCTGAACCTAGTTGGTAGAATCAGCACAAAACAAATGTGGTTTCTCCAGAATACAAAGTTTTACAGTCTAGAAACCTGTGTAGGATACTTATCCAAAAGAAGTTCACATGGTGCACATGACTTCCCAAAGAAGTACACATGCTACATATGACTGTGAGTCCTTTTCACTAGATTGACTATTTTCGAAGGGAACGACATGCATGAACATGTTTCATGGAAACGTCGTAAAAAAGTGTGATTTCCTCCTGAACACAAAGAGTTACAATATAGAAACTTCTGTACGATACTTCTCCTGAAGAAGCGCACTTGTAACATTTAATTCTGAGTCCTCCGCAATTGGTTCTCTATTTTGTGAAATCATGTCCTGTGTGAACATGTGCCATTCACATGTCAGAAAACAAGTATGATTTTCGCCAGAACACAAAAGTTACAGTTTAGGAACTTCTCTAGGATACTTATACCTAAGAAGTGAAATGCCAGCATTTGACTCTGAATTCTCTGCACTTGATTCACTCTTTTGGAAAATCATGGCCTGCGTGAACATGTTATGTGCGAATGTCGCAAAACAAATATGATCTCCTCCTGAACACAAAGCGTAACACTACAGAATCTTCTGTAGGATACTTATCCCTGAGAAGTGCACCTCCAACATTTGACTCTCAGTCCTCCTCACTTGGTTCACTCTTTTGCAAAATCAAGGCCTGCGTGAACATATTCCATGAAAACGTCACAAAACCAGTGTGAATTTCTCCGGAACATAAAAAGTTACAACGTATGAACATCTACAGGATTCTTATCACTGAGAAGAGAAAAGGAAATATGTGAATTTGATGCATCCTCACTTGGTCAGTATTTTCAAGCTCATTACAAGCCTGAACATAGTTGGTAGAATCAGCACAAAAGAAATGTTGTTTTCTCCAGAATACAAAGTGTTACAGTCTAGAAACCTGTGTAGGATATTTATCCGAAAGAAGTTCACATGCTGCACATGACTTCCCAAAGAAGTACACATGCTACATATGACTGTGAGTCCTCTTCACTAGGTTGACTATTTTCGAAGGGAACGACATGCACGAACATGTTTCATGGAAACATCACAAAAAAGGGTGATTTCCTCCTGAACACAAAAAGTTACAATATAGAAACTTCTGTACGATACTTCTCCTAAAGAATCACACTTGCAAAATTTAATTCTGAGTCCTCCGCACTTGGTTCTCTATTTTGAGAAATCATGGCCTGTGTGAACATGTGCCATTCACATGTCAGAAAACAAGTATGATTTTCGCCTGAACACAAAAGTTACAGTTTAGGAACTTCTCTAGGATACTTAACCCTAAGAAGTGAAATGCCAGCATTTGACTCTGAATCCTCCGCATTTGATACACTCTTTCGGAAAATCATGGCCTGCGTGAACATGTTATGTGCGAATGTCGCAAAACGAGGATGATCTTCTCCTGAACACAAAGCGTAACACTACAGAGTCTTCTGTACGATACTTATCCCTGAGAAGTGCACCTCCAACATTTGACTCTCAGTCCTCCCTACTTGGTTCACTATTTTGGAAAATCAAGGCCTGCGTGAACATATTCCATGAAAACGTCACAAAACCAGTGTGAATTTCTCCGGAACATAAAAAGTTACAACCTATGAACATCTACAGGATTCTTATCACTGAGAAGAGAAAGTGAAACATGTGAATTTGACGAGTCCTCACTTGGTCACTACTTTCAAGCTCATTACAAGCCTGAACGTAGTTGGTAGAATCAGCACAAAACAAATGTGGTTTCTCCAGAAAACAAAGTGTTACAGTCTAGAAACCTGTGTAGGATACTTATCCGAAAGAAGTGCACATGCTGCACATGACTTCCCAAAGAAGTGCACATGCTACATATGATTGTGAGTCCTCTTCACTTGGTTCATTATTTTCGAAGGGAACGACATGCATGAACATGTTTCATGGAAACGTCGTGAAACAAGTGTGATTTCCTCCTGAACACAAAGAGTTACAATATAGAAACTCCTGTACGATTCTTCTCCTAAAGAAGCGCACTTGCAACATTTAACTCTGAGTCCTATGCACTTGGTTCTCTATTTTGTGAAATCATGGCCTGTGTGAACATGTGCTATTCCAATGTCAGAAAACAAGTATGATTTTCGCCTGAACACAAAAGTTACAGTTTAGGAACTTCTCTAGGATACTTATCCCTGAGAAGTGAAATGCCAACATTTGACTCTTAATGCTCCGCACTTGGTTCACTCTTTTGGAAAATCATGGCCTGCGTGAACATGTTATGTGCCAATGTCGAAAAACGAGGATGATCTTCTCCTGAACACAAAGCGTAACACTACAGAATCTTCTGTAGGATACTTATCCCTGAGAAGTGCACCTCCAACATTTGACTCTCAGTCCTCCTCACTTGGTTCACTATTTTGGAAAATCAAGGCCTGCTTGAACATATTCCATGAAAACGTCACAAAACCAGTGTGAATTTTTCCTGAACATAAAAAGATACAATGCATGAACATCTACAGGATTCTTATCACTGAGAAGAAAAAGTGAAACATGTGAATTTGACACCTCCTCACTTGGTCACTACTTTTAACCTCATTACAAGCCTGAACCTAGTTGGTAGAATCAGCACAAAACAAATGTGGTTTCTCCAGAATACAAAGTGTTACAGTCTAGAAACCTGTGTAGGATACTTATCCCAAGGAAGTGCACATGCTGCACATGACTTCCCAATGAAGTGCATATGCTACATATGACTGTGATTCCTCTTCACTTGGTTCACTATTTTCGAAGGAAACGACATGCATGAACATGTTTCATGGACAGGTCGCAAAACAAGTGTGATTTCCGCCTGAACACAAAGAGGTACAATGTAGAAACTTCCATACGATACTTCTTCTAAAGAAGCTCACTTGCAACATTTACCTCTGAGTCCTCCGCACTTGGTTCTCTATTTTGGGAAATCATGGCCTGTGTGAACAAGTGCTATTCCAATGTCAGAAAACAAGTATGAGTTTCGCCTGAACAGAAAAGTAATAGTTCAGGAACTTCTCTGGGATACTTATCCCTAAGAAGTGAAATGCCAACATTTGACTCTGAATCCTCCGCACTCGGTTCACTATTTTGAAAAATCATGGCCTGAGTGAAAATGTTATGTGCGAATGTCGCAAAACGAGGATGATCTTCCCCGGAACACAAAGCGTAACACTACAGAATCTTCTGTAGGATACTTATCCCTGAGAAGTGCACCTCCAACATTTGACTCTCAGTCCACCTCAGTTGGTTCACTCTTTTGGAAAATCAAGGCCGGCGTGAACATATTCCATAAAAATGTCACAAAACCAGTGTGAATTTCTCCTGAACATAAAAATTTACAACGTATGAACATCTACAGGATTCTTATTACTGAGAAGAAAAAGTGAAACATGTGAATTGTACGCGTCCTCACTTTGTCACTATTTTCAAGCTCATTACAAGCCGGAACATAGTTGGTAGAATCAGCACAAAACAAATGTGGTTTCTCCAGAATACAAAGTTTTACAATCTAGAAACCTGTGGAGGATACTTATCCGAAAGAAGTTCACATGCTGCACATGACTTCCCAAAGAGGTGCACATGCTACATATGACTGTGAGTCCTCTTCACTTGGGTCACTATTTTTAAAGGGAACGACATGCATGAACATGTTTCATGGAAACGTCGTAAAAAAGTGAGATTTCCTCCTGAACACAAAGAGGTACAATATAGAAACTTCTGTACGATACTTCTCCTAAAGTGGCGCACTTGCAACATTTAACTCTGAGTCCTCCGCACTTGGTTCTCTATTTTTTGAAATCATGGCCTGTGTGAACATGTGCCATTCCCAGGTCAGAAATAAAGTATGATTTTCGTCTGAACACAAAGGTACAGTTTAGGAACTTCTCTAGGATACTTATCCCTAAGAAGTGAAATGCCAACATTTGACTCTGAATCCTGGGCACTTGGTTCACTCTTTTGGAAAATCATGGCCTGCGTGAACATGTTATGTGCCAATGTCGAAAAACGAGGATGATCTTCTCCTGAACACAAAGCGTAACACTACAGAATCTTCTGTAGGATACTTATCCCTGAGAAGTGCACCTCCAACATTTGACTCTCAGTCCTCCTCACTTGGTTCACTATTTTGGAAAATCAAGGCCTGCTTGAACATATTCCATGAAAACGTCACAAAACCAGTGTGAATTTTTCCTGAACATAAAAAGATACAATGCATGAACATCTACAGGATTCTTATCACTGAGAAGAAAAAGTGAAACATGTGAATTTGACACCTCCTCACTTGGTCACTACTTTTAACCTCATTACAAGCCTGAACCTAGTTGGTAGAATCAGCACAAAACAAATGTGGTTTCTCCAGAATACAAAGTGTTACAGTCTAGAAACCTGTGTAGGATACTTATCCCAAGGAAGTGCACATGCTGCACATGACTTCCCAATGAAGTGCATATGCTACATATGACTGTGATTCCTCTTCACTTGGTTCACTATTTTCGAAGGAAACGACATGCATGAACATGTTTCATGGACAGGTCGCAAAACAAGTGTGATTTCCGCCTGAACACAAAGAGGTACAATGTAGAAACTTCCATACGATACTTCTTCTAAAGAAGCTCACTTGCAACATTTACCTCTGAGTCCTCCGCACTTGGTTCTCTATTTTGGGAAATCATGGCCTGTGTGAACAAGTGCTATTCCAATGTCAGAAAACAAGTATGAGTTTCGCCTGAACAGAAAAGTAATAGTTCAGGAACTTCTCTGGGATACTTATCCCTAAGAAGTGAAATGCCAACATTTGACTCTGAATCCTGCGCATTCGGTTCACTATTTTGAAAAATAATGGCCTGCGTGAAAATGTTATGTGCGAATGTCGCAAAACGAGGATGATCTTCCCCGGAACACAAAGCGTAACACTACAGAATCTTCTGTAGGATACTTATCCCTGAGAAGTGCACCTCCAACATTTGACTCTCAGTCCTCCGCACTTGGTTCACTATTTTGGAAAATCAAGGCCTGCGTGAACATATTCCATGAAAACGTCACAAAACCAGTGTGAATTTCACCGGAATATAAAAAGTTACAACGTATGAACAACTACAGGATTCTTATCACTGAGAAGAGGAAGTGAAACATGTGAATTGGACGCATCCTCACTTGGTCACTATTTTCAAGCTCATTACAAGCCTGAACATAGTTGGTAGAATCAGCACAAAACAAATGTTGTTTTCTCCAGAATACAAAGTTTTACAGTTTAGAAACCTGTGTAGCATACTTATCCGAACGAAGTGAAGATGCTGCACATGACTTCCCAAAGAAGTGCCCATGTTACATATGACTGTGAGTCCTCTTCTCTTGGTTCACTATTTTCGAAGGGAACTACATGCATGAACATGTTTCATGGAAAAGTTGTAAAACATGTGCAATTTCCTCCTGAACACAAAGAGTTACAATATAGAAACTTCTGTACGATACTTCTGCTAAAGAAGCGCACTTGCAACATTTACCTCTGAGTCCTCCGCACTTGGTTCTCTATTTTGTGAAATCATGGCCTGTGTGAACATGTGCCATTCCAATGTCAGAAAACAAGTATGATTTTCGCCTGAACACAAAAGTTACAGTTTAGGAACTTCTCTAGGATACCTACCCTGAGAAGTGAAATGCCAACATTTGACTCTTAATGCTCCGCACTTCGTTCACTCTTTTGGAAAATCATGGCCTGCGTGAACATGTTATGTGCGAATGTCGAGAAACAAGGATGATCTTCTCCTGAACACAAAGCGTAACACTACAGAATCTTCTGTAGGATACTTATCCCTGAGAAGTGCACCTCCAACATTTGAATCTCAGTCCTCCTCACTTGGTTCACTCTTTTGGAAAATCATGGCCTGCGTGAACATATTCCCTAAAAATGTCACAAAACCAGTGTGAATTTCTCTGGAACATAAAAATTTACAATGTATGAACATCTACAGAATTCTTATTACTGAGAAGAAAAAGTGAAACGTGAATTTTACGCGTCCTCACTTTGTCACTATTTTCAAGCTCATTACAAGCCGGAATATAGTTGGTAGAATCAGCACAAAACAAATGTGGTTTCTCCAGAATACAAAGTTTTACAATCTAGACACCTGTGTAGGATACTTATCCGAAAAAAGTGCACATGCGGCACATGACTTCCCAAAGAAGTGCACATGCTACATATGACTGTGAGTCCTCTTCACTTGGTTCACTATTTTTGAAGGGAACGACATGCATGAACATGTTTCATGGAAACGTCGTAAAAAAGTGAGATTTCCTCCTGAACACAAAGAGGTACAATATAGAAACTTCTGTACGATACTTCTCCTAAAGAAGCGCACTTGCAACATTTCACTCTGAGTCCTCCGCACTTGGTTCTCTATTTTGCGAAATCATGCCCTGTGTGAACATGTGCCATTCACATGTGAGAAAAAGTATGATTTTCGCCTGAACACAAAAGTTACAGTTTAGGAACTTCTCTAGGATACTTATTCCTAAGAAGTGAAATGCCAACATTTGACTCTGAATCCTCTGCATTTGGTTCACCCTTTTGGAAAATCATGGCCTGCGTGAACATGTTATGTGCGAATGTCACAAAACGAGTATGATCCTCTCCTGAACACAAAGTGTAACACTCGAGAATCTTCTGTAGGATACTTATCCCTGAGAAGTGCACCTCCAACATTTGCCTCTCAATCCTCCTCACTTGGTACACTCTTTTGGAAAATCAAGGCCTGCGTGAACATATTCCATGACAATGTAACAAAACCAGTGTGAATTTCTCCTGAACATAAAAAGTTACAATGTATGAACATCTACAGGATTCTTAACACTGAGCAGAAAAAGGGAAACGTTAATTTGACGCGTCCTCACTTGGTCACTATTTTCAAGCTCATTACAAGCCTGAACATAGTTAGTAGAATCAGCACAAAACAAATGTTTTCTCCAGAACCCAAAGTTTTACAGTCTAGAAACCTGTGTAGTATACTTACCCAAAAGAAGTGCAGATGCTGCACATGACTTCCCAAAGAGGTGCACATGTTACATATGACTGTGAGTCCTCTTCACTTGGTTCACTATTTTCGAAGGGAACGACGTGCATGAACATGTTTCATGGAAACGTCGCAAAACACGTATGATTTTCTCCTGAACACAAAGAGTTATCATATAGAAACTTCTGTACTATATTTCTCCTAAAGAAGCCCACTTGCAACATTTAACTCTGAGTCTTCCGCACTTGGTTCTCTATTTTGCGAAATCATGGCCTGTGTGGACATGTGCCATTCCAATATCAGAAAACAAGTATGATTTTCGCCTGAACACAAAAGGTACAGTTTAGGAACTTCTATAGGATACTTATCCCTAAGAAGTGAAATGCCAACATTTGACTCTGAATCCTGCACACTTGTTTCACTCTTTTGGAAAATCATGGTCTGCGTGAACATGTTATGTGCGAATGTCGCAAAACGAGGATGATCTTCTCCTGAACACAAAGCGTAATAGTACAGAATCTTCTGTAGGATACTTATCACTGAGAAGTGCACCTCCAACATATGACTCTCGGTCCTCCTTACTTGTTTCACTATTTTGGAAAATCAAGGCCTGTGTGAACATATTCCATGAAAACGTCACAAAACCAGTGAGAATTTCTCCGGAACATAAAAAGTTACAACGTATGAATATCTACAGGTTTCTTATCACTGAGAAGAGAAAGTGAAACATGTGATTGGACGCATCCTCACTTGGTCACTATTTTCAAGCTCATTTCAAGCCTGAACATAGGTGGTAGAATCAGCACAAAACAAATGTTGTTTTCTCCAGAATACAAAGTTTTACAGTCCATAAACCTTTGTAGGATACTTATCCGAAAGAAGTGCACATGATGCACATGACTTCCCAAAGAAGTGCACATAATACATATGGCTGTGAGTCCTCTTCACTTGGTTCATTGTTTTCGAAGGGAACGACATGCATGAACATGTATCATGGAATCGTCGTAAAACAAGTGTGATTTCCTCCTGAACACAAAGAGTTACAATATAGAATCTTCTGTACGATACTTCTCCTAAAGAAGCGCACTTGCAACATTTAACTCTGAGTCCACTGCACTTGGTTCTCTATTTTGTGAAATCATGGCCTGTGTGAACATGTGCCATTCCAATGTCAGAAAACAAGTATGATTTTCGCCTGAACACAAAAGTTACAGTTTAGGAACTTCTGTAGGATACTTATCCCTAAGAAGTGAAATGCCAACATTTGACTCTGAATGCCCCTAACTTGGTTGACTCCTTTGGAAAATCATGGCCTGGGTGAACATATTATGTGCGAATGTCGCAAAACGAGGATGATCTTCTCCTGAACACAAAGCGTAACACTACAGAATCTTATGTAGGATACTAATCCGTGAGAAGTGCACCTCCAACATTTGACTATCAGTCCTCCTCACTTGGTTCACTGTTTTGGAATATCAAGGCCTGCGTGAACACAGTCCATGAAAACGTGACAAAACCAGTGTGAATTTCTCCGGAACATAAAAAGTTACAACGTATGAACATCTACAGGATTCTTATCACTGAGAAGGGAAAGTGAAACATGTGAATTGGACACGTCCTCACTTGGTCACTATTTTCAAGCTCATTACAAGCCTGAACATAGTTGGTAGAATCAGCACAAAACAAATGTTGTTTTCTCCAGAATACAAAGTTTTACAGTCTAGAAACCTGTGTAAGATACTTATTCAAAAGAAGTGCACATGCTGCACATGACTTCCCAAAGAAGTGCACATGCTACATATGACTGTGAGTCCCCTTCACTTGGGTCACTATATTCGAAGAGAACGAAAGCATGAACATGTTTCATGGAAACGTCGTAACACAACTTAGATTTCCTCCTGAACACAAAGAGTAACAATATAGAAATTTCGGTATGATATTTCTCCTAAAGAAGCACACTTGCAACATTTAACTCTCAGTCCTCCGAACTTGGTTCTCTATTTTGTGAAATCATGGCCTGTGTGAATATGTGCCAATCCAAAGTCAGAAAACAAGTATGATTTTCGCCTGAACACAAATTTTACAGTTTAGGAACTTCTCTAGGATACTTATCCCTAAGAATTGAAATGCCAATATTTGACTCTGTATCCTCCGCACTTTGTTCACTCTTTTGGAAAATCATGGTCTGCGTGAACATGTTATGTGCAAATGTCGCAAAAAGAATATGATCTCCTCCTGAACACAAAGCATAACACTACAGAATCTTCTGTAGGATACTTATCCCTGAGAAGTGCACCTCCAACATTTGACTCTCAGTCCTCCTCACTTGGTTCACTCTTTTGGAAAATCAAGGCCTGCGTGAACACAGTCCATAAAAATGTCACAAAACCAGTGTGAATTTCTCCAGAACATAAAAATTTACAATGTATGAACATCTACAGGATTCTTATTACTGAGAAGAAAAAGTGAAACATGTGAATTTCACGCGTCCTCACTTTGTCACTATTTTCAAGCTCATTATAAGCCTGAACATAGTTGGTAGAATCAGCACAAAACAAATGTGGTTTCTCCAGAATACAAAGTTTTACAATCTAGAAACCTGTGTAGGATACTTATCTGAAAGAAGTGCACATGCTGCACATGACTTCCCAAAGTAGTGCACATGCTACATATGACTGTGAGTCCTCTTCACTTGGTTCACTATTTTTGAAGGGAACGACATGCATGAACATGTTTCATGGAAACGTCGTAAAAAAGTGAGATTTCCTCCTGAACACAAAGAGGTACAATATAGAAACTTCTGTACGATACTTCTCCTAACGAAGCGCACTTGCAACATTTCACTCTGAGTCCTCCGCACTTGGTTCTCTATTTTGTGAAATCATGGCCAGTGTTAACATGTGCCATTCACATGTGAGAAAAAAGTATGATTTTCGCCTGAACACAAAAAGGTACAGTTTAGAAGCTTCTATAGAATACTTATCCCGAAGAAGTGAAATGCCAACATTTGACTCTGAATCCTGCGCACTTGGTTCACTCTTTTGGAAAATCATGGCCTGCGTGAACATGTTATGTGCGAATTTCGCAAAACGAGGATGATCTTCTCCTGAACCCAAAGCGTAACACTACAGAATCTTCTGTTGGATACTTATCCCTGAGAAGTGCACCTCCAACATTTGATTCTCAGTCCTCCTTACTTGGTTCACTATTTTGGAAAATCAAGGCCTGCGTGAACATATTCCATGAAAACGTCACAAAACCAGTGTGAATTTCACCGGAACATAAAAAGTTACAACGTATGAACATCTACAGGATTCTTATCACTGAGAAGAGAAAGTGAAACATGTGAATTGGACACGTCCTCACTAGGTCACTATTTTCAAGCTCATTAAAAACCTGAACAGAGTTGGTAGAATAAGCACAAAAAAATGTTGTTTTCTCCAGAGTACAAAGTGTTACAGTCTAGAAACCTGTGTAGGATACTTATCCGAAAGAAGTGCACATACTGCACATGACTTCCCAAAGAAGTGCCCATGCTACATATGACTGTGAGTTCTCTTCACTTGGTTCACTATTTTCGAAGGGAACGACGTGCATGAACATGTTTCATGGAAACGTCGTAAAACAATTTTGATTTCCTCCTGAACACAAAGAGTTACAATATAGAAACTTCTGTACGATACTTCTCCTAACGAAGAGCACTTGCAGCATTTAACTCTGAGTCCTCCGCACTTGGTCTTCTATTTTGTGAAATCATGGCCTGTGTGAACATGTGCCAATCCAATGTCAGAAAACAAGTATGATTTTCGCCTGAACTGAAAAGTTACAGTTTAGGAACTTCTCTAGGATACATATCCCTAAGAAGTGAAATGCCAACATTGGATTCTTAATCCTCTGCACTCAGATCACTCTTTTGGAAAATCATGGCCTGTGTGAACATGTTATGTGCGAGTGTCGCAAACCAAGGATGATCTTCCCCTGAACACAAAGTGTAACACTACAGAATCTTCTGTAGGATACTTATCCCTGAGAAGTGCACCTCCAGCATTTGAATCACAGTTCTTTTCACTTGGTTCACTGTTTTGGAAAATCAAGGCCTGCGTGAATATATTCCATGAAAACGTCACAAAACCAGTGTGAATTTCTCCAGAACATAAAATGTTACAACGTATGAACATCTATAGGATTCTTATCACTGCGAAGAGAAAGTGAAACTTGTGAATTGGTCGCGTCCTCAATTGGTCACTATTTTCAAGCTCGTTAAAAACCTGAACAGAGTTGGTAGAATCAGCACAAAACAAATGTTGTTTTCTTCAGAATACAAAGTGTTAAGGTCTAGAAACCTGTGTAGGATACATATATGAAAGAAGTGCAAATGCTGCACATGACTTCCCAAAGAAGTGCACATGCTACATATGACTGTGAGTTCTCTTCACTTGGTTTAATATTTTAGAAGGGAACGACATGCTTGAACATGTTTCATGGAAACGTCGTAAAACAAGTGTGATTTCCTCCTGAACACAAAGAGTTACAAATATAGAAACTTCTGTAAGATACTTCTCCAAAAGAAGCGCACAGCAACATTTAACTCTGAGTCCTGACCACTTGGATCTCTATTTTGTGAAATCATGGCCTGTGTGAACATGTACCATTCAAATGTCAGAAAACAAGTATGATTTTCGCCTGAACACAAAAGTTACAGTTTAGGAACTTCTCTAGGATACTTATCCCTAAGGAGTGAAATGCCAATATTTGACTCTGAATCCTCTGCACATGGTTCACTCTTTAGGGAAATCATGGCCTGCGTGAACATGTTACGTGCGAATGTCTCAAAACGAGGATGATCTTTTCCTGAACACAAAGCGTTATACTACAGAATCTTCTGTAGGATACTTATCCCTGAGAAGTGCACCTCCAACATTGGACTCACAGTCCTCCTCACTTGGTTCACTCTTTTGGAAAATCAAGGCCTGCGTGAAAATATTCCATTAAAATGTCACAAAACCAGTGTGAAGTTCTCCGGAACATAAAAAGTTACAACGTATGAACATCTACAGGATTCTTATCTTGAGAAGAGAAAGTGAAACATGTAAATTTTACACGTCCTCACTTGGTCGCTATTTTCAAGCTCATTACAAGCCTGAACATAGTTGGTAGAATCAGCACAAAACAAATGTTGTGTTCTCCAGAATACAAAGTGTTCCAGTCTAGAAACCTGTGTAGGATACTTATCCGAAAGAAGTGCACATGCGACATATGACTGTGATTCCTCTTCACTTGGTTCACTATTTTCGAAGGGAACGACATGCATGAACATGTTTCATGGAAACGTCGTAAAACAAGTGTGATTTCCTCCTGAACACAAAGAGTTACAAAATAGAAACTTCTCTACGATACTTCTCCTAAAGAAGCGCACTTGCAATTTTTAACTCTGAGTCCTCCGCACTTGGTCCTCTATTTTGTGAAATCATGGCCTGTGTGAACATGGGCCATGCAAATGTCTGAAAACAAGTATGATTTTCCCCTAAACACAAAAGGTACAGTTTAGGAACTTCTCTAGAATACTTATCCCTAAGAAGTGAAATGCCAACATTTGACTCTGAATCCTCTGCATTTGGGTCAACCTTTTGGAAAATCATGGCCTGCGTGAACATGTTATGTGCGAATGTCACAAAATGAGTATGATCCTCTCCTGAACACAAAGCGTAACACTCCAGAATCTTCTGTAGGATACTTATCCCTGAGAAGTGCACCTCCAACATTTGACTCTCAATCCTCCTCACTTGGTACACTCTTTTGGAAAATCAAGGCCTGCGTGAACATATTCCATGACAATGTAACCAAACCAGTGTGAATTTCTCCTGAAATAAAAAGTTATAATGTATGAACATCTACAGGATTCTTATCACTGAGCAGAAAAAGGGAAACATGTGACTTTGACGCGTCCTCACTTGGTCACTATTTTCAAGCTCATTACAAGCCTGAACATAGTTAGTAGAATCAGCACAAAACAAATGTTTTCTCCAGAACCCAAAGTTTTACAGTCTAGAAACCTGTGTAGGATACTTACCCAAAAGAAGTGTAGATGCTGCACATGACTTCCCAAAGAGGTGCACATGCTACATATGACTGTGAGTCCTCTTCACTTGGTTCACTCTTTTCGAAGGGAACGACTTGCATGAACATGTTTCATGGAAACGTCATAAAACAAGTGTGATTTCCTCCTGAACACAAAGACTTACAATACAGAAACTTCTGTACGATACTTCTCCTAAAGAAGTGCACTTGCAACATTTAACTCTGAGTCCTCCGCACTTGGTTCTCTATTTTGTGAAATCATGGCCTGTGTGAACATGTGCCATTCCAATGTCAGAAAACAAGTATGATTTTTGCCTGAACACAAAAGTTAAAGTTTAGGAACTTCTCTAGGATACTTATCACGAAGAAGTGAAATGCCAACATTTGACTCTGAATCCTCCGCACATGGTTCACTCTTTTGGAAAATCATGGCCTGCGTGAACATGTTATGTGCGAATGTCGCAAAACGAGGATGATCTTCTCCTGAAAACAAAGTGTAACACAACAGAATCTTCTGTAGGATACTTATCCCTGAGAAGTGCACCTCCAACATTTGACTCTCAGTCCTCCTCACTTGGTTCACTATTTTGGAAAATCAAGGCCTGCGTGAACATATTCCATGAAAACGTCACAAAACCAGTGTGAATTTCTCCGGAACATAAAAAGTTACAACGTATGAACATCTACAGGAATCTTATCACTGAGAAGAGAAAGTGAAACATGGGAATTTCACGCTTCCTCACTTGGTCACTACTTTTAACTCATTACAAGCCTGAACCTAGTTGGTAGAATTGCAAAAAACAATTGTGGTTTCTCCAGAATACAAAGTTTTACAGTCTAGAATCCTGTGTAGGATACTTATCCGAAAGAAGATCACATGTTGCACATGACTTCCCAGAGAAGTGCAAATGCTACATATGACTGTGAGTCCTCTTCATTTGGTTCACTATTTTTGAAGGGAATGACATGCATGAACATGTTTCATGGAAACGTCTTTAAAAAGTGTGATTTCCTCCTGAACACAAAGAGTTACAATATATAAACTTCTGTACGATACTTCACCTAAAGAAGCGCACTTGCAACATTTAACTCTGAGTCCTCCGCACTTGGTTCTCTATTTCGTGAAATCATGGCCTGTGTGAACATGTGCCATTCCAATGTCAGAAAACAAGTATGATTTTCGCCAGAACACAAAAGTTACAGTTTAGGAACTTCTCTAGGATACTTAACCCTAAGAAGTGAAATGCCAGCATTTCACTCTGAGTCCTCCGCACTTGATTCACTCTTTTGGAAAATCATGGCCTGCGTGAACATGTTATGTGCGAATGTCGCAAAACGAATATGATCTCCTCCTGAACACAAAGCGTAACACTACAGAATCTTCTGTTGGATATTTATCCCTGAGATGTGCACCTCCAACATTTGACTCTCAATCCTCCTCACTTGGTTCACTCTTTTGGAAAATCAAGGCCTGCGTGAACATATTCCATGAAAACGTCAGAAAACCAGTGTGAATTTCCTCGGAACATAAAAAGTTAAAACGCATGAACATCTACAGGATTCTTATCACTGAGAAGAGAAAGTGAAACATGTGAATTTGACGCGTCCTCACTTTGTCACTATTTTCAAGCTCATTACAAGTCTGATCATCGTTGGTAGAATCAGCAAAAAAGAAATGTTGTTTTCTCCAGAACACAAAGTGTTACAACTAGAAACCTGTGTAGGATACTTATCCGAAAGAAGTGCACATGCTGCACATGACTTCCCAAAGAAGTGCACATGCTACATATGACTGTGAGTCCTCTTCACTTGGTTCATTATTTTCGAAAGGAACGACATGCATGAACATGTTTCTTGGAAACGTCGTAAAACAAGTGTGATTTCCTCCTGAACACAAAGAGTTACAATATAGAAACTTCTGTACGATACTTCTCCTAAAGAAGCGCACTTGCAACATTTCACTCTGAGTCCTATGCACTTGGTTCTCTATTGTGTGAAATCATCGTCTGTGTGAACATGTGCCATTCCAATGTCAGAAAACAAGTATGATTTTCGCCTGAACACAAATGTTACAGTTTAGGAACTTCTCTAGGATACTTATCCCTGAGAAGTGAAATGCCAACATTTGACTCTTAATGCTCCGCACTTGGTTCACTCTTTTGGAAAATCATGGCCTGCGTGAACATGTTATGTGCGAATGTCATGAAACGAGCATGATTTTCTCCTGAACACAAAGCGTAACACTACAGAATCTTCTGTAGGATACTTATCCCTGAGAAGTGCACCTCCAACATTTGACTCTCAGTCCTCCTCACTTGGTTCACTCTTTTGGAAAATCAAGGCCTGCGTGAACATATTCCTTAAAAATGTCACAAAACCAGTGAGAATTTCTCCGGAACATAAAAATTTACAACGTATGAACATCTACAGGATTCTTATTACTGAGAAGAAAAAGTGAAACATGTTAATTGTACGCGTCCTCACTTTGTAAATATTTTCAAGCTCATTACAAGCCTGAACATAGTTGGTAGAATCAGCACAAAACAAATGTTGTTTTCTCCAAAATACAAAGTTTCACAGTCTAGAAACCTGTGTAGGAAACTTATCCAAAAGAAGTGCACATGCTTCACATGACTTCCCAATGAAGTGCACATGCTACATATGACTGTGAATCCTCTTCACTTGGTTCAATATTTTCGAAGGGAACGTCATGCATGAACATGTTTCATGGAAATGTCGTAAAAAAGTGTGATTTCCGCCTGAACACAAAGATGTACAATGTAGAAACTTCTGTACGATACTTCTCCTAAAGTGGCGCACTTGCAACATTTAACTCTGAGTCCTCCGCACTTGGTTCTCTATTTTTTGAAATCATGGCCTGTGTGAACATGTGCCATTCCCAAGTCAGAAATAAAGTATGATTTTCGCCTGAACACAAAGGTACAGTTTAGGAACTTCTCTAGGATACTTATCCCTACGAAGTGAAATGCCAACATTTGACTCTGAATCCTCCGCACTTGGTTCACTCTTTTGGAAAATCATGGCCTGCATGAACATGTTATGTGCCAATGTCACAAAACGAGGATGATCTTCTCCTGAACACAAAGCGTAACACTACAGAATCTTCTGTAGGATACTTATCCCTGAGAAGTGCACCTCCAACATTTGACTCTCAGTCCTCCTCACTTGGTTCACTATTTTGGAAAATCAAGGCCTGCTTGAACATATTCCTTGAAAACGTCACAAAACCAGTGTGAATTTCTCCTGAACATAAAAAGATACAATGCATGAACATCTACAGGATTCTTATCACTGAGAAGAGAAAGTGAAACATGTGAATTTGACGCTTCCTCACTTGGTCACAACTTTTAACCTCATTAAAAGCCTGAACCTAGTTGGTAGAATCAGCACAAAACAAATGTGGTTTCTCCAGAATATAAAGTGTTACAGTCTAGAAACCTGTGTAGGATACTTATCCCAAGGAAGTGCACATGCTGCACATGACTTCCCAATGAAGTGCATATGCTACATATGACTGTGATTCTTCTTCACTTGGTTCACTATTTTCGAAGGAAACGACATGCATGAACATGTTTCATGGACACGTCGCAAAACAAGTGTGATTTCCTCCTGAACACAAAGATTTATCATATAGAAACTACTGTACGATATTTCTCCTAAAGAAGCGCACTTGCAACATTTAACTCTGAGTCCTCCGCACTTGGTTGTCTATTTTGTGAAATCATGGCCTGTGTGAACATGTGCCATTCCAATATCAGAAAACAAGTATGATTTTCGCCTGAACACAAAAGATACAGTTTATGAACGTCTCTAGGATACTTATCCAAAAGACGTGAAATGCCAACATTTGACTCTGAATCCTGCGCACTTGGTTCACTCTTTTGGAAAATCATGGCCTGCGTGAACATGTTATGTGCGAATGTCGCGAAACAAGGATGATCTTCTCCTGAACACAAAGCGTAACACTACAGAATCTTCTGTAGGATACTTATCCCTGAGAAGTGCACCTCCAACATTTGACTCTCAGTCCTCCTCAGTTGGTTCACTCTTTTGGAAAATCAAGGCCTGCGTGAACATATTCCATAAAAATCTCACAAAAACAGTGTGAATTTCTCCTGAACATAAAAATTTACAATGTATGAACATCTACAGGATTCTTATTACTGAGAAGAAAAAGTGAAACATGTGAATTGTACGCGTCCTCACTTTGTCACTATTTTCAAGCTCATTACAAGCCGGAACATAGTTGGTAGAATCAGTACAAAACAAATGTGGTTTCTCCAGAATACAAAGTTTTACAATCTAGAAACCTGTGGAGGATACTTATCCGAAAGAATTTCACATGCTGCACATAACTTCCCAAAGAAGTGCACATGCTACATATGACTGTGAGTCCTCTTCACTTGGTTCCTATTTTTAAAGGGAACGACATGCATGAACATGTTTCATGGAAACGTCGTAAAAAAGTGAGATTTCCTCCTGAACACAAAGAGGTACAATATAGAAACTTCTGTACGATACTTCTCCTAAAGTGGCGCACTTGCAACATTTAACTCTGAGTCCTCCGCACTTGGTTCTCTATTTTTTGAAATCATGGCCTGTGTGAACATGTGCCATTCCCAGGTCAGAAATAAAGTATGATTTTCGCCTGAACACAAAGGTACAGTTTAGGAACTTCTCTAGGATACTTATCCCTACGAAGTGAAATGCCAACATTTGACTCTGAATCCTCCGCACTTGGTTCACTCTTTTGGAAAATCATGGCCTGCGTGAACATGTTATGTGCCAATGTCACAAAACGAGGATGATCTTCTCCTGAACACAAAGCGTAACACTACAGAATCTTCTGTAGGATACTTATCCCTGAGAAGTGCACCTCCAACATTTGACTCTCAGTCCTCCTCACTTGGTTCACTATTTTGAAAATCAAGGCCTGCTTGAACATATTCCATGAAAACGTCACAAAACCAGTGTGAATTTCTCCTGAACATAAAAAGATACAATGCATGAACATCTACAGGATTCTTATCACTGAGAAGAGAAAGTGAAACATGTGAATTTGACGCGTCCTCACTTGGTCACAACTTTTAACCTCATTACAAGCCTGAACCTAGTTGGTAGAATCAGCACAAAACAAATGTGGTTTCTCCAGAATATAAAGTGTTACAGTCTAGAAACCTGTGTAGGATACTTATCCCAAGGAAATGCACATGCTGCACATGACTTCCCAATGAAGTGCATATGCTACATATGACTGTGATTCCTCTTCACTTGGTTCACTATTTTTGAAGGGAACGACATGCATGAACATGTTTCATGGAAACGTCGTAAAAAAGTGAGATTTCCTCCTGAACACAAAGAGGTACAATATAGAAACTTCTGTACGATACTTCTCCTAAAGAAGCGCACTTGCAACATTTCACTCTGAGTCCTCCGCACTTGCTTCTCTATTTTGCGAAATCATGCCCTGTGTGAACATGTGCCATTCACATGTGAGAAAAAGTATGATTTTCGCCTGAACACAAAAGTTACAGTTTAGGAATTTCTCTAGGATACTTATTCCTAAGAAGTGAAATGCCAACATTTGACTCTGAATCCTCTGCATTTGGTTCACCCTTTTGGAAAATCATGGCGTGCGTGAACATGTTATGTGCGAATGTCACAAAACGAGTATGATCCTCTCCTGAACACAAAGTGTAACACTCCAGAATCTTCTGTAGGATACTTATCCCTGAGAAGTGCACCTCCAACATTTGCCTCTCAGTCCTCCTCACTTGGTACACTCTTTTGGAAAATCAAGGCCTGCGTGAACATATTCCATGACAATGTAACAAAACCAGTGTGAATTTCTCCTGAACATAAAAAGTTACAATGTATGAACATCTACAGGATTCTTATCACTGAGCAGAAAAAGGGAAACATGTGAATTTGACGCGTCCTCACTTGGTCACTATTTTCAAGCTCATTACAAGCCTGAACATAGTTAGTAGAATCAGCACAAAACAAATGTTTTCTCCAGAACCCAAAGTTTTACAGTCTAGAAACCTGTGTAGTATACTTACCCAAAAGAAGTGCAGATGCTGCACATGACTTCCCAAAGAGGTGCACATGTTACATATGACTGTGAGTCTTCTTCACTTGGTTCACTATTTTCGAAGGGAACGACGTGCATGAACATGTTTCATGGAAACGTCGCAAAACACGTGTGATTTTCTCCTGAACACAAAGAGTTATCATATAGAAACTTCTGTACTATATTTCTCCTAAAGAAGCCCACTTGCAACATTTAACTCTGAGTCTTCCGCACTTGGTTCTCTATTTTGCGAAATCATGGCCTGTGTGGACATGTGCCATTCCAATATCAGAAAACAAGTATGATTTTCGCCTGAACACAAAAGGTACAGTTTAGGAACTTCTATAGGATACTTATCCCTAAGAAGTGAAATGCCAACATTTGACTCTGAATCCTGCACACTTGTTTCACTCTTTTGGAAAATCATGGTCTGCGTAAACATGTTATGTGCGAATGTCGCAAAACGAGGATGATCTTCTCCTGAACACAAAGCATAATAGTACAGAATCTTCTGTAGGATACTTATCACTGAGAAGTGCACCTCCAACATTTGACTCTCAGTCCTCCTTACTTGGTTCACTATTTTGGAAAATCAAGGCCTGTGTGAACATATTCCATGAAAACGTCACAAAATCAGTGTGAATTTCACCGGAACATAAAAAGTTACAACGTATGAACATCTACAGGATTCTTATCACTGAGAAGAGAAAGTGAAACATGTGAATTGGACGCATCCTCACGTGTTCACTATTTTCAAGCTCATTTCAAGCTTTAACATAATTGGTAGAATCAGCACAAAACAAATGTTGTTTTCTCCAGAATACAAAGTTTTACAGTTTAGAAACCTGTGTAGCATACTTATCCGAACGAAGTGAAGATGCTGCACATGACTTCCCAAAGAAATGCCCATGTTACATAAGACTGTAAGTCCTCTTCACTTGGTTCACTATTTTTGAAGGGAACGACATGCATTAGCATGTTTCATGGAAACGTAGTAAAAAAAAGTGTGATTTCCTCCTGAACACAAAGAGTTCCAATATAGAAACTTCTGTACGATACTTCTCCTAAAGAAGCCCACTTTCAACATTTAACTCAGAGTCCTCCACACTTGGTTCTCTATTTTGTGAAATCATGGCCTGTGTGAACATTTGCCAATCCAAAGTCAGAAAACAAGTATGATTTTTGCCTGAACTCAAGAGTTACAGTTTAGGAACTTCTCTAGGATACTTATCCCTAAGAAATGAAATGCCAACATTTGACTCTGAATCCTCCGCATTCAGTTCACTCTTTTGGAAAATCATGGCCTGCGTGAACATGTTATGTGCGAATGTCGCAAAACGAATATGATCTCCTCCTGAATACAAAGCGTAACACTACAGAATCTTCTGTAGGATAGTTATCCCTGAGAAGTGCACCTCCAAAATTTGACTCTCAGTCCTCCTCACTTGTTTCACTCTTTTGGAAAATCAAGGCCTGCGTGAACATATTCCCTGAAAACGTCACAAAACCAGTGTGAATTTCTCCGGAACATAAAAAGTTACAACGTATGAATATCTACAGGTTTCTTATCACTGAGAAGAGAAAGTGAAACATGTGAATTGGACGCATCCTCACTTGGTCACTATTTTCAAGCTCATTACAAGCCTGAACATAGTTGGTAGAATCAGCACAAAACAAATGTTGTTTTCTCCAGAATACAAAGTTTTACAGTCCATAAACCTTTGTAGGATACTTATCCGAAAGAAGTGCACATGATGCACATGACTTCCCAAAGAAGTGCACATGATACATATGGCTGTGAGTCCTCTTCACTTGGTTCATTGTTTTCGAAGGGAACGACATGCATGAACATGTATCATGGAATCGTCGTAAAACAAGTGTGATTTCCTCCTGAACACAAAGAGTTACAATATAGAATCTTCTGTACGATACTTCTCCTAAAGTGGCGCACTTGCAACATTTAACTCTGAGTCCTCTGCACTTGGTTCTCTATTTTGTGAAATCATGGCCTGTGTGAACATGTGCCATTCCAATGTCAGAAAACAAGTATGATTTTCGCCTGAACACAAAAGTTACAGTTTAGGAACTTCTGTAGGATACTTATCCCTAAGAAGTGAAATGCCAACATTTGACTCTGAATGCTCCTAACTTGGTTGACTCCTTTGGAAAATCATGGCCTGGGTGAACATATTATGTGCGAATGTCGCAAAACGAGGATGATCTTCTCCTGAACACAAAGCGTAACACTACAGAATCTTATGTAGGATACTAATCCGTGAGAAGTGCACCTCCAACATTTGACTATCAGTCCTCCTCACTTGGTTCACTGTTTTGGAATATCAAGGCCTGCGTGAACACAGTCCATGAAAACGTGACAAAACCAGTGTGAATTTCTCCGGAACATAAAAAGTTACAACGTATGAACATCTACAGGATTCTTATCACTGAGAAGGGAAAGTGAAACATGTGAATTGGACACGTCCTCACTTGGTCACTATTTTCAAGCTCATTACAAGCCTGAACATAGTTGGTAGAATCAGCACAAAACAAATGTTGTTTTCTCCAGAATACAAAGTTTTACAGTCTAGAAACCTGTGTAAGATACTTATTCAAAAGAAGTGCACATGCTGCACATGACTTCCCAAAGAAGTGCACATGCTACATATGACTGTGAGTCCCCTTCACTTGGGTCACTATATTCGAAGAGAACGAAAGCATGAACATGTTTCATGGAAACGTCGTAAAACAACTTTGATTTCCTCCTGAACACAAAGAGTAACAATATAGAAATTTCGGTATGATATTTCTCCTAAAGAAGCACACTTGCAACATTTAACTCTCAGTCCTCCGAACTTGGTTCTCTATTTTGTGAAATCATGGCCTGTGTGAACATGTGCCAATCCAAAGTCAGAAAACAAGTATGATTTTGGCCTGAACACAAAAGTTACAGTTTAGGAACTTCTCTAGGATACTTATCCCTAAGAATTGAAATGCCAATATTTGACTCTGTATCCTCCGCACTTTGTTCACTCTTTTGGAAAATCATGGTCTGCGTGAACATGTTATGTGCAAATGTCGCAAAAAGAATATGATCTCTTCCTGAACACAAAGCGTAACACTACAGAATCTTCTGTAGGATACTTATCCCTGAGAAGTGCACCTCCAACATTTGACTCACAGTCCTCCTCACTTGGTTCACTCTTTTGGAAAATCAAGGCCTGCGTGAACACAGTCCATAAAAATGTCACAAAACCAGTGTGAATTTCTCCGGAACATAAAAATTTACAATGTATGAACATCTACAGGATTCTTATTACTGAGAAGAAAAAGTGAAACATGTGAATTTCACGCGTCCTCACTTTGTCACTATTTTCAAGCTCATTATAAGCCTGAACATAGTTGGTAGAATCAGCACAAAACAAATGTGGTTTCTCCAGAATACAAAGTTTTACAATCTAGAAACCTGTGTAGGATACTTATCCGAAAGAAGTTCACATGCTGCACATGACTTCCCGAAGAAGTGCACATGCTACATATGACTGTGAGTCCTCTTCACTTGGTTCACTATTTTTGAAGGGAACGACATGCATGAACATGTTTCATGGAAACGTCGTAAAAAAGTGAGATTTCCTCCTGAACACAAAGAGGTACAATATAGAAACTTCTGTACGATACTTCTCCTAACGAAGCGCACTTGCAACATTTCACTCTGAGTCCTCCGCACTTGGTTCTCTATTTTGTGAAATCATGGCCAGTGTTAACATGTGCCATTCACATGTGAGAAAAAAGTATGATTTTCGCCTGAACACAAAAAGGTACAGTTTAGAAGCTTCTATAGAATACTTATCCCGAAGAAGTGAAATGCCAACATTTGACTCTGAATCCTGCGCACTTGGTTCACTCTTTTGGAAAATCATGGCCTGAGTGAACATGTTATGTGCGAATTTCGCAAAACGAGGATGATCTTCTCCTGAACCCAAAGCGTAACACTACAGAATCTTCTGTTGGATACTTATCCCTGAGAAGTGCACCTCCAACATTTGATTCTCAGTCCTCCTTACTTGGTTCACTATTTTGGAAAATCAAGGCCTGCGTGAACATATTCCATGAAATGTCACAAAACCAGTGTGAATTTCACCGGAACATAAAAAGTTACAACGTATGAACATCTACAGGATTCTTATCACTGAGAAGAGAAAGTGAAACATGTGAATTGGACACGTCCTCACTTGGTCACTATTTTCAAGCTCATTAATAACCTGAACAGAGTTGGTAGAATAAGCACAAAAAAATGTTGTTTTCTCCAGAGTACAAAGTGTTACAGTCTAGAAACCTGTGTAGGATACTTATCCGAAAGAAGTGCACATACTGCACATGACTTCCCAAAGAAGTGCCCATGCTACATATGACTGTGAGTTCTCTTCACTTGGTTCACTATTTTCGAAGGGAACGACGTGCATGAACATGTTTCATGGAAACGTCGTAAAACAAGTTTGATTTCCTCCTGAACACAAAGAGTTACAATATAGAAACTTCTGTACGATACTTCTCCTAACGACGAGCACTTGCAGCATTTAACTCTGAGTCCTCCGCACTTGGTCTTCTATTTTGTGAAATCCTGGCCTGTGTGAACATGTGCCAATCCAATGTCAGAAAACAAGTATGATTTTCGCCTGAACAGAAAAGTTACAGTTTAGGAACTTCTCTAGGATACATATCCCTAAGAAATGAAATGCCAACATTGGATTCTTAATCCTCTGCACTCAGATCACTCTTTTGGAAAATCATGGCCTGTGTGAACATGTTATGTGCGAATGTCGCAAACCGAGGATGATCTTCCCCTGAACACAAAGCGTAACACTACAGAATCTTCTGTAGGATACTTATCCCTGAGAAGTGCACCTCCAACATTTGAATCACAGTTCTTTTCACTTGGTTCACTGTTTTGGAAAATCAAGGCCTGCGTGAATATATTCCATGAAAACGTCACAAAACCAGTGTGAATTTCTCCGGAACATAAAATGTTACAACGTATGAACATCTATAGGATTCTTATCACTGAGAAGAGAAAGTGAAACTTGTGAATTGGACGCGTCCTCACTTGGTCACTATTTTCAAGCTCGTTAAAAACCTGAACAGAGTTGGTAGAATCAGCACAAAACAAATGTTGTTTTCTCCAGAATACAAAGTGTTAAGGTCTAGAAACCTGTGTAGGATACATATATGAAAGAAGTGCAAATGCTGCACATGACTTCCCAAAGAAGTGCACATGCTACATATGACTGTGAGTTCTCTTCACTTGGTTTAATATTTTAGAAGGGAACGACATGCTTGAACATGTTTCATGGAAACGTCGTAAAACAAGTGTGATTTCCTCCTGAACACAAAGAGTTACAAATATAGAAACTTCTGTAAGATACTTCTCCAAAAGAAGCGCACAGCAACATTTAACTCTGAGTCCTGACCACTTGGATCTCTATTTTGTGAAATCATGGCCTGTGTGAACATGTACCATTCAAATGTCAGAAAACAAGTATGATTTTCGCCTGAACACAAAAGTTACAGTTTAGGAACTTCTCTAGGATACTTATCCCTAAGGAGTGAAATGCCAATATTTGACTCTGAATCCTCTGCACATGGTTCACTCTTTAGGGAAATCATGGCCTGCGTGAACATGTTACGTGGGAATGTCTCAAAACGAGGATGATCTTTTCCTGAACACAAAGCGTTATACTACAGAATCTTCTGTAGGATACTTATCCCTGAGAAGTGCACCTCCAACATTGGACTCACAGTCCTCCTCATTTGGTTCACTCTTTTGGAAAATCAAGGCCTGCGTGAAAATATTCCATGAAAACGTCACAAAACCAGTGTGAAGTTCTCCGGAACATAAAAAGTTACAACGTATGAACATCTACAGGATTCTTATCTTGAGAAGAGAAAGTGAAACATGTGAATTTTACGCGTCCTCACTTGGTCGCTATTTTCAAGCTCATTACAAGCCTGAACATAGTTGGTAGAATCAGCACAAAACAAATGTTGTGTTCTCCAGAATACAAAGTGTTCCAGTCTAGAAACCTGTGTAGGATACTTATCCGAAAGAAGTGCACATGCGACATATGACTGTGATTCCTCTTCACTTGGTTCACTATTTTCGAAGGGAACGACATGCATGAACATGTTTCATGGAAACGTCGTAAAACAAGTGTGATTTTCTCCTGAACACAAAGAGTTACAAAATAGAAACTTCTCTACGATACTTCTCCTAAAGAAGCGCACTTGCAATTTTTAACTCTGAGTCCTCCGCACTTGGTCCTCTATTTTGTGAAATCATGGCCTGTGTGAACATGTGCCATGCAAATGTCTGAAAACAAGTATGATTTTCCCCTAAACACAAAAGGTACAGTTTAGGAACTTCTCTAGGATACTTATCCCTAAGAAATGAAATGCCAACATTTGACTCTGAATCCTCTGCATTTGGGTCAACCTTTTGTAAAATCATGGCCTGCGTGAACATGTTATGTGCGAATGTCACAAAATGAGTATGATCCTCTCCTGAACACAAAGCGTAACACTCCAGAATCTTCTGTAGGATACTTATCCCTGAGAAGTGCACCTCCAACATTTGACTCTCAATCCTCCTCACTTGGTACACTCTTTTGGAAAATCAAGGCCTGCGTGAACATATTCCATGAAAATGTAACAAAACCAGTGTGAATTTCTCCTGAAATAAAAAGTTATAAAGTATGAACATCTACAGGATTCTTATCACTGAGCAGAAAAAGGGAAACATGTGACTTTGACGCGTCCTCACTTGGTCACTATTTTCAAGCTCATTACAAGCCTGAACATAGTTAGTAGAATCAGCACAAAACAAATGTTTTCTCCAGAACCCAAAGTTTTACAGTCTAGAAACCTGTGTAGGATACTTACCCAAAAGAAGTGTAGATGCTGCACATGACTTCCCAAAGAGGTGCACATGCTACATATGACTGTGAGTCCTCTTCACTTGGTTCACTCTTTTCGAAGGGAACGACTTGCATGAACATGTTTCATGGAAACGTCATAAAACAAGTGTGATTTCCTCCTGAACACAAAGACTTACAATACAGAAACTTCTGTACGATACTTCTCCTAAAGAAGCGCATTTGCAACATTTAACTCTGAGTCCTCCGCACTTGGTTCTCTATTTTGTGAAATCATGGCCTGTGTGAACATGTGCCATTCACATGTGAGAAAACAATTATGATTTTTCGCCTGAACACGAAAGTTACTGTTTAGGAACTTCTGTAGGATACTTATCCCTAAGAAGTGAAATGCCAACATTTGACTCTGAATGCTTCGCACTTGGTTCACTCTTTTGGAAAATAATGGCCTGCATGAACATGTTATGTGCGAATGTGGCAAAACGAGGATGATCTCCTGAACACAAAGTGTAACACTATAGAATCTTCTGTCGGATACTTATCCCTGAGAAGTGCACCTCCAACTATTTGAATCTCAGTCCTCCTCACTTGGTTCACTCTTTTGGAAAGTCAAGGCCTGCGTGAACATATTCCATGAAAACGTCACAAAACCAGTGTGAATTTCTCTGCAACATAAAAAGTTACAACGTATGAACATCTACAGGATTCTTATCACTGAGAAGAGAAAGTGAAACATGTAAATTTGACGTGTCCTCAATTGGTCACTATTTTCAAGCTCATTACAAGCCTGAACATCGTTTATGAATCAGCACAAAACAAATTTTGTTTTCTCCAGAATACAAAGTTTTACAGTCTAGAAACCTGTGTAAGATACTTATTCAAAAGAAGTTCACATGCTGCACATGACTTCCCAAAGAAGTGCACATGCTACATATGACTGTGAGTCCCCTTCACTTGGGTCACTATATTCGAAGAGAACGAAAGCATGAACATGTTTCATGGAAACGTCGTAACACAACTTTGATTTCCTCCTGAACACAAAGAGTAACAATATAGAAATTTCGGTATGATATTTCTCCTAAAGAAGCACACTTGCAACATTTAACTCTCAGTCCTCCGAACTTGGTTCTCTATTTTGTGAAATCATGGCCTGTGTGAACCTGTGCCATTCCCATGTCAGAAAACAAGTATGATTTTTGCCTGAACACAAAAGTTACAGTTGAGGTACTTCTCTAGGAAACTTATCCCTGAGAAGTGAAATGCCAACATTTGACTCTGAATCCTCCGCACTTGGTTCACTCTTTTGGAAAATCATGGCCTGTGTGAACATATTATGTGCGAATGTCGCAAAACGAGGATGATCTTCTCCTGAACCCAAAGCGTAACACTACAGAATCTTCTGTAGGATACTTCTCCGTGAGAAGTGCACCTCCAACATTTGACTCTCAGTCCTCCTCACTTGGTTCACTATTGTGGAAAACCAAGGCCTGCATGAGCATATTCCATGAAAACGTCACAAAACCAGTGTGGATTTTTCCTGAACATAAAAAGTTACAACGTATGAACATCTACAGAATTCTTATCACTAAGAAGAGAAAGTGAAACATGTGAATTGGACGCGTCCTCACTTGGTCACTATTTTCAAGCTCATTACAAGCCTGAACATAGTTGGCTGAATCAGCACAAAACAAATGTTGTTTTCTCCAGAATACAAAGTTTTCACTCTAGAAACCTGTGTAGGGTACTTATCCGAAAGAACTGCACATGCTGCACATGACTTCCCAAAGAAGTGCACATGCAACATATGACTGTGAGTCCTCTTCACTTGGTTCACTATTTTCGAAGGGAACGACATTCATGAACATGTTTCAAGGAAACATCGTAAAACATGTGTGATTTCCTACTGAACACAAAGAGTTACAATATAGAAACTTCTGTACGATACTTCTCCTAAAGAGGCGCACTAGCAACATTTAACTCTGAGTCCTCCGCACTTGGTTCTCTATTTTGGAAATCATGGCCTGTGTGAAAATGTGCCATTCCAATGTCAGAAAACAAGTATGATTTTCGCAAGAACACAAAAGTTAAAGTTTAGGAACTTCTCTAGGATACTTATCACGAAGAAGTGAAATGCCAACATTTGACTCTGAATCCTCCGCACATGGTTCACTCTTTTCGAAAATCATGGCCTGCGTGAACATGTTATGTGCGAATGTCAGAAAACGAGGATGATCTTCTCCTGAACACAAAGCGTAAGACTACAGAATATTCTGTAGGATACTTATCCCTGAGAAGTGCACCTCCAACATTTGACTCTCAGTACTCCTCACTTGGTTCACTATTTTGGAAAACCAAGGACTACATGAACATAGTCCATGAAAACGTCACAAAACCAGTGTGAATTTCTCCTGAACATAAAAATTTACAACATATGAACATCTACAGGATTCTTATCACTGAGAAGAGAAAGTGAAACATGTGAATTGGACGCGTCCTCACTTGGTCACTGTTTTCAAGCTCATTACAAGCCTGAACATAGTTGGTAGAATCAGCACAAAACAAATGTTGTTTTCTCCAGAATGCAAAGTGTTACAGTCTAGAAACCTGTGTAGGATACTTATCCGAAAGAAGTGCACATGCTGCACATGACTTCCCAAAGAAGTGCACATGCTAGATATGGCTGTAAGTCCTCTTCACTTGGTTCACTATTTTCGAAGGGAATGACATGCATGAACATGTTTCATGGAAACGTCGTAAAACAAGTGTGATTTCCTCCTGAACACAAAGAGTTGCAATATAGATAGTTCTGTACGATGCTTCTCCTAAAGAAGCGCACTTGCAACATTTAACTCTGAGTCCTCCGCACTTGGTGCTCTATTTTGTGAAATCATGGCCTGTGTGAACATGTGCCATTCCAATGTCAGAAAACAAGTATGATTTTTGCCTGAACACAAAAGTTAAAGTTTAGGAACTTCTCTAGGATACTTATCACGAAGAAGTGAAATGCCAACATTTGACTCTGAATCCTCCGCACATGGTTCACTCTTTTGGAAAATCATGGCCTGCGTGAACATGTTATGTGCCAATGTCGCAAAACGAGGATGATCTTCTCCTGAACACAAAGCGTAACACTACAGAATCTTCTGTAGGATACTTATCCCTGAGAAGTGCACCTCCAACATTTGACTCTCAGTCCTCCTCACTTGGTTCACTATTTTGGAAAATCAAGGCCTGCGTGAACATATTCCATGAAAACGTCACAAAACCAGTGTGAATTTCTCCGGAACATAAAAAGTTACAACGTATGAACATCTACAGGAATCTTATCACTGAGAAGAGAAAGTGAAACATGGGAATTTCACGCTTCCTCTCTTGGTCACTACTTTTAACTCATTACAAGCCTGAACCTACTTGGTAGAATCGCACAAAACAATTGTGGTTTCTCCAGAATACAAAGTTTTACAGTCTAGAATCCTGTGTAGGATACTTATCCGAAAGAAGATCACATGTTGCACATGACTTCCCAGAGAAGTGCAAATGCTACATATGACTGTGAGTCCTCTTCATTTGGTTCACTATTTTTGAAGGGAATGACATGCATGAACATGTTTCATGGAAACGTCTTTAAAAAGTGTGATTTCCTCCTGAACACAAAGAGTTACAATATAGAAACTTCTGTACGATACTTCACCTAAAGAAGCGCACTTGCAACATTTAACTCTGAGTCCTCCGCACTTGGTTCTCTATTTCGTGAAATCATGGCCTGTGTGAACATGTGCCATTCCAATGTCAGAAAACAAGTATGATTTTCGCCAGAACACAAAAGTTACAGTTTAGGAACTTCTCTAGGATACTTAACCCTAAGAAGTGAAATGCCAGCATTTCACTCTGAGTCCTCCGCACTTGATTCACTCTTTTGGAAAATCATGGCCTGCGTGAACATGTTATGTGCGAATGTCGCAAAACGAGGATGTTCTTCTCCTGAACACAAAGTGTAACCCTACAGAATCTTCTGTAGGATACTTTTCCCAAAGAAGTGCACCTCCAACATTTGACTCTCAGTCCTCCCTACTTGGTTCACTATTTTGGAAAATCAAGGCCCTCGTGAACATATTCCACGGAAACGTCACAAAACCAGTGTGAATTTCTCCACAACATAAAGAGTTACAACATATGAACATCTACAGTATTCTTATCACTGATAAGAGAAAGTGAAACATGTGAATTGGACGCGTCCTCACTTGGTCACTATTTTCAAGCTCATTACAAGACTGAACATAGTTGGTAGAATCAGCACAAAACAAATGTTGTTTTCTCCAGAATGCAAAGTGTTACAGTCTAGAAACCTGTGTAGGATACTTATCCGAAAGAAGTGCACATGCTGCACATGAGTTCCCAAAGAAGTGCACATGCTAGATACGACTGTGAGTCCTCTTCACTTGGTTCACTATATTCGAAGGGAACGACATGCATGAACATGTTTCATGGAAACATTGTTAAACAAGTGTGATTTGCTCCTGAACACAAAGGATTACAATATAGAAACTTATGTACGATACTTCTCCTAACGAAGAGCACTTGCAGCATTTAACTCTGAGTCCTCCGCACTTGGTCCTCTATTTTGTGAAATCATGGCCTGTGTGAACATGTGCCAATCCAATGTGAGAAAACAAGTATGATTTTCGCCTGAACTGAAAAGTTACAGTTTAGGAACTTCTCTAGGATACGTATCCCTAAGAAGTGAAATGCCAACATTGGATTCTGAATCCTCCACACTCAGATCACTCTTTTGGAAAATCATGGCCTGCGTGAACATGTTATGTACGAATGTCGCAAAACAAGGATGATCTTCCCCTGAACACAAAGCGTAACACTACACAATCTTCTGTAGGATACTTATCACTGAGAAGTGCACCTCCAACTTTTGAATCACAGTCCTTTTCACTTGGTTCACTGTTTTGGAAAATCAAGGCCTGCGTGAACATATTCCATGAAAACGTCACAAAACCAGTGTGAATTTCTCCGGAACATAAAAAGTTACAACGTATGAACATCTACAGGATTCTTATCACTGAGAAGAGAAAGTGAAACATGTGAATTGGACGCGTCCTCACTTGGTCACTATTTTCAAGCTCATTACAAGCCTGAATATAGTTGGTAGAATCAGCACAATACAAATGTTGTTTTCTCCAGAATAAAAAGTTTTACAGTCCAGAAACCTGTGTAGGATACTTATCTGAGAGAAGTGCACATGCTGCACATGACTTCCCAAAGAACTGCACATGCTACATATGACTGTGAGTCCTCTTCACTTGGTTAATTATTTTCGAAGGGAACGTCATGCATGAACATGTGTATCATGGAAACGTCGTAAAACATGTGTGATTTCCTCCTGAACACAAAGAATTACAATATAGAAACTTCTGTACGATACTGCTCCTAAAGAAGCGCACTTGCAACTTTTAACTCTGAGTCCTCCGCACTTGGTTCTTTTTTGTGTGAAATCATGGCATGTGTGAACATGTGCCATTCACATATCAGAAAACAAGTATGATTTTCGCCTGAACACAAAAGTTACAGTTTAGGAACTTCTCTAGGATACTTATACTTAAGAAGTGAAATGCCAATATTTGACTCTGTATCCTCCGCACTTTGTTCACTCTTTTGGAAAATCATGGCCTGCATGAACATATTCCACGAACACGTCACAAAACCAGTGTGAATTTCTCCGGAACATAAAAAGTTACAACGTATGAACGTCTACAGGATTCTTATCACTGAGAAGAGAAAGTGAAACATGTGAATTTGACGTGTACTCACTTGGTCACTACTTTCAAGCTCATTACAAGCCTGAACATAGTTGGTAGAATCAGCACAAAAGAAATGTTGTTTTCTCCAGAATACAACGTGTTACAGTCTATAAACCTGTGTAGGATACTTATCCGAAAGAAGTGCACATGCTGCACATGAGTTCCCAAAGAAGTGCACATGCTAGATACGACTGTGAGTCCTCTTCACTTGGTTCACTATATTCGAAGGGAACGACATGCATGAACATGTTTCATGGAAACATCGTTAAACAAGTGTGATTTGCTCCTGAACACAAAGGATTACAATATAGAAACTTATGTACGATACTTCTCCTAACGAAGAGCACTTGCAGCATTTAACTCTGAGTCCTCCGCACTTGGTCCTCTATTTTGTGAAATCATGGCCTGTGTGAACATGTGCCAATCCAATGTGAGAAAACAAGTATGATTTTCGCCTGAACTGAAAAGTTACAGTTTAGGAACTTCTCTAGGATACGTATCCCTAAGAAGTGAAATGCCAACATTGGATTCTGAATCCTCCACACTCAGATCACTCTTTTGGAAAATCATGGCCTGCGTGAACATGTTATGTACGAATGTCGCAAAACAAGGATGATCTTCCCCTGAACACAAAGCGTAACACTACACAATCTTCTGTAGGATACTTATCACTGAGAAGTGCACCTCCAACTTTTGAATCACAGTCCTTTTCACTTGGTTCACTGTTTTGGAAAATCAAGGCCTGCGTGAACATATTCCATGAAAACGTCACAAAACCAGTGTGAATTTCTCCGGAACATAAAAAGTTACAACGTATGAACATCTACAGGATTCTTATCACTGAGAAGAGAAAGTGAAACATGTGAATTGGACGCGTCCTCACTTGGTCACTATTTTCAAGCTCATTAAAAACCTGAACAGAGTTGGTAGAATCAGCACAAAACAAATGTTGTTTTCTCCAGAATACAAAGTGTTAAGGTCTAGAAACCTGTGTAGGATACATATCTGAAAGAAGTGCAAATGCTGCACATGACTTCCCAAAGAAGTGCACATGCTACATATGACTGTGAGTTCTCTTCACTTGGTTTACTATTTTAGAAGGGAACGACATGCATGAACATGTTTCATGGAAATGTCGTAAAACAAGTGTGATTTCCTCCTGAACACAAAGAGTTACAAATATAGAAACTTCTGTAAGATACTTCTCCAAAAGAAGCGCACAGCAACATTTAACTCTGAGACCTGACCACTTGGATCTCTATTTTGTGAAATCATGGCCTGTGTGAACATGTACCATTCAAATGTCAGAAAACAAGTATGATTTTCACCTGAATACAAAAGTTACAGTTTAGGAACTTCTCTAGGATACTTATCACGAAGAAGTGAAATGCCAACATTTGACTCTGAATCCTCCGCACATGTTTCACTCTTTAGGGAAATAATGGCCTGCGTGAACATGTTATGTGCGAATGTCTCAAAACGAGGATGATCTTCTCCTGAACACAAAGCGTTATACTACAGAATCTTCTGTAGGATACTTATCCCTGAGAAGTGCACCTCCAACATTGGACTCTCAGTCCTCCTCACTTGGTTCACTCTTTTGGAAAATCAAGGCCTGCGTGAAAATATTCCATGAAAACGTCACAAAACCAGTGTGAAGTTCTCCGGAACATAAAAAGTTACAATGTATGAACATCTACAGGATTCTTATCTTGAGAAGAGAAAGTGAAACATGTGAATTTTACGCGTCCTCACTTGGTCGCTATTTTCAAGCTCATTACAAGCCTGAACATAGTTGGTAGAATCAGCACAAAACAAATGTTGTGTTCTCCAGAATACAAAGTGTTCCAGTCTAGAAACCTGTGTAGGATACTTATCCGAAAGAAGTGCACATGCGACATATGACTGTGATTCCTCTTCACTTGGTTCACTATTTTCGAAGGGAACGACATGCATGAACATGTTTCATGGAAACGTCGTAAAAAAGTGAGATTTCCTCCTGAACACAAAGAGTTACAAAATAGAAACTTCTCTACGATACTTCTCCTAAAGAAGCGCACTTGCAATTTTTAACTCTGAGTCCTCCGCACTTGGTTCTCTATTTTGTGAAATCATGGCCTGTGTGAACATGTGCCATGCAAATGTCTGAAAACAAGTATGATTTTCGCCTGAACACAAAAGTTACAGTTTAGGAACTTCTCTAGGATACTTATCACTAAGAAGTGAAATGCCAACATTTGACTCTGAATCCTCTGCATTTGGTTCACCCTTTTGGAAAATCATGGTCTGCGTGAACATGTTATGTGCGAATGTCACAAAATGAGTATGATCCTTTCCTGAACACAAAGCGTAACACTCCAGAATCTTCTGTAGGATACTTATCCCTGAGAAGTGCACCTACAATATTTGACTCTCAATCCTCCTCACTTTGTACACTCTTTTGGAAAATCAAGGCCTGCGTGAACATATTCTATGAAAATGTAACAAAACCAGTGTGAATTTCTCCTGAACATAAAAAGTCACAATGTATGAACATCTACAGGATTCTTATCACTGAGCAGAAAAAGGGAAACATGTGAATTGGACGCGTCCTCACTTGGTCACTATTTTCAAGCTCATTACAAGCCTGAACATAGTTAGTAGAATCAGCACAAAACAAATGTTTTCTCCAGAACCCAAAGTTTTACAGTCTAGAATCCTGTGTAGGATACTTACCCAAAAGAAGTGCAGATGCTGCACATGACTTCCCAAAGAGGTGCACATGCTACATATGACTGTGAGTCCTCTTCACTTGGTTCACTACTTACAAAGGGAACGACATGCATGAACATGTTTCATGGAAACGTCGCAAAACACGTGTGATTTCCTCCTGAACACAAAGAGTTATCATATAGAAACTTCTGTACGATATTTCTCCTAAAGAAGCGCACTTGCAACATTTAACTCTGAGTCTTCCGCACTTGGTTCTCTATTTTGTGAAATCATGGCCAGTGTGGACATGTGCCATTCCAAAATCAGAAAACAAGTATGATTTTCGCCTGAACACAAAAGGTACAGTTTAGGAACTTCTATAGGATACTTATCCCTAAGAAGTGAAATGCCAACATTTGACTCTGAATCCTGCACACTTGGTTCACTCTTTTGGAAAATCAAGGCCTGCATGAACATATTCCATGAAAACGTCACAAAACCAGTGTGAATTTCACCGGAACATAAAAAGTTACAACGTATGAACATCTACAGGATTCTTATCACTGAGAAGAGAAAGTGAAACATGTGAATTGGACGCGTCCTCACTTGGTCACTACTTTTAAGCTCATTACAAGTCTGAACCTAGTTGGTAGAATCAGCACAAAACGAACGTGGTTTCTCCAGAATACAAAGTTTTACAGACTAGAAACCTGTGTAGGATACGTATCCAAAAGAAGTTCAAATGCTGCACATGACTTCCCAAAGAAGTGCCCATGTTACATATGACTGTAAATCCTCTTCACTTGGTTCACTATTTTCGAAGGGAACGACGTGCATGAACATGTTTCATTGAAAAGTAGTAAAAAAAAGTGTGATTTCCTCCTGACCAAAAAGAGTTCCAATATAGAAACTTCTGTACGATACTTATCTTAAAGAAGCGCACTTTCAACATTTAACTCAGAGTCCTCCACACTTGGTTCTCTATTTTGTGAAATCATGGCCTGTGTGAACATTTGCCAATCCAAAGTCAGAAAACAAGTATGATTTTTGCCTGAACTGAAGAGTTACAGTTTTGGAACGTATCTAGGATACTTATCCCTAAGAAATGAAATGCCAACATTTGACTCTGAATCCTCCGCATTCAGTTCACTCTTTTGGAAAATCATGGCCTGCGTGAACATGTTATGTGCGAATGTCGCAAAACGAATATGATCTCCTCCTGAATACAAAGCGTAACACTACAGAATCTTCTGTTGGATACTTATCCCTGAGATGTGCACCTCCAACATTTGACTCTCAGTCCTCCTCACTTGGTTCACTCTTTTGGAAAATCAAGGCCTGCGTGAACATATTCCATGAAAACGTCAGAAAACCAGTGTGAATTTCTTCTGAACATAAAAAGTTAAAACGCATGATTATCTACAGGATTCTTATCACTGAGCAGAGAAAGTGAAACATGTGAATTTGACGCGTCCTCACTTGGACACTATTTTCAAGATCATTACAAGCCTGAACATCGTTGGTAGAATCAGCAGAAAAGAATTGTTGTTTTCTCCAGAATACAAAGTGTTACAGTCTAGAAACCTGTGTAGGATACTTATCCGAAAGAAGTGCACATGCTGCACATGACTTCCCAAAGAAGTGCACATGCTACATATGACTGTGAGTCCTCTTTACTTGGTTCATTATTTTCGAAAGGAACGACATGCATGAACATGTTTCATGGAAACGTCGTAAAACAAGTGTGATTTCCTCCTGAACACAAAGAGTTACAATATAGAAACTTCTGTACGATACTTCTCCTAAAGAAGCGCACTTGCAACATTTCACTCTGAGTCCTATGCACTTGGTTCTCTATTTTGTGAAATCATCGCCTGTGTGAACATGTGCCATTCCAATGTCAGAAAACAAGTATGATTTTCGCCTGAACACAAAAGGTATAGTTTAGGAACTTCTCTAGGATACTTATCCCTGAGAAGTGAAATGCCAACATTTGACTCTTAATGCTCCGCACTTGGTTCACTCTTTTGGAAAATCATGGCCTGCGTGAACATGTTATGTGCGAATGTGGTGAAACGAGGATGATTTTCTCCTGAACACAAAGCGTAACACTACAGAATCTTCTGTAGGATACTTATCCCTGAGAAGTGCACCTCCAACATTTGACTCTCAGTCCTCCTCACTTGGTTTACTCTTTTGGAAAATCAAGCTTGCGTGAACATATTCCTTAAAAATGTCACAAAACCAGTGAGAATTTCTCCGGAACTTAAAAATTTACAACGTATGAACATCTACAGGATTCTTATTACTGAGAAGAAGAAGTGAAACATGTGAATTGTACGCGTCCTCACTTTGTAACTATTTTCAAGCTCATTACAAGCCGGAACATAGTTGGTAGAATCAGCACAAAACAAATGTTGTTTTCTCCAAAATACTAACTTTCACAGTCTAGAAACCTGTGTAGGAAACTTATCCGAAAGAAGTGCGCATGCTTCACATGACTTCCCAATGAAGTGCACATGCTACATATGACTGTGAATCCTCTTCACTTGGTTCAATATTTTCGAAGGGAACGACATGCATGAACATGTTTCATGGAAATGTCGTAAAAAAGTGTGATTTCCGCCTGAACACAAAGAGGTACAATGTAGAAACTTCCATACGATACTTCTAAAGAAGCTCACTTGCAACATTTACCTCTGAGTCCTCCGCACTTGGTTCTCTATTTTGGGAAATCATGGCCTGTGTGAACAAGTGCTATTCCAATGTCAGAAAACAAGTATGAGTTTCGCCTGAACAGAAAAGTAATAGTTCAGGGACTTCTCTGGGATACTTATCCCTAAGAAGTGAAATGCCAACATTTGACTCTGAATCCTCCGCACTCGGTTCACTATTTTGAAAAATCATGGCCTGAGTGAAAATGTTATGTGCGAATGTCGCAAAACGAGGATGATCTTCCCCGGACACAAAGCGTAACACTACAGAATCTTCTGTAGGATACTTATCCCTGAGAAGTGCACCTCCAACATTTGACTCTCAGTCCTCCGCACTTGGTTCACTGTTTTGGAAAATCAAGGCCTGCGTGAACATATTCCATGAACACGTCACAAAACCAGTGAGAATTTCTCCGGAACATAAAAATTTACAACGTATGAACATCTACAGGATTCTTATCACTGAGAAGAGAAAGTGAAACATGTGAATTGGACGCGTTCTCACTTGGTCACTATTTTCAAGCTCATTACAAGCCTGAACATAGTTGGTAGAATCAGCACAAAACAAATGTTGTTTTCTCCGGAATACAAAGTTTTACAGTCCAGAAACCTTTGTAGGATACTTATCCGAAAGAAGTGCACATGCTGCACATGACTTCCCAATGAAGTGCACATGATACATATGACTGTGAGTCCTCTTCACTTGGTTCATTGTTTTCAAAGGGAACGACATGCATGAACATGTATCATGGAATCGTCGTAAACCAAGTGTGATTTCCTCCTGAACACAAAGAGTTAGAATATAGAAACTTCTGTACGATATTTCTCCTAAAGAAGCGCACTTGCAACATTTAACTCTGAGTCTTCCGCACTTGGTTCTCTATTTTGTGAAATCATGTCCTGTGTGAACATGTGCCATTCCAATATCAGAGAACAAGTATGATTTTCGCCTGAACACAAAAGGTACAGTTTATGAACTTCTATAGGATACTTATCCCTAAGAAGTGAAATGCCAACATTTGAGTCTGAATCCTGCACACTTGGTTCACTCTTTTGGAAAATCATGGTCTGCGTGAACATGTTATGTGCGAATGTCGCAAAACGAGGATGATCTTCTCCTGAACACAAAGCGTAATAGTACAGAATCTTCTGTAGGATACTTATCCCTGAGAAGTGCACCTCCAACATTTGACTCTCAGTCCTCCTTACTTGGTTCACTATTTTGGAAAATCAAGGCCTGCGTGAACATATTCCATGAAAACGTCACAAAACCAGTGTGAATTTCACCGGAACATAAAAAGTTACAACGTATGAACATCTACAGGATTCTTATCACTGAGAAGAGAAAGTGAAACATGTGAATTGGACGCATCCTCACTTGGTCACTATTTTCAAGCTCATTTCAAGCTTTAACATAGTTGGTAGAATCAGCACAAAACAAATGTTGTTTTCTCCAGAATACAAAGTTTTACAGTTTAGAAACCTGTGTAGCATACTTATCCGAACGAAGTGAAGATGCTGCACCTGACTTCCCAAAGAAGTGCCCATGTTACATATGACTGTGAGTCCTCTTCTCTTGGTTCACTATTTTCGAAGGGAACGACATGCATGAACATGTTTCATGGAAAAGTTGTAAAACATGTGCAATTTCCTCCTGAACACAAAGAGTTACAATATAGAAACTTCTGTACGATACTTCTGCTAAAGAAGCGCACTTGCAACATTTAACTCTGAGTCCTCTGCACTTGGTTCTCTATTTTGTGAAATCATGGCCTGTGTGAACATGTGCCATTCCAATGTCAGAAAACAAGTATGATTTTCGCCTGAACACAAAAGTTACAGTTTAGGAACTTCTCTAGGATACTTATCCCTGAGAAGTGAAATGCCAACATTTGACTCTTAATGCTCCGCACTTGGTTCACTCTTTTGGAAAATCATGGCCTGCGTGAACATGTTATGTGCGAATGTCGCGAAACAAGGATGATCTTCTCCTGAACACAAAGCGTAACACTACAGAATCTTCTGTAGGATACTTATCCCTGAGAAGTGCACCTCCAACATTTGAATCTCAGTCCTCCTCACTTGGTTCACTCTTTTGGAAAATCATGGCCTGCGTGAACATATTCCCTAAAAATGTCACAAAACCAGTGTGAATTTCTCTGGAACATAAAAATTTACAATGTATGAACATCTACAGAATTCTTATTACTGAGAAGAAAAAGTGAAACATGTGAATTTTACGCGTCCTCACTTTGTCACTGTTTTCAAGCTCATTACAAGCCGGAATATAGTTGGTAGAATCAGCACAAAACAAATGTGGTTTCTCCAGAATACAAAGTTTTACAATCTAGACACCTGTGTAGGATACTTATCCGAAAAAAGTGCACATGCTGCACATGACTTCCCAAAGAAGTGCACATGCTACATATGACTGTGAGTCCTCTTCACTTGGTTCACTATTTTTGAAGGAAACGACATGCATGAACATGTTTCATGGCAACGTCGTAAAAAAGTGAGATTTCCTCCTGAACACAAAGAGTTACAAAATAGAAACTTCTCTACGATACTTCTCCTAAAGAAGCGCACTTGCAACATTTCACTCTGAGTCCTCCGCACTTGGTTCTCTATTTTGCGAAATCATGCCCTGTGTGAACATGTGCCATTCACATGTGAGAAAAAGTATGATTTTCGCCTGAACACAAAAGTTACAGTTTAGGAACTTCTCTAGGATACTTATTCCTAAGAAGTGAAATGCCAACATTTGACTCTGAATCCTCTGCATTTGGTTCACCCTTTTGGAAAATCATGGCCTGCGTGAACATGTTATGTGCGAATGTCACAAAACGAGTATGATCCTCTCCTGAACACAAAGTGTAACACTCCAGAATCTTCTGTAGGATACTTATCCCTGAGAAGTGCACCTCCAACATTTGCCTCTCAATCCTCCTCACTTGGTACACTCTTTTGGAAAATCAAGGCCTGCGTGAACATATTCCATGACAATGTAACAAAACCAGTGTGAATTTCTCCTGAACATAAAAAGTTACAATGTATGAACATCTACAGGATTCTTATCACTGAGCAGAAAAAGGGAAACATGTGAATTTGACGCGTCCTCACTTGGTCACTATTTTCAAGCTCATTACAAGCCTGAACATAGTTAGTTGAATCAGCACAAAACAAATGTTTTCTCCAGAACCCAAAGTTTTACAGTCTAGAAACCTGTGTAGTATACTTACCCAAAAGAAGTGCAGATGCTGCACATGACTTCCCAAAGAGGTGCACATGTTACATATGACTGTGAGTCCTCTTCACTTGGTTCACTATTTTCGAAGGGAACGACGTGCATGAACATGTTTCATGGAAACGTCGCAAAACACGTGTGATTTTCTCCTGAACACAAAGAGTTATCATATAGAAACTTCTGTACTATATTTCTCCTAAAGAAGCCCACTTGCAACATTTAACTCTGAGTCTTCCGCACTTGGTTCTCTATTTTGCGAAATCATGGCCTGTGTGGACATGTGCCATTCCAATATCAGAAAACAAGTATGATTTTCGCCTGAACACAAAAGGTACAGTTTAGGAACTTCTATAGGATACTTATCCCTAAGAAGTGAAATGCCAACATTTGACTCTGAATCCTGCACACTTGTTTCACTCTTTTGGAAAATCATGGTCTGCGTAAACATGTTATGAGCGAATGTCGCAAACGAGGATGATCTTCTCCTGAACACAAAGCGTAATAGTACAGAATCTTCTGTAGGATACTTATCACTGAGAAGTGCACCTCCAACATTTGACTCTCAGTCCTCCTTACTTGGTCACTATTTTGGAAAATCAAGGCCTGTGTGAACATATTCCATGAAAACGTCACAAAATCAGTGTGAATTTAACCGGAACATAAAAAGTTACAATGTATGAACATCTACAGGATTCTTATCACTGAGAAGAGAAAGTGAAACATGTGAATTGGACGCATCCTCACGTGGTCACTATTTTCAAGCTCATTTCAAGCTTTAACATAATTGGTAGAATCAGCACAAAACAAATGTTGTTTTCTCCAGAATACAAAGTTTTACAGTTTAGAAACCTGTGTAGCATACTTATCCGAACGAAGTGAAGATGCTGCACATGACTTCCCAAAGAAATGCCCATGTTACATACGACTGTAAGTCCTCTTCACTTGGTTCACTATTTTTGAAGGGAACGACATGCATTAGCATGTTTCATGGAAACGTAGTAAAAAAAAGTGTGATTTCCTCCTGAACACAAAGAGTTCCAATATAGAAACTTCTGTACGATACTTCTCCAAAGAAGCCCACTTTCAACATTTAACTCAGAGTCCTCCACACTTGGTTCTATCTTTTGTGAAATCATGGCCTGTGTGAACATTTGCCAATCCAAAGTCAGAAAACAAGTATGATTTTTGCCTGAACTCAAGAGTTACAGTTTAGGAACTTCTCTAGTATACTTATCCCTAAGAAATGAAATGCCAACATTTGACTCTGAATCCTCCGCATTCAGTTCACTCTTTTGGAAAATCATGGCCTGCGTGAACATGTTATGTGCGAATGTCGCAAAACGAATATGATCTCCTCCTGAATACAAAGCGTAACACTACAGAATCTTCTGTAGGATAGTTATCCCTGAGAAGTGCACCTCCAAAATTTGACTCTCAGTCCTCCTCACTTGTTTCACTCTTTTGGAAAATCAAGACCTGCGTGAACACATTCCATGAAAACGTCACAAAACCAGTGTGAATTTCTCCGGAACATAAAAAGTTACAACGTATGAATATCTACAGGTTTCTTATCACTGAGAAGAGAAAGTGAAACATGTGAATTGGACGCATCCTCACTTGGTCACTATTTTCAAGCTCATTACAAGCCTGAACATAGTTGGTAGAATCAGCACAAAACAAATGTTGTTTTCTCCAGAATACAAAGTTTTACAGTCCATAAACCTTTGTAGGATACTTATCCGAAAGAAGTGCACATGATGCACATGACTTCCCAAAGAAGTGCACATGATACATATGGCTGTGAGTCCTCTTCACTTGGTTCATTGTTTTCGAAGGGAACGACATGCATGAACATGTATCATGGAATCGTCGTAAAACAAGTGTGATTTCCTCCTGAACACAAAGAGTTACAATATAGAATCTTCTGTACGATACTTCTCCTAAAGAAGCGCACTTGCAACATTTAACTCTGAGTCCTCTGCACTTGGTTCTCTATTTTGTGAAATCATGGCCTGTGTGAACATGTGCCATTCCAATGTCAGAAAACAAGTATGATTTTCGCCTGAACACAAAAGTTACAGTTTAGGAACTTCTGTAGGATACTTATCCCTAAGAAGTGAAATGCCAACATTTGACTCTGAATGCTCCTAACTTGGTTGACTCCTTTGGAAAATCATGGCCTGGGTGAACATATTATGTGCGAATGTCGCAAAACGAGGATGATCTTCTCCTGAACACAAAGCGTAACACTACAGAATCTTATGTAGGATACTAATCCGTGAGAAGTGCACCTCCAACATTTGACTATCAGTCCTCCTCACTTGGTTCACTGTTTTGTAATATCAAGGCCTGCGTGAACACAGTCCATGAAAACGTGACAAAACCAGTGTGAATTTCTCCGGAACATAAAAAGTTACAACGTATGAACATCTACAGGATTCTTATCACTGAGAAGGGAAAGTGAAACATGTGAATTGGACACGTCCTCACTTGGTCACTATTTCCAAGCTCATTACAAGCCTGAACATAGTTGGTAGAATCAGCACAAAACAAATGTTGTTTTCTCCAGAATACAAAGTTTTACAGTCTAGAAACCTGTGTAAGATACTTATTCAAAAGAAGTGCACATGCTGCACATGACTTCCCAAAGAAGTGCACATGCTACATATGACTGTGAGTCCCCTTCACTTGGGTCACTATATTCGAAGAGAACGAAAGCATGAACATGTTTCATGGAAACGTCGTAAAACAACTTTTATTTCCTCCTGAACACAAAGAGTAACAATATAGAAATTTCGGTATGATATTTCTCCTAAAGAAGCACACTTGCAACATTTAACTATCAGTCCTCCGAACTTGGTTCTCTATTTTGTGAAATCATGGCCTGTGTGAACATGTGCCAATCCAAAGTCAGAAAACAAGTATGATTTTCGCCTGAACACAAAAGTTACAGTTTAGGAACTTCTCTAGGATACTTATCCCTAAGAATTGAAATGCCAATATTTGACTCTGTATCCTTCGCACTTTGTTCACTCTTTTGGAAAATCATGGTCTGCGTGAACATGTTATGTGCAAATGTCGCAAAAAGAATATGATCTCCTCCTGAACACAAAGCGTAACACTACAGAATCTTCTGTAGGATACTTATCCCTGAGAAGTGCACCTCCAACATTTGACTCTCAGTCCTCCTCACTTGGTTCACTCTTTTGGAAAATCAAGGCCTGCGTGAACACAGTCCATAAAAATGTCACAAAACCAGTGTGAATTTCTCCGGAACATAAAAATTTACAATGTATGAACATCTACAGGATTCTTATTACTGAGAAGAAAAAGTGAAACATGTGAATTTCACGCGTCCTCACTTTGTCACTATTTTCAAGCTCATTATAAGCCTGAACATAGTTGGTAGAATCAGCACAAAACAAATGTGGTTTCTCCAGAATACAAAGTTTTACAATCTAGAAACCTGTGTAGGATACTTATCCGAAAGAAGTGCACATGCTGCACATGACTTCCCAAAGAAGTGCACATGCTATATATGACTGTGAGTCCTCTTCACTTGGTTCACTATTTTTGAAGGGAACGACATGCATGAACATGTTTCATGGAAACGTCGTAAAAAAGTGAGATTTCCTCCTGAACACAAAGAGGTACAATATAGAAACTTCTGTACGATACTTCTCCTAACGAAGCGCACATGCAACATTTCACTCTGAGTCCTCCGCACTTGGTTCTCTATTTTGTGAAATCATGGCCAGTGTTAACATGTGCCATTCACATGTGAGAAAAAAGTATGATTTTCGCCTGAACACAAAAAGGTACAGTTTAGAAGCTTCTATAGAATACTTATCCCGAAGAAGTGAAATGCCAACATTTGACTCTGAATCCTGCGCACTTGGTTCACTCTTTTGGAAAATCATGGCCTGAGTGAACATGTTATGTGCGAATTTCGCAAAACGAGGATGATCTTCTCCTGAACCCAAAGCGTAACACTACAGAATCTTCTGTTGGATACTTATCCCTGAGAAGTGCACCTCCAACATTTGATTCTCAGTCCTCCTTACTTGGTTCACTATTTTGGAAAATCAAGGCCTGCGTGAACATATTCCATGAAATGTCACAAAACCAGTGTGAATTTCACCGGAACATAAAAAGTTACAACGTATGAACATCTACAGGATTCTTATCACTGAGAAGAGAAAGTGAAACATGTGAATTGGACACGTCCTCACTTGGTCACTATTTTCAAGCTCATTAATAACCTGAACAGAGTTGGTAGAATAAGCACAAAAAAATGTTGTTTTCTCCAGAGTACAAAGTGTTACAGTCTAGAAACCTGTGTAGGATACTTATCCGAAAGAAGTGCACATACTGCACATGACTTCCCAAAGAAGTGCCCATGCTACATATGACTGTGAGTTCTCTTCACTTGGTTCACTATTTTCGAAGGGAACGACGTGCATGAACATGTTTCATGGAAACGTCGTAAAACAAGTTTGATTTCCTCCTGAACACAAAGAGTTACAATATAGAAACTTCTGTACGATACTTCTCCTAACGACGAGCACTTGCAGCATTTAACTCTGAGTCCTCCGCACTTGGTCTTCTATTTTGTGAAATCCTGGCCTGTGTGAACATGTGCCAATCCAATGTCAGAAAACAAGTATGATTTTCGCCTGAACAGAAAAGTTACAGTTTAGGAACTTCTCTAGGATACATATCCCTAAGAAGTGAAATGCCAACATTGGATTCTTAATCCTCTGCACTCAGATCACTCTTTTGGAAAATCATGGCCTGTGTGAACATGTTATGTGCGAATGTCGCAAACCGAGGATGATCTTCCCCTGAACACAAAGCGTAACACTACAGAATCTTCTGTAGGATACTTATCCCTGAGAAGTGCACCTCCAACATTTGAATCACAGTTCTTTTCACTTGGTTCACTGTTTTGGAAAATCAAGGCCTGCGTGAATATATTCCATGAAAACGTCACAAAACCAGTGTGAATTTCTCCGGAACATAAAATGTTACAACGTATGAACATCTATAGGATTCTTATCACTGAGAAGAGAAAGTGAAACTTGTGAATTGGACGCGTCCTCACTTGGTCACTATTTTCAAGCTCGTTAAAAACCTGAACAGAGTTGGTAGAATCAGCACAAAACAAATGTTGTTTTCTCCAGAATACAAAGTGTTAAGGTCTAGAAACCTGTGTAGGATACATATATGAAAGAAGTGCAAATGCTGCACATGACTTCCCAAAGAAGTGCACATGCTACATATGACTGTGAGTTCTCTTCACTTGGTTTAATATTTTAGAAGGGAACGACATGCTTGAACATGTTTCATGGAAACGTCGTAAAACAAGTGTGATTTCCTCCTGAACACAAAGAGTTACAAATATAGAAACTTCTGTAAGATACTTCTCCAAAAGAAGTGCATAGCAACATTTAACTCTGAGTCCTGACCACTTGGATCTCTATTTTGTGAAATCATGGCCTGTGTGAACATGTACCATTCAAATGTCAGAAAACAAGTATGATTTTCGCCTGAACACAAAAGTTACAGTTTAGGAACTTCTCTAGGATACTTATCCCTAAGGAGTGAAATGCCAATATTTGACTCTGAATCCTCTGCACATGGTTCACTCTTTAGGGAAATCATGGCCTGCGTGAACATGTTACGTGCGAATGTCTCAAAACGAGGATGATCTTTTCCTGAACACAAAGCGTTATACTACAGAATCTTCTGTAGGATACTTATCCCTGAGAAGTGCACCTCCAACATTGGACTCACAGTCCTCCTCATTTGGTTCACTCTTTTGGAAAATCAAGGCCTGCGTGAAAATATTCCATGAAAACGTCACAAAACCAGTGTGAAGTTCTCCGGAACATAAAAAGTTACAACGTATGAACATCTACAGGATTCTTATCTTGAGAAGAGAAAGTGAAACATGTGAATTTTACACGTCCTCACTTGGTCGCTATTTTCAAGCTCATTACAAGCCTGAACATAGTTGGTAGAATCAGCACAAAACAAATGTTGTGTTCTCCAGAATACAAAGTGTTCCAGTCTAGAAACCTGTGTAGGATACTTATCCGAAAGAAGTGCACATGCGACATATGACTGTGATTCCTCTTCACTTGGTTCACTATTTTCGAAGGGAACGACATGCATGAACATGTTTCATGGAAACGTCGTAAAACAAGTGTGATTTTCTCCTGAACACAAAGAGTTACAAAATAGAAACTTCTCTACGATACTTCTCCTAAAGAAGCGCACTTGCAATTTTTAACTTTGAGTCCTCCGTACTTGGTCCTCTATTTTGTGAAATCATGGCCTGTGTGAACATGTGCCATGCAAATGTCTGAAAACAAGTATGATTTTCCCCTAAACACAAAAGGTACAGTTTAGGAACTTCTCTAGGATACTTATCCCTAAGAAGTGAAATGCCAACATTTGACTCTGAATCCTCTGCATTTGGGTCAACCTTTTGTAAAATCATGGCCTGCGTGAACATGTTATGTGCGAATGTCACAAAATGAGTATGATCCTCTCCTGAACACAAAGCGTAACACTCCAGAATCTTCTGTAGGATACTTATCCCTGAGAAGTGCACCTCCAACATTTGACTCTCAATCCTCCTCACTTGGTACACTCTTTTGGAAAATCAAGGCCTGCGTAAACATATTCCATGAAAATGTAACAAAACCAGTGTGAATTTCTCCTGAAATAAAAAGTTATAATGTATGAACATCTACAGGATTCTTATCACTGAGCAGAAAAAGGGAAACATGTGAATTTGACGCGTCCTCACTTGGTCACTATTTTCAAGCTCATTACAAGCCTGAACATAGTTAGTAGAATCAGCACAAAACAAATGTTTTCTCCAGAACCCAAAGTTTTACAGTCTAGAAACCTGTGTAGGATACTTACCCAAAAGAAGTGTAGATGCTGCACATGACTTCCCAAAGAGGTGCACATGCTACATATGACTGTGAGTCCTCTTCACTTGGTTCACTCTTTTCGAAGGGAACGACTTGCATGAACATGTTTCATGGAAACGTCATAAAACAAGTGTGATTTCCTCCTGAACACAAAGACTTACAATACAGAAACTTCTGTACGATACTTCTCCTAAAGAAGCGCATTTGCAACATTTAACTCTGAGTCCTCCGCACTTGGTTCTCTATTTTGTGAAATCATGGCCTGTGTGAACATGTGCCATTCACATGTGAGAAAACAATTATGATTTTTCGCCTGAACACGAAAGTTACTGTTTAGGAACTTCTGTAGGATACTTATCCCTAAGAAGTGAAATGCCAACATTTGACTCTAAATGCTTCGCACTTGGTTCACTCTTTTGGAAAATAATGGCCTGCGTGAACATGTTATGTGCGAATGTGGCAAAACGAGGATGATCTCCTGAACACAAAGCGTAACACTATAGAATCTTCTGTCGGATACTTATCCCTGAGAAGTGCACCTCCAACTATTTGAATCTCAGTCCTCCTCACTTGGTTCACTCTTTTGGAAAGTCAAGGCCTGCGTGAACATATTCCATGAAAACGTCACAAAACCAGTGTGAATTTCTCTGCAACATAAAAAGTTACAACGTGTGAACATCTACAGGATTCTTATCACTGAGAAGAGAAAGTGAAACATGTAAATTTGACGTGTCCTCACTTGGTCACTATTTTCAAGCTCATTACAAGCCTGAACATCGTTAGTAGAATCAACACAAAACAAATGTTGTTTTCTCTAGAATACAAGTTTTACAGTCTAGCGACCTGTGTAGGATACTTATCCTAAAGAAGTGCACATGCTGCACATGACTTCCCAAAGAAGTGCACATGCTACCTATGACTGTGAGTCCTCTTCACTTGGTTCACTATTTTTGAGGGAACGACATCCATGAACATGTTCATGGAAACGTCGTAAAACAAGTGTGATTTCCTCCTGAACACAAAGAGTTACAATATAGAATCTTCTGTACGATACTTCTCCTAAAGAAGTGCACTTGCAACATTTAACTCTGAGTCCTCCGCACTTGGTTCTCTATTTTGTGAAATCATGGCCTGTGTGAACATGTGCCATTCCAGTGTCAGAAAAGAAGCATGATTTTCGCCTAAACACAAAAGTTACAGTTTAGGAACTTCTTTGGGACACTTATCCCTAAGAAGTGAAATGTCAATATTTGACTCAGAATCCTCCGCACTTGGTTCACCCTTTTGGAAAATCATGGCCTGCGTGAACATGTTATGTGCGAATGTCGCAAAACGAGGATGATCTTCTCCTGAACACACAGCGTAACACTACAGAATCTTCTGTAGGATACTTATCCCTAAGAAGTGCACCTCCAACATTTGACTCTCCGTCCTCCTCACTTGGTTCACAATTTTGGAAAACCAAGTCAGCGTGAACATATTCCATGAAAAAGTCACAAAACCAGTGTGAAATTCTCCGCAACATAAAAAGTTACAACGTATGAACATCTACAGGATTCTTATCACTGAGAAGAGAAAGGGAAACATGTGAATTTCACGCGTGTTCACTTGGTCACTATTTACAAGCTCATTACAAGCCTGAACGTAGTTGGTAGAATCAGCACAAAACAAATGTTGTTTTCTCCAGAATACAAAGTTTTACAGTCTTGAAACCTGTGTAGGGTACTTATCAGAAAGAAGTGCACATGCTGCACATGACTTCCCAAAGAAGTGCACATGCTACATATGACTGTGAGTCCTCTTCACTTGGTTCACTATTTTCGAAGGGAATGAGATGCATGAACATGTTTCATGTAAACGTCATAAAACAAGTTTGATTTCCTCCTGAACACAAAGAGTTACAATATAGAAACTTCTGTACGATACTTCTCCTAAAGGAGCACACTTGAAACATTTAACTCTGAGTCCTCCGCACTTGGTTCTCTATTTTGTGAAATCATGGCCTGTGTGAACCTGTGCCATTCCCATGTCAGAAAACAAGTATGATTTTTGCCTGAACACAAAAGTTACAGTTGAGGTACTTCTCTAGGAAACTTATCCCTGAGAAGTGAAATGCCAACATTTGACTCTGAATCCTCCGCACTTGGTTCACTCTTTTGGAAAATCATGGCCTGTGTGAACATGTTATGTGCGAATGTCGCAAAACGAGGATGATCTTCTCCTGAACCCAAAGCGTAACACTACAGAATCTTCTGTAGGATACTTATCCGTGAGAAGTGCACCTCCAACATTTGACTCTCAGTCCTCCTCACTTGGTTCACTATTGTGGAAAACCAAGGCCTGCATGAGCATATTCCATGAAAACGTCACAAAACCAGTGTGGATTTTTCCTGAACATAAAAAGTTACAACGTATGAACATCTACAGAATTCTTATCACTGAGAAGAGAAAGTGAAACATGTGAATTGGACGCGTCCTCACTTGGTCACTATTTTCAAGCTCATTACAAGCCTGAACATAGTTGGCTGAATCAGCACAAAACAAATGTTGTTTTCTCCAGAATACAAAGTTTCACTCTAGAAACCTGTGTAGGGTACTTATCCGAAAGAACTGCACATGCTGCACATGACTTCCCAAAGAAGGGCACATGCAACACATGACTGTGAGTCCTCTTCACTTGGTTCACTCTTTTCGAAGGGAACGACATTCATGAACATGTTTCATGGAAACATCGTAAAACAAGTGTGATTTTCTACTGAACACAAAGAGTTACAATATAGAAACTTCTGGACGATACTTCTCCTAAAGAGGCGCACTTGCAACATTTAACTCTGAGTCCTCCGCACTTGGTTCTCTATTTTGGAAATCATGGCCTGTGTGAACATGTGCCATTCCAATGTCAGAAAACAAGTATGATTTTCGCAAGAACACAAAAGTTAAAGTTTAGGAACTTCTCTAGGATACTTATCACGAAGAAGTGAAATGCCAACATTTGACTCTGAATCCTCCGCACATGGTTCACTCTTTTCGAAAATCATGGCCTGCGTGAACATGTTATGTGCGAATATCAGAAAACGAGGATGATCTTCTCCTGAAAACAAAGCGTAAGACTACAGAATCTTCTGTCGGATACTTATCCCTGAGAAGTGCACCTCCAGCATTTGACTCTCAGTCCTCCTAATGTGGTTCACAATTTTGGAAAATCAAGGCCTGCGTGAACATATTCCATGAAAACGTCACAAAACCAGTGTGAATTTCTCTGCAACATAAAACGTTACAACGTATGAACATCTACAGGATTCTAATCACTGAGAAGAGAAAGTGAAACATGTGAATTTGACACGTCCTCACTTGGTCACTATTTTCAATCTCATTACAAGCCTGAACATAGTTGGTAGAATCAGCACAAAACAAATGTTGTTTTCTACAGAATACAAAGATTTACAGTCTAGAAACCTGTGTAGGATACGTATCCTAAAGAAGTGCACATGCTGCACATGACTTCCCAAAGAAGTGCACATGCTACATATGACTGTGAGTCCTCTTCACTTGGTTCACTATTTTCGAAGGGATCGACATGCATGAACATGTTTCATGGAAACGTCGTAAAACAAGTGTGATTTCCTCCTGAACACAAAGAATTACAATATAGAAACTTCTGTAAGATACTTCTCCTAAAGAACGCACTTGCAACATTTAACTCTGAGTCCTACGCACTTGGGGCTTTATTTTGTGAAATCATGGCCTCTGTGAACATGTGCCATTCCCATGTCAGAAAACAAGTATGATTTTCGCATAAACACAAAACTTACAGTTTAGGACCTTCCGTAGGATACTTCTCCCTAAGAAGTGAAATGCTAACATTTGACTCTGAATCCTCCGCACTTGGTTCACCCTTTTGGAAAATCATGGCTTGCGTGAACATGTTATGTGCGAATGTCACAAAACGAGGATGATCTTCTCCTGAAAACAAAGCGTAACACTACAGATTCTTCTGTAGGATACTTATCCCTGTGAAGTGCACCTCCACCATTTGACTCTCAGTCCTCTTAACGTGGTTCACTATTTTGGAAAATCAAGGCATGCGTGAACTTATTCCATGAAAAGTTCACAAAACCCGTGTGAATTTCTCCTGAACATAAAAAGTTACAACGTATGAACATCTACAGGAATCTTATCACTGAGAAGAGAAAGTGAAACATGTGAATTGGACCCGTCCTCACTTGGTCACTATTTTCAAGCTTATTACAAGCCTGAACATAGTTGGTAGAATCAGCACAAAACAAATGTTGTTTTCTCCAGAATACAAAGTTTTACACTCTAGGAACCTGTGTAGGGTACTTATCCGAAAGAAGTGCACATGCTGCACATGACTTCCCAAAGAAGTGCACATGCTACATATGACTGTGAGTCCTCTTCACTTGGTTCACTATTTTCGAAGGGAAAGACATGCATGAACATGTTTCATGGAAACATCATAAAACAAGTGTGAATTCCCCCTGAACACAAAGAGTTACAATATAGAAACTTCTGTATGATACTTCTCCTAAAGAGGCACAATTGCAACATTTAACGCTGAGTCCTCCGAACTTGGTTCTCTATTTTGTGAAATCATGGCCTGTGTGGACATGTGCCATTCCAATGTCAGAAAACAAGTATGATTTTCGTCTGAACACAAAAGTTACAGTTTAGGAACTTCTCTGGGATACTTATCCCTAAGAAGTGAAATGCCAACATTTGACTCAGAGTCCTCCTCACTTGGTTCACTCTTTTGGAAAATCATGGCCTGCATGAACATGTTATGTGCGAATGTCGCAAAACGAGGATGATCTTCTCCTGAACACAAAGCGTAACACTACAGAATCTTCTGTACGATACTTATCCCTAAGAAGTGCACCTCCAACATTTGACTCTCCGTCCTCCTCACTTGGTTCACAATTTTGGAAAACCAAGTCAGCGTGAACATATTCCATGAAAAAGTCACAAAACCAGTGTGAAATTCTCCGCAACATAAAAAGTTACAACGTATGAACATCTACAGGATTCTTATCACTGAGAAGAGAAAGGGAAACATGTGAATTTCACGCGTGTTCACTTGGTCACTATTTACAAGCTCATTACAAGCCTGAACGTAGTTGGTAGAATCAGCACAAAACAAATGTTGTTTTCTCCAGAATACAAAGTTTTACAGTCTTGAAACCTGTGTAGGGTACTTATCAGAAAGAAGTGCACATGCTGCACATGACTTCCCAAAGAAGTGCACATGCTACATATGACTGTGAGTCCTCTTCACTTGGTTCACTATTTTCGAAGGGAATGAGATGCATGAACATGTTTCATGTAAACGTCATAAAACAAGTTTGATTTCCTCCTGAACACAAAGAGTTACAATATAGAAACTTCTGTACGATACTTCTCCTAAAGGAGCACACTTGAAACATTTAACTCTGAGTCCTCCGCACTTGGTTCTCTATTTTGTGAAATCATGGCCTGTGTGAACCTGTGCCATTCCCATGTCAGAAAACAAGTATGATTTTTGCCTGAACACAAAAGTTACAGTTGAGGTACTTCTCTAGGAAACTTATCCCTGAGAAGTGAAATGCCAACATTTGACTCTGAATCCTCCGCACTTGGTTCACTCTTTTGGAAAATCATGGCCTGTGTGAACATGTTATGTGCGAATGTCGCAAAACGAGGATGATCTTCTCCTGAACCCAAAGCGTAACACTACAGAATCTTCTGTAGGATACTTATCCGTGAGAAGTGCACCTCCAACATTTGACTCTCAGTCCTCCTCACTTGGTTCACTATTGTGGAAAACCAAGGCCTGCATGAGCATATTCCATGAAAACGTCACAAAACCAGTGTGGATTTTTCCTGAACATAAAAAGTTACAACGTATGAACATCTACAGAATTCTTATCACTGAGAAGAGAAAGTGAAACATGTGAATTGGACGCGTCCTCACTTGGTCACTATTTTCAAGCTCATTACAAGCCTGAACATAGTTGGCTGAATCAGCACAAAACAAATGTTGTTTTCTCCAGAATACAAAGTTTCACTCTAGAAACCTGTGTAGGGTACTTATCCGAAAGAACTGCACATGCTGCACATGACTTCCCAAAGAAGGGCACATGCAACACATGACTGTGAGTCCTCTTCACTTGGTTCACTCTTTTCGAAGGGAACGACATTCATGAACATGTTTCATGGAAACATCGTAAAACAAGTGTGATTTTCTACTGAACACAAAGAGTTACAATATAGAAACTTCTGGACGATACTTCTCCTAAAGAGGCGCACTTGCAACATTTAACTCTGAGTCCTCCGCACTTGGTTCTCTATTTTGGAAATCATGGCCTGTGTGAACATGTGCCATTCCAATGTCAGAAAACAAGTATGATTTTCGCAAGAACACAAAAGTTAAAGTTTAGGAACTTCTCTAGGATACTTATCACGAAGAAGTGAAATGCCAACATTTGACTCTGAATCCTCCGCACATGGTTCACTCTTTTCGAAAATCATGGCCTGCGTGAACATGTTATGTGCGAATATCAGAAAACGAGGATGATCTTCTCCTGAAAACAAAGCGTAAGACTACAGAATCTTCTGTCGGATACTTATCCCTGAGAAGTGCACCTCCAGCATTTGACTCTCAGTCCTCCTAATGTGGTTCACAATTTTGGAAAATCAAGGCCTGCGTGAACATATTCCATGAAAACGTCACAAAACCAGTGTGAATTTCTCTGCAACATAAAACGTTACAACGTATGAACATCTACAGGATTCTAATCACTGAGAAGAGAAAGTGAAACATGTGAATTTGACACGTCCTCACTTGGTCACTATTTTCAATCTCATTACAAGCCTGAACATAGTTGGTAGAATCAGCACAAAACAAATGTTGTTTTCTACAGAATACAAAGATTTACAGTCTAGAAACCTGTGTAGGATACGTATCCTAAAGAAGTGCACATGCTGCACATGACTTCCCAAAGAAGTGCACATGCTACATATGACTGTGAGTCCTCTTCACTTGGTTCACTATTTTCGAAGGGATCGACATGCATGAACATGTTTCATGGAAACGTCGTAAAACAAGTGTGATTTCCTCCTGAACACAAAGAATTACAATATAGAAACTTCTGTAAGATACTTCTCCTAAAGAACGCACTTGCAACATTTAACTCTGAGTCCTACGCACTTGGGGCTTTATTTTGTGAAATCATGGCCTCTGTGAACATGTGCCATTCCCATGTCAGAAAACAAGTATGATTTTCGCATAAACACAAAACTTACAGTTTAGGACCTTCCCTAGGATACTTCTCCCTACGAAGTGAAATGCTAACATTTGACTCTGAATCCTCCGCACTTGGTTCACCCTTTTGGAAAATCATGGCCTGCGTGAACATGTTATGTGCGAATGTCACAAAACGAGGATGATCTTCTCCTGAAAACAAAGCGTAACACTACAGATTCTTCTGTAGGATACTTATCCCTGTGAAGTGCACCTCCACCATTTGACTCTCAGTCCTCTTAACGTGGTTCACTATTTTGGAAAATCAAGGCATGCGTGAACTTATTCCATGAAAAGTTCACAAAACCCGTGTGAATTTCTCCTGAACATAAAAAGTTACAAAGTATGAACATCTACAGGAATCTTATCACTGAGAAGAGAAAGTGAAACATGTGAATTGGACCCGTCCTCACTTGGTCACTATTTTCAAGCTTATTACAAGCCTGAACATAGTTGGTAGAATCAGCACAAAACAAATGTTGTTTTCTCCAGAATACAAAGTTTTACACTCTAGGAACCTGTGTAGGGTACTTATCCGAAAGAAGTGCACATGCTGCACATGACTTCCCAAAGAAGTGCACATGCTACATATGACTGTGAGTCCTCTTCACTTGGTTCACTATTTTCGAAGGGAAAGACATGCATGAACATGTTTCATGGAAACATCATAAAACAAGTGTGAATTCCCCCTGAACACAAAGAGTTACAATATAGAAACTTCTGTATGATACTTCTCCTAAAGAGGCACAATTGCAACATTTAACGCTGAGTCCTCCGAACTTGGTTCTCTATTTTGTGAAATCATGGCCTGTGTGGACATGTGCCATTCCAATGTCAGAAAACAAGTATGATTTTCGTCTGAACACAAAAGTTACAGTTTAGGAACTTCTCTGGGATACTTATCCCTAAGAAGTGAAATGCCAACATTTGACTCAGAGTCCTCCTCACTTGGTTCACTCTTTTGGAAAATCATGGCCTGCATGAACATGTTATGTGCGAATGTCGCAAAACGAGGATGATCTTCTCCTGAACACAAAGCGTAACACTACAGAATCTTCTGTATGATACTTATCCCTGAGAAGTGCCCTTCCAACATTTAACTCTCTGTCCTCCTCACTTGGTTCACTATTTTGGAAAATCAAGACCTGCGTGAACATATTCCATGAAAATGTCACAAAACCAGTGTGAATTTCCCCTGAACATAAAAAGTTACAACGTATGAACATCTACAGGATTTTTATCACTGAGAAGAGAAAGTGAATCATGTGAATTGGACGCGTCCTCACTTGGTCACTGTTTTCAAGCTCATTACAAGCCTGAACATAGTTGGTAGAATCAGCACAAAACAAATGTTGTTTTCTCCAGAATACAAAGATTTACAGTCTAGAAACATGTGTAGGATACTTATCCGAAAGAAGTGCACATGTTGCACATGACTTCCCAAAGAAGTGCACATGCTAGATATGGCTGTGAGTCCTCTTCACTTGGTTCACTATTTTCGAAGGGAATGACATGCATGAACATGTTTCATGGAAACGTCGTAAAACAAGTGTGATTTCCTCCTGAACACAAAGAGTTGCAATACAGAAAGTTCTGTACGATGCTTCTCCTAACAAGCGCACTTGCAACATTTAACTCTGAGTCGTCCGCACTTGGTGCTCTATTTTGTGAAATCATGGCCTGTGTGAACATGTACCATTCCAATGTCAGAAAACAAGTATGATTTTCGCCTGAACACAAAAGTTACAGTTTAGGAACGTCTCTAGGATACTTCTCCCTAAGACGTGAAATGCCAACATTTGACTCTGAATCCTGCGCACTTGGTTCACACTTTTGGAAAATCATGGCCTGCATGAACATGTTATGTGCGAATGTCGCAAAACGAGGATGATCTTGCCCTGAACACAAAGCATAACACTACAGAATCTTCTGTAGGATACTTATCCCAGAGAAGTGCACCTCCAACATTTGACTCTCAGTTTCCTCACTTGGTTCACTATTTTGGAAAATCAAGGCCTGCGTGATCATAGTCCATGAAAACGTCACAAAACCAGTGAGAATTTCCCCTGAACATAAAAAGTTACAACGTATGAACATCTACAGGATTTTTATCTCTGAGAAGAGAAAGTGAATCATGTGAATTGGACGCGTCCTCACTTGGTCACTGTTTTCAAGCTCATTACAAGCCTGAACATAGTTGGTAGAATCAGCACAAAACAAATGTTGTTTTCTCCAGAATACAAAGTTTTACAGTCTAGAAACATGTGTAGGATACTTATCCGAAAGAAGTGCACATGCTGCACATGACTTCCCAAAGAAGTGCACATGCTACCTATGACTGTGAGTCCTCTTCACTTGGTTCACTATTTTTGAGGGAACGACATCCATGAACATGTTCATGGAAACGTCGTAAAACAAGTGTGATTTCCTCCTGAACACAAAGAGTTACAATATAGAATCTTCTGTACGATACTTCTCCTAAAGAAGTGCACTTGCAACATTTAACTCTGAGTCCTCTGCACTTGGTGCTCTATTTTGTGAAATCATGGCCTGTGTGAACATGTGCCATTCCAGTGTCAGAAAAGAAGCATGATTTTCGCCTAAACACAAAAGTTACAGTTTAGGAACTTCTTTGGGACACTTATCCCTAAGAAGTGAAATGTCAATATTTGACTCAGAATCCTCCGCACTTGGTTCACCCTTTTGGAAAATCATGGCCTGCGTGAACATGTTATGTGCGAATGTCGCAAAACGAGGATGATCTTCTCCTGAACACACAGCGTAACACTACAGAATCTTCTGTAGGATACTTATCCCTAAGAAGTGCACCTCCAACATTTGACTCTCCGTCCTCCTCACTTGGTTCACAATTTTGGAAAACCAAGTCAGCGTGAACATATTCCATGAAAAAGTCACAAAACCAGTGTGAAATTCTCCGCAACATAAAAAGTTACAACGTATGAACATCTACAGGATTCTTATCACTGAGAAGAGAAAGGGAAACATGTGAATTTCACGCGTGTTCACTTGGTCACTATTTACAAGCTCATTACAAGCCTGAACGTAGTTGGTAGAATCAGCACAAAACAAATGTTGTTTTCTCCAGAATACAAAGTTTTACAGTCTTGAAACCTGTGTAGGGTACTTATCAGAAAGAACTGCACATGCTGCACATGACTTCCCAAAGAAGTGCACATGCCACATATGGCTGTGAGTCCTCTTCACTTGGTTCACTATTTTCGAAGGGAACGACATGCATGAACATGTTTCATGGAAACGTCGTAAAACAAGTGTGATTTCTCCCTGAACACAAAGAGTAGCAATATAGAAAGTTCTATATGATGCTTCTCCTAAAAAGCGCACTTGCAACATTTAACTCTGAGTCCTCCGCACTTGGTGCTCTATTTTGTGAAAGCATGGCGTGTGTGAACATGTGCCATTCACATGTCAGAAAACAGGTATGATTTTCGCCTGAACACAAAAGTTACAGTTTAGGAACTTCTCTGGGATACTTCTCCCAAAGAAGTGATATGCCAACATTTGCCTCTGAATCCTCCACACTTGCTTGACTCTTTTGGAAAACCATGGCCTGCGTGAACATGTTATGTGCGAATGTCGCAAAACGAGGATGATCTTCCCCTGAACACACAGCGTAACACTACAGAATCTTCTGTAGGATACTTATCCCAAAGAAGTGCACCTCCAACATTTGACTCTCAGTCCTCCTCACTTGGTTCACTATTTTGGAAAATCAAGGCCTGCGTGAACATATTCCATGAAAACGTCACAAAACCAGGCTGAATTTCTCCTGAACGTAAAAAGTTACAACGTATGAACATCTACAGGATTCTTATCACTGAGAAGAGAAAGTGAAACATGTGAATTGGACGCGTCCTCACTTGGTCACTATTTTCAAGCTCATTACAAGCCTGAACGTATTTGGCAGAATCAGCACAAAACAAATGTTGTTTTCTCCAGAATGCAAAGTTTTACAGTCTAGAAACCTGTGTAGGATACTTATCCGAATGAAGTGCACATGCTGCACATGACTTCCCAAAGAAGTGCACATGCTAGATACGGCTGTGAGTCCTCTTCACTTGGTTCACTATTTTCGAAGGGAACGACATTCATGAACATGTTTCATGGAAACATCGTAAAACAAGTGTGATTTCCTCCTGATCACAAAGAGTTACAATATAGAAACTTCTGTACGATGCTTCTCCTAAACACGGGCAATTGCAACATTTAACTCTGAGTCCTCCGCACTTGGTTCTCTATTTTGGAAATCATGGCCTGTGTGAACATGTGACATTCCCATGTCAGAAAACAAGTATGATTTTCGCCAGAACACAAAAGTTACAGTTTAGGAACTTCTCTGGGATACTTATCCCTAAGAAGTGAAATGCCAACATTTGACTCAGAATCCTCCGCACTTGGTTCACTCTTTTGGAAAATAATGGCCTGCGTGAACATGTTATGTGCGAATGTCGCAAAACGAGGATGACCTTCTCCTGAACTCAGAGCGTAAGACTACAGAATCTTCTGTAGGATACTTATCCCTGAGAAGTGCACCTCCAACATTTGACTCTCAGTCCTCCTCACTTGGTTCACTATTTTGGAAAACCAAAAATACGTTAACATAGTCCATGAAAACGTCACAAAACCAGTGTGAATTTCTCCTGAACATAAAAAGTTACAACATATGAACATCTACAGGATTCTTATCACTGAGAAGAGAAAGTGAAACATGTGAATTGGACGCGGCCTCACTTGGTCACTGTTTTCAGGCTCATTACAAGCCTGAACATAGTTGGTAGAATGAGCACAAAACAAATGTTGTTTTCTCCAGAATACAAAGTTTTACACTCTAGAAACCTGTGTAGGGTACTTATCCGAAAGAACTGCACATGCTGCACATGACTTCCCAAAGAAGTGCACATGCTACATATGACTGTGAGTCCTCTTCACTTGGTTCACTATTTTCAAAGGGAAAGACATGCATGAACATGTTTCATGGAAACATCGTAAAACAAGTGTGAATTCCTCCTGAACACAAAGAGGTACAATGTAGAAACTTCTGTACGATACTTTTCCTAAAGAAGTGCACTTGCAACATTTAACTCTGAGTCCTCCACACTTGGTTCTCTATTTTGTGACATCATGGCCTGTGTGAACATGTTCCATTCAAAGGTCAGAAACAAGTATGATTTTCGCCTGAACACAAAAGTTACAGTTTAGGAACTTCTCTAGGATACTTATCCCTAAGAAGTGAAATGCCAACATTTGACTCTGAATGCTCCGCACTTGGTTCACTCTTTTGGAAAATCATGGCCTGCGAGAACATGTTATATGCGAATGTCGCAAAACGTGTATGAAAATCTACTGAACACAAAGTGTCACACTACAGAATCTTCTGTAGAATACTTATCCCTGAGAAGTGAACTTCCAACATTTGACTCTCAGTCCTCTTCACTTGGTTCACTAGTATGGAAAATCAAGGCCTGCGTGAACATATTCCATGAAAACATCACAACACCAGTGTGAATTTCTCCTGAACATAAAAAGTTACAACGTATGAACATCTGCAGGATTCTTATCACTGCGAAGAGAAAGTGAAACATGTGAATTTGACGCGTCCCCACTTGGTCACTATTTTCAAGCTCATTACAAGCCTGAACATAGTTGGTAGAATCAGCACAAAACAAATTTTGTTTTCTCCAGAATACAAAGTTTTACAGTCTAGAAACCTGTGTAGGATAATAAAGAAGTGCACATGCAGCACTTGACTTCCCAAAGAAATGCACATGCTACATATGACTGTTAGTCCTCATCATTTGGTTCACTATTTTCGAAGGGAACGACATGCATGAACATGTTTCATGGAAACGTCGTAAAACCAGTGTGATTTCCTCCTGAACAAAAAGAGTTACAACATAGAAACTTCTGTAAGATACTTCTCCTAAAGAAGCGCACTTGCAACATTTAACTCTGAGTCCTCCGCACTTGGTTCTCTATTTTTTGAAATAATGGCCTGTGTGAACATGTGCCATTCAAATGTCAGAAAACAAGTATGATTTTCGCCTGAACACAAAAGTTATAGTTTAGGAACTTCTCTAGGATACTTATCCCTAAGAAGTGAAATGCAACATTTGACTCTGAATCCTCCGCACTTGGTTCACTCTTTTGGAAAATCATTGTCTGCGTGAACATATTCCATGAAAACGTCACAAAAGCAGTGTGAATTTCTCCTGAACACAAAAAGTTACAATGCATGAACATCTACAGGTTTCTTATCACTGAGAAGAGAAAGTGAAACGTGAATTTGACGAGTCCTCACTTGGTGACTATTTTCAAGCTCCTTAGAAGACTGAACATAGTTGGTAGAATCAGCACAAAGCAAATGTTGTTTTCTCTAGAACACAAAGTTTTACAGTCTAGAAAACTGTTTAGGATACTTATCCCAATGAAGTACACATGCTGCACATGACTTCCCAAAGAAGTGCACATGCGACATGTGACTGTGAGTCCGCTTCACTTCATTCACTATTTTCGAAGGGAACGACATGCATGAACATGTTTCATGGAAACGTCGTGAAACAAGTGTGATTTCCTACTGACCACAAAGAATTACAATGTAGAAACTTCTGTATGATACTTCTCCTAAAGAAGCACACTTGCAACATTTAACTCTGAGTCCTCCGCACTTGGTTCTCTATTTTGTGAAATCATGCCTGTGTGAACATGTGCCATTCCAGTGTCAGAAAAGAAGTATGATTTTCGCCTGAACACAAAAGGTACAGTTTAGGAACTTCTCTAGGATACTTATCCCTATGAAGTGAAATGCCAACATTTTACTCTGAATGCTCCGCACTTGGTTCACTCTTTTGGAAAATCATTGTCTGCGTAAACATATTCCATGAAAACGTCACAAAACCAGTGTGAATTTCTCCTGAACATAAAACGTTACAACACATGAACATCTACAGGATTCTTATCACTGAGAAGAGAAAGTGAAACATGTGAATTGGACGCGTCCTCACTTGGTCACTATATTCAAGCTCATTATAAGCCTGAACATAGTTGGTAGAATTAGCACAAAACAAATGTTGTTTTCTCTAGGACACAAAGTTTTACAGTCCAGGAACCTGTTTAGGATACTTATCCCAATGAAGTGAACATGCTGCACATGACTTCCCAAAGAAGTGCACATGCTACATATGACTGCGAGTCCTCTTCACTTGGTTCACTATTTTCGAAGGGAACGACATGCATGAACATGTTTCATGGAGATGTCGTAAAACAAATTGATTTCCTCCTGAACACAAAGAGTTACAATATAGAAACTTCTGTACCATACTTCTCCTAAAGAAGCACACTTGCAACATTTAACTCTGAGTCCTCCGCACTTCCTTCTCTATTTTGTGAAATCATGGCCTGTGTGAACACGTGCCATTCCAGTGTCAGAAAAGAAGTATGATTTTCGCCTATGCCGCAGACCAGAGTCGCGGCCTGGAGACCAGGGCTCCCCAGGATCGGGTGGAGAACAGAACACACGCAGCTCCCTCTAGTCCAAGTGACTCCTGAACCCGTTTATTGAAACTTTCGTGACAACTTTTATACAGAAACTTTTGGGGTAAAGAATGTTGCATACATAATAGATAATCAGCAAAGTCACCTTCAGGGTGGACCCTTTTTTTTTTTTAATAACCTAACCCATTGCTTCAGGGCAAAGGCACTTAACAGGAACATTCTCTCAGTATTCAAAAACTTATCTAATCTATAATGCTTCACCGGATAGCTGTGGGTCTGAGCCCACATTTTAACAGAGACTGCTTTCTTTTAAAATACAGAGGCAGAATGTTCTCCTATTGAATTTAGCAAAGAACATATTTTACAATTAACTATAGGAATCCTCAACACCCCACAAGTCCCAGCGTGAGCTTTGACTGTTGTCCTCTCCAGGTTGATACTCTCAGTCAGGCAGGTCGACATAGGCACCAGGCATGGCAGCAGGTTCTAACTTGGGAAGATGCGTGTGGCTCATGTAGTCTCTACTATCCAAGCTTAAACCACATCTCTAAGGGGGGGCCTTGACTTGAATACTCAAGGCCCATAAGCTATAGCTGGTTCTGTCGATGGAACACTGAGGTATGCACTGAAGAAAACACTTAAGCAACATAATTATTAAAAGAATAACTTCTATAATAGCATCCTTCTATTCCTTTAATAGTAAGGTTGCTTATGTCTTCCTTTGAGGAATTCCAGAAGCGTATTGCCATCAGTTAGATGACCCATCTGTGAACCATGCATACTCGAAACCTGGGGTCCAGTCAGGCCCCATATGATAAGGGTGTCTCTTTCGGGGCAGAGGCGATCATTGGTGGGAGTGCACTCAGATGGTCCATCTCTGTGATTTCTCATAAGAGTGCTGTTTGCGGTAGGAAAGACACAGCCCCCTTTGCTTCTGACATGGATTTTCCCAGTTTGGGTTGCAAATACCATCTCCAGGGGCAGTCTTGGCATCTAGACTTTCTGGCATGATGGTCTCTTCCTTGGCCTTCAGCCAGGGTAAGAGGGTATCACAGTTTCTTTTAAGGTTCCAGTGGACTGAGAGCATAGTCTTGTACTTCTGGAATTTCTAAGTAAGGTGGAACCACATAGGTGGGAATCTTACCCAACCTATGTTTTAAGATTCTAGAAGTTATTCTCTAAATTTCTTAAAATCAGTGCACACATTTTGGCTAACAAGTCTACTATTATAAATGACTAGACATGAAATTTCCATTTAGTATTTGACTAAACTTAAAAAGCAGGCTTCTTCTCTAGAACAGAGAGCAGGAAGCTAGTTCCAAAAAACCCTAAGAAAGGGCACCCCTAATTACCAGAAGAATTCCTGCCAGAGGCAAAACTTGAATTGTCCTAAAGAAAACCAAAACCTAGGTGAAGGGCACTCCTAATTACCAGAATTCCTCCTGCCTGAGGCAAAACTTGAATTGTCTAGGAGAGAATGCCCAGCCCCTGTCCTTGGGGGTTACTGTGACCTTCCTCAGGGGACAGGCTTTTAGGCCTGTGCTGGGAAGAAACACCAAGGCCCGACAATTCCCATATTTTTCCTTATTTCTCTAAAATAAAGCCATGTCCCTATCCCAAAACATGTTACTTTGAATCCACCTTTTCCAAACTGAGACATATTCTACCAGATTAGTTGGATAGGGACGCGGCATTTCCCTCCTTTTTATTTTTTAATTTGAGCTTCTCAAGTTCTATGTTGAGCTGTCTGAAAGATGAGGAGATCAACCTGAAGATGACTGGAAAGAGGACTATAACAATGATTATGATAAAAATTGTCACGCCAATATGAATCAACATAGTAAACCAAGTTGTAGGATTAATATATGTTGATATATTATTCTAGAGAGATTCTGCCATCTGTCCTACATCAGTTACCTGTAAGTGAGCTTTACTAATGTCTGATATCTTAGTTTGTAAAGCTCCAATATCTGGTCCTAAATCTGTATTATGCCAAATTCTTAATAGATGGGATCGTATTTTCTCCCATGGTTTATCTGTCTGATTATAAGTATATGGAGTAACACAAATAAATTTATAGTTAGTATGGCAACGTGTAGTTAATTGTGCTTTTATATTGGTTATTTGATTTCCTAAATAAAGGACTGTATCCTCTAGGACATTTATTCTAGTTTCTAACTTTTGGTCTATTTTCTCTTGAGCAGCTAGTGCAAGTGATACATTGTGTGATAGATTATTAACATGATTAGCTGTATGAACTTCAGAAACAAGGGCAGCAGTTGATAAGGAAAAGGTAGTAATAATACTAATCAATGCTGATATTCCTAAAATAAGCACAGCTACAAATCTTTTAGGTCTAATCAATGCATTTAGTCTCTTAAGTACCTCTAATCCTGAATTATCATACCAATCTTCTGAGAGCTTAACAGGGAGCATAACATAAGAGGGTCGTTTAACAATCAAAAAGATAGTAAAATTTTTTGACAAAGCAGAATTAATACAATTAGTCAGCACACAAGAATTGCATGTAATATAGTAAGATCCTAGAGTGTGAGTAATATTAAAACTTTTATCTGACCCCATAAGTAATGCATGAGGAGTATTTACACAAGCACGTAAATTCTTGAATTGGTATGATGGCTCTAAAGGTCTCTTAAGGATGACAGTGTTAGTAGCAGCCAACAACCTGTATAAACTTGAATATAGGGTAGTTCTATTATGTTTATCAGACTTGCTTTGATAGGTAGGAATGACCCATCCAGGCATAAACCACCTATTTAATTTTTCTCCCTCCACGAGAAGGGGAGCATAGTTAAACTTTTGAAAATTGTTTTTTAAATATTGAGTATAATCGTATTCTGGAGAAGAGACTGAATAATCTAATACTGTTACATATGAATCTACAGGCATATATTGAAATGCTTTATAATAAAATCCACAATCAATCCATTTGGGAAAGTCTTTTTTAAGATCCTTATAGTTCCAAAATTGGTCCTTTTTAACTAGCTTATTTTGACAATCGTCTAAAACAGGTGGAGAAGTTAGTTCTACTGTTGTGTCATTAAAATTATGATGACCTAAAGTCACCATTATAAGTTCCCATATATCTCTTTTATCCTTATCAAGGGAATCACTAGGTGAGTCAGTTAGAATGGTTCTATAACTAATAGGGAGGCAGCCAGTAAGTGGCTTGTTCCGAGAGGTAAAACATAAAGGAGCATCATCGGTGTAACCAATAAAATTAATAATTTTAGAAGTTTTGTGAAGTACCAAGGAATCAGAAATGCCACCAATTAAATCAGTATCGTTGGTAAATATTTTAAGGTTCTCACCTTCCCCCCAGGAAACAGGGTGGAAGATTGGTGGATCTGGGAAGTAAGCCCAAAATGACTGTTCAGCTTTAAGCATTGATACCTGGGCGGCAATAATAGTTAACATGGCCAGAAAGATAATCTCAGGAGTAGGTCGACTCCTTCCAGTGGAGGCAGCACGTTCAGCCTCAGAAGTCAACTTCTTAGGTCGCCTCCAGGTGGGTGGTGACGCGGCTTGAGTGTCCTTGAAGAGAAGAGTGGGGCGAAGGTGAAGATTTTTTACTGGGATCACCAGCGACTCTGGGTTGGACGTCCGTAATAGACTGGGTTGGTGTGGTGTTTTCGGAGTCATCTTTCTTCTTGAAGGCTGGCCGGATGAGTCGATCCGGGACCCATATGGGGGAATCAGCATCCTGTGGAAAAATACAAGCATAGCCTCGCCCTGATGTTAAAAGTACATCAGGTCCTTTCCACTGTGACGTTAATAAATCTTTCCAATACACATATGGCTTTATATCAGGGGGTCGATCCCAATGTCTTAACATTGGGGTTAATCCTTTATCATCCATATTGAGATAATTAATAACGAATAGAGCATGGTTAAGAATCTGATGGGGTGAATAGTATGGTACTGATTCTCCAGTTAACCTGTTAATTTGTGTTTTTAGAGTTTGATGAGCTCTTTCAATAACAGCTTGACCTTGAGGATTATAAGGAATCCCTGTAGAATGATGAATATTAAACTTATCACAAAATTGTCGAAATGCTTTAGAAGTGTAGGCTGGAGCATTATCAGTTTTTATACTATGACGCATTCCCAAAATAGCAAAGCAGGCGAAGAGATGTTGAACGACATCCTTAACTGCTTCCTCTGTTCTGGCAGTAGCCATAATCACATTAGAGAAAGTATCTATAGTCACATGAACATAAGCTAATTTTCTAAACTTTTGAACGTGAGTCACATCCATCTGTCATAAAGTATTAGGCTTTAGACCCCTAGGGTTTACTCCCATCGATAGGTTAGAGAAGTGCTGAGGACAGTTAGAACACTCTTTGACAATTTGTCTAGCTTGTTCTCGAGTAATATTAAATTGTCTCTTAAGGGCCAATGCATTCTGATGGTGAAGATTATGGCTTTCTCGAGCTGCTGTAACAGTAGATATCAATATCTCTTTAGTAAATGTATCTGCCAGTATATTTTCTTGAGATAACGATCCTGGCAGATTCGAATGACCTCGTATATGCCCAATGTAAAATTTATTATTTCTTTTGTGAATTAAACCTTGTAAATCTATTAATAAGTTAGAAACCACTGATTGTGATGAAATTGTAGCTGTTTCTATGCCTGGAAAAAGTTTGAACACATAAGCTGAATCTGTATAAAGATTAAAGGGCTCAGAGACTGTCTCAAAAGCAGTGATTACTGCAATAAGTTCAGCTTGTTGAGCAGAAATCTTTTCTGAGGTTTTTATAATTGGTTTTCTATTTTCTATTAATGTTACTGATTTTCCATTTGAAGACCCATCAGTAAATATCATTATAGCATCATTTAGTGGCTGTAAACTCGTTTTGTGAGGAAATATAATCTTTGTTTGTTTGATAAAATTTAGCAAAGGATCTGATGGGAGATGATATAACACCTCTCCTGTAAATCCCTGGAATGTAATAGCCCATTGATCTTCTAATAGAAATAGCTGGTCACATTGTTGTTTTGTATAAGGAATAATAATAAATTGTACATCATATCCAAATAATTCCCTGCTTCTAATTCTTCCTTTGATTATAATTGAAGCAACCATATATGGATATGATGTACTCATTTTTGTCATAGTACTAGGTAGATGAAGCCATTCTATAGGAGCTCCCTGTCAGATACACCCTGTTGGAGAGTAGTGAGTTTGTAATATTATCAGATACCATTTTTTATCATAGTCTAGTCTAGTTAGTCGATTCAAATTGATAGCTTCTTCTACCTTTTGTAATGCCTTTTCACCTTCTGGGGTAATATTTCTCTGTGAATTAGGCAGGGTGTCTCCCTTTAGTATATCAAACAAAGGTTTTAACTCTCTTGTAGTTAGCTTTAAATAGGGTCTTATCCAATTAATATCCCCCAATAATTTTTGAAAATCGTTAAGTGTCTTTAATGAATCCCTTCTAAGAGACAGGTTTTGAATGTTAATGACTTCATCATTAATTACCCTACCTAAATAATTTAAAGGAGGTTCCTTTTGTATTTTTTCAGGTGTTACTACTAACCCAAATTTTTGTAAATTTTTTATCATATCAGTCAATACTTTTTCAGTCTGTTCCATAGTCGGGCACGCCATTAAGATATCATCCATATAATGAATTATATATGCTTCTGGAAAATTTTGTCTAGTACTCGCTAAGGCTAAGTCAACAAAATTTTGACATAGGGTAGGGCTGTTTTTCATTCCTTGAGGAAGCACCTTCCATTGATATCTTTGATAAGTCCTCTTCAAATTAGGGGAAGGTATGCTAAAAGCAAATCTCTTGCAATCCTCAGGGCTCAGAAGAATTGTAAAAAAACAGTCCTGTAAATCAATTACTATAATTTTAAATCCTTTCGGCACTGCAACTGGGGAGGGAAGCCCTGGCTGTAGGGCTCCCATGTCCTCCATAGTCTTATTAATAGCCCTCAGATCCTATAATAGACGCCATTTTCCAGATTTCTTTTTGATAGCAAAAATAGGAGTATTCCAAGGACTGTTCGATGGTTCTATATGCCCTAGTTTTAACTGTTCTTGTACCAATTGTTCTATAGCCTGTATTTTTTCCATTGAAAGGGGCCACTGTTCAACCCACACAGGCTCTTCAGATTTCCACTGTATTTTATCGGCATGATAATCAACAGTGGCCCCAATTAAAAATTTTGTTCTGATTCTATAGGATCAGGAACTACTAAGGTCATTCCCATTGAGGATAAAATATCTCTCCCCCATAAAGAGAAAGGAAGAGAAGGAATGACATAAGGCTGAAAACTTCCTGTTTTAATTCCATCTGTCCATTTTAGTATTTGTGTACTCTTTGTTACATTTGAGGCTGATCCTAAGCCCACCAAAGTGGAAGAACTGTTAATCACAGGCCATGTGGGGGGCCAGTCTCTTCCTGCAATACAGGACACATCAGCTCCTGTATCCATTAGTCCCGATATATTTCTTCTCTGTACTTGTATGTTTTTCATAGGGCGACTTTCCTGGACCTTCTGAACCCATGCCACTACATCAGCAGAACCAAAACCTCCTTCTCTTTTATCATTAGACAGATTTAAATAAGGTAAAAGTAATAACTGTGCAACTCTCTGATTCTTATGTATTTGAATAGTCTTATCTGAGGATTGAATCATGAATTGAATTTCTCCGATATAATTGGAATCCACCACCTCAGGCAGCACTTGAATGCCAGCCCTGGAGGAAGAACTTTTCCCAAGAATGAGGCCAAAACACCCTTGTGGCAAAGGCCCAAAAATGCCAGAGGGAATTAAATGAACTCCCGAATCTGAGGGGATAATTAAATCCTTACTAGAAGTCAAATCTAAGCCTGCACCTCCAGGGGAGCCCCTTGCCAGGGAGTGAATGGATTTCCCTGACCTTGGGGGTTTCCCCAAATTTTTTCCGGGGCCTGGGGCTGGCCCCAAGCCCCGTTTTTTGAGTCACTATTTGGATTACTCTTAACCATCACTTGATCATTATTACCTATCTGTGGAGGCAGAAAAGTTCCATCCTTATGATATCTAGATCTACATTCATTTTTCTAATGATATCCCTTTTGGCATCTGGGACATAGCCCTCTCGGTTTATTACCTTGTTCACGATCTTTACTTTTGGTGGGACACTCCTTGCTGAAATGTCCCTTACTGCCGCAAGTAAAGCAGTCCATATTTCTTTGTCCTTCATTGCCAATAGTCCTAACAAATTGTGTATAGGTCTGTCCTTTCAATGCTGCTGCTATAGCCATACCCTGTACATAAGCTGGTGAGGCATCCATACAGACTTTAATGTAGTCTCCTATAGACCCCTGCTTTCTGATTGATCTTAACAGGGCCTGGCACGTCACATTTGCATTTTCAAAAGCCAGTTGTTTTATAAGCATTTCTGCTGTGAGTCCTCTTCACTTGGTTCACTATTTTCGAAGGGAACGACATTCATGAACATGTTTCATGGAAACATCGTAAAACAAGTGTGATTTCCTACTGAACACAAAGAGTTACAATATAGAAACTTCTGTACGATACTTCTCCTAAACAGGGGCAATTGCAACATTTAACTCTGAGTCCTCCGCACTTGGTTCTCTATTTTGGAAATCATGGCCTGTGTGAACATGTGCCATTCCAATGTCAGAAAACAAGTATGATTTTCGCCAGAACACAAAAGTTACAGTTTAGGAACTTCTCTGGGATACTTATCCCTAAGAAGTGAAATGCCAACATTTGACTCAGAATCCTCCGCACTTGGTTCACTCTTTTGGAAAATCATGGCCTGCCTGAACATGTTATGTGCGAATGTCGCAAAACGAGGATGACTTTCTCCTGAACTCAAAGCGTAAGACTACAGAATCTTCTGGAGGATACTTATCCCTGAGAAGTGCACCTCAACATTTGACTCTCAGTCCTCCTCACTTGGTTCACTATTTTGGAAAACCAAGTACTACGTGAACATAGTCCACGAAAACGTCATAAAACCAGTGTGAATTTCTCCTGAACATAAAAAGTTACAACATATGAACATCTACAGGATTCTTATCACTGAGAAGAGAAAGTGAAACATGTGAATTGGACGCGGCCTCACTTGGTCACTGTTTTCAAGCTCATTACACGCCTGAACATAGTTGGTAGAATGAGCACAAAACAAATGTTGTTTTCTCCAGAATACAAAGTTTTACACTCTAGAAACCTGTGTAGGGTACTTATCTGAAAGAACTGCACATGCTGCACATGACTTCCCAAAGAAGTGCACATGCGACATATGACTGTGAGTCCTCATCTCTTGGTTCACTATTTTCGAAGGGAACGACATGCATGAACATGTTTCATGGAAACGTCGTAAAACAAGTGTGATTTCCTCCTGAACACAAAGAGGTACAATATAGAAACTTCTGTACGATACTTCTCCTAAAGAAGCACACTTGCAACATTTAATTCTGAGTCCTCGCACTTGGTTCTCTATTTTGTGAAATCATGGCCTGTGTGAACATGTGCCATTCACATGTGAGAAAACAAGTATGATTTTCGCCTGAACACAAAAGGTACAGTTTAGGAACTTCTCTAGGATACTTATCCCTAAGAAGTGAAATGCCAACATTTGACTCTGAATCCTCCGCACTTGGTTCACTCTTTTGGAAAATCAGGGCCTGCCTGAACATGTCATTGCAAATGTCGCAAAACGAGGATGATCTCCTGAACACAAAGCGTAACACTACAGAATCTTCTGTAGTATACTTATCCATGAGAAGTGCACCTCCAACATTTGACTCTCAGTCCTCCTTACTTGGTTCACTCTTTTTGAAAATCAAGGCCTGCCTGAACATATTCCATGAAAACGTCACAAAACCAGTGTGAATTTCTCCGCAACATAAAAACTTACAACGTATGAACATCTACAGGACTCTTGTCACTGAGAAGAGAAAGTGAAACATGTGAATTGGACGCGTCCTCACTTGGTCACTATTTTCAATCTCATTACAAGCCTGAACATAGTTGGTAGAATCAGCACAAAATAAATGTTGTTTTCTCCAGAATACAAAGTGTTACAGTCTAGAAACCCGTGTAGGATACTTATGCAAAAGAAATGCACATGCTGCACATGAATTCCCAAAGAAGTGCACATGCGACATATGACTCTGAGTCCTCTTCACTTGGTTCACTATTTTCGAAGGGAATGACATGCATGAACATGTTTCATGGAGATGTCGTAAAACAAATTGATATCCTCCTGAACACAAAGAGTTACAATATAGAAACTTCTGTAAGATACTTCTCCTAAAGAAGCGCACCTGCAACATTTAACTCTGAGTCCTCCGCACTTGGTTCCTATTTTGTGAAATCATGGCCTATGTGAACTTGTGACATTCAAATGTCAGAAAACAAGTATGATTTTCGCCTGAACACAAAAGTTACTGTTTAGGAACTTATCTAGGATACTTATTCCTAAGAAGTGAAATGCCAACATTGGCTCTGAATGCTCCGCACTTGGTACACTCTTTTGGAAAATCATGGCCTGCGTGAACATGTTATGTGCGAATGTCGTAAAAAAAGGATGTTCTTCTCCTGAACACAAAGCGTAACACTACAGAATCTTCTGTAGGATACTTATTCCTGAGAAGTGCACCTCCAACATTTGACTCTCAGTCCTCCTCACTGGGTTCACACTTTTGGAAAGTCAAGGCCTGCGTGAACATATTCCATGAAAATGTCACAAAACCAGTGTGAATTTCTCCTGAACATAAAAAATTACAACACATGAACATCTACAGGATTCTTATCACTGAGAAGAGAAAGTGAAACATGTGAATTTGACGCTTCCACACTTGGTCACAATTTTCAAGCTCATTACAAGCCTGAACATAGTTGGTAGAATCAGCACAAAACAAATGTTTTTTCTCTAGAATACAAACTTTTACAGTCTAGAAACCTGGTTAGGATACTTATCCAAAAGAAGTGCACATGCTGCACATGAGTTCCCAAAGAAGTGCAAATGCGACATATGACTGTGAGTCCTCTTCACATGGTTCAATATTTTCGAAGGGAACGACATGCATGAACATGTTTCATGGAAACGTAGTGAAACAAGTGTGTTTTCCTCCTGAACACAAAGAGTTACAATATAGAAACTTCTGTACGATACTTCTCCTAAAGAAGCGCACTGCAACATTTAACTCTGAGTCCTCCGCACTTGGTTCTCTATTTTGTGAAATCATGGCCTGTGTGAACAAATGCCATTCCAATGTCAGAAAACAAGTATGATTTTCGCCTGAGCACAAAAGTTACAGTTTAGGAACTTCTCTAGGATACTTATCCCTAAGAAGTGAAATACCAACATTTGACTCTGAAACCTCCGCACTTGGTTCAGGCGTTTGGAAAATCATGGCCTGCGTGAACATGTTATGTGTGAATGTCGCAAAACGAGTATGATCTTCTCCTGAACACAAAGCATAACACTACAGAATCTTCTGTAGGATACTTATCCCTGAGAAGTGCACCTCTAACATTTGACTCTCAGTCCTCCTCACTTGGTTCACTCTTTCAGAAAATCAAAGCCTCCCTGGATATATTCCATGAAAACGTAACAAAACCAGTGTGAATTTCTACTGAAAATAAAAAGTTACAACGCATGAACATCTACAGGATTCTTATCACTGAGAAGAGAAAGTGAAACATGTGAATTTGACACGTCCTCACTTGATCACCACTTTCAAGCTCATTACAAGCCTGAACATAGTTGGTAGAATCAGCACAAAACAAATGTTGTTTTCTCTAGAACACAAAGTTTTACAGTCCAGAAACCTGTGTGGGATACTTATACGAACGAAGTGCACATGCTGTCCATGACTTCCCAAAGAAGTGCACATGCGACATATGACTGTGAGTCCTCTTCACTTGGTTCACTATTTTCGAAGGGAAAGAAATGCATGAACATGTTTCATGGAAACGTCGTGAAACAAGTGTGATTTCCTACTGACCAGAAAGATTTACAATGTAAAAACTTCTGTATGATACTTCTCCTAAAGAAGAACACTTGCAATATTTAACTCTGAGTCCTCCGCACTTGGTTCTCTATTTTGTGAAATCATGACCTGTGTGAACATGTGCCATTCCAGTATCAGAAAAGAAGTATGATTTTCGCCTGAATACAAAAGTTACAGTTTAGGAACTTCTCTAGGATACTTATCCCTAAGAAGTGAAATGCCAACATTTGTCACTGAATCCTCCGTACTTGGTTCACTCTTTTGTAAAATCATGGCCTGCGTGAACTTGTTAAGTGCGAATGTCGCAAAACGAGTATGATCTTCTCCTGAACAAAAAGCGTAACACTACAGAATCTTCTGTACGATACTTATCCCTGAGAAGTGCACCTCCAACATTTGACTCTCAGTCCTCCTCACTTGGTTCACTATTTTGGAATATCAAGGCCTGCGTGAACATATTCCATGAAAACATCACAAAACCAGTGTGAATTTCTCCTGAACACAAAAAGTTACAACTTATGAACATCTACAGGATTCTTATCACTGAGAAGAGAAAGTGAAACATGTGAATTGGATGCATCCTCACTTGGTCACTATTTTCAAGCTCATTACAAGCCTGAGCATAATTGGTGGAATCAGCACAAAACCAATGTTGTTTTCTCCAGAATGCAAAGTTTTACAGTCTAGACACCTGTGTAGGATACATATCCGAAAGAAGTGCACATGCTGCACATGACTTCCCAAAGAGGTCCACATGCTACATATGACTGTGAGTCCTCTTCACTTGGTTCACTATTTTCGAAGGGAACGACATGCATGAACATGTTTCATGGAGATGTCGTAAAACAAATTGATTTCCTCCTGAACACAAAGTGTTACAATATAGAAATTTCTGTAAGATACTTCTCCTAAAGAAGCGCACTTGCAACATTTAACTCTGAGTCCTCCGCACTTGGTTCTCTATTTTTTGAAATCATGGCCTGTGTGAACATGTGCCATTCCAATGTCAGAAAACAAGTATGATTTTCGCCTGAACACAAAAGTTACAGTTTAGGAACTTCTCTAGGATACTTATGCCTAAGAAGTGAAATGCCAACATTTGACTCTGAATCCTCCGCACTTGGTTCACTCTTTTGGAAAATCATGGCCTACATGAACATGTTGTGTGCGAATGTCGCAAAAAAAGGATGATCTTCTCCTGAACACAAAGCGTAACACTACAGAATCTTCTGTAGGATACTTATACCTGATTAGTGTACCTCCAACATTTGACTCTCAGTCCTCCTCACTTGGTTCACTCTTTTGGAAAATCAAGGCCTGCGTGAACATATGCCATGAAAACGTCACAAAACCAGTGTGAATTTCTCCTGAACATAAAAAGTTACAACGCATGAACATCTACAGGATTCTTATCACTGAGAAGAGAAAATGAAACATGTGAATTTGACGCTTCCTCACCTTGTCACTATTTTCAAGCTCCTTATAAACCTGAACATAGTTGGTAGAATAAGCACAAAACAAATGTTGTTTTCTCCAGAACACAAAGTTTTACAGTCTAGAAACCTGGTTAGGATACTTATCCAAAAGAAATGCACATGCTGCACATGACTTCCCAAAAAAGTGCACATGTGACATGTGACTGTGAGTCCTCTTAACTTGGTTCACTATTTTCGAAGGGTACGACATGCATGAACATGTTTCATGGAAACGTCGTGAAACAAGTGTGATTTCCTACTGACCACAAAGATTTACAATGTAGAAACTTCTGTACGATACTTCTCCTAAAGAAGCACACTTGCATCAATTAACTCTGAGTCCTCTGCACTTGGTTCTCTATTTTGTGAAATCATGGCCTGTGTGAACATGTGCCATTCCAGTGTCAGAAAAGAAGTATGATTTTCGTCTGAACACAAAAGGTACAGTTTAGGAACTTCTCTAGGATACTTATCCCTAAGAAGTGAAATGCCAACATTTGAATCTGATTGCTCCGAACTCGGTTCACTCTTTTGAAAAATCATGGCCTGCGTGAACATGTTATGTGCGAATGTCGCAAAACGAGTATGATCTTCTCTTGAACACAAAGCGTAACACTACAGAATCTTCTGTAGGATACTTATCTCTGAGAAGTGCACCTCCAACATTTGACTCTCAGTCATCCTCACTTGGTTCGCTCTTTTGGAAAATCAAGGCTTGAGTGAACATATTCCATGAAAATGTCACAAAACCAGTGTGAATTTGTCCTGAACATAAAAAGATACAATGCATGAACATCTACAGGATTCTTATCACTGAGGAGGGAAAGTGAAACGTGAATTTCACGCCTACTCACTTGGTCACTATTTTCAAGCTCATTGCAAGCCATAACATAGTTGGTAGAATCAGCACAAAACAAATGTAGTTTTCTCCAGAATACAAAGTTTTAAAGTAGAAAACTGTGTAGGATACTTATCCGAAAGAAGTGCACATGCTGCCCATGACTTCCCAAAGAAGTGCACATGCTACATATGACTGTGAGTCCTCTTCACTTGGTTCACTATTTTCGAAGGGAACGACATACATGAAAATGTTTCAAGGAACGTCGAAAAACAAGTGTGATTTCCTCCTGAACACAAAGAGTTACAATATAGAAACTTCTGTACGATACTTCTCCTAAAGAATCGCATTTGCCACATTTAACTCTGAGTCCTCTGCACTTGGTTCTCTATTTTGTGAAATCATTGCCTGTGTGAACATGTGCCATTCCAATGTCAGAAACGAAGTATGATTTTCGCCTGAACACATAAGTTACAGTTTACGACCTTCTCTAGGATACTTATCCCTAAGAAGTGAAATGCCAATATTTGACTCTGATTACTCGGCCCTTTGGTCACTCTTTTGGATATTCATGGCCTGCGTGAACATGTTATGTGCGAATGTCGCAAAACGAGTATGATCTCCTCCTGAACACAAAGTGTAACACTACAGAATCTTCTGTAGGATACTTATACCTGAGAAGTGCACCTCCAACATTTGACTCTCAGTGCTCCTCACTTGGTTCACTATTTTGGAAAACCAAGTACTACGTGAACATATGCCATGAAAACGTCACAAAACCACTGTCAATTTCTCCTGAACATAAAAATTACAACGCATGAACATCTACAGGATTCTTATCACTGAGAAGAGAAAGTGAAACATGTGAATTTGACGCGGCATCACTTGGTCACTATTTTCAAGCTCATTGCAAGCCAGAACATAGTTAGTAGAAACAGCACAAAACAAATGTGGTTTCTCCAGAATACAAAGTGTTACAGTCTAGAAACCTGTGTAGGATACTTATCCCAAAGAAGTGCACATGCTGTCCATGACTTCCCAAAGAAGTGCACATGCTACATATGACTGTGAATCCTCTTCACTTGGCTCTCTATTTTTGAAGGGAACGTCATGCATGAACATGTTTCATGGACACGTCGTAAAAAAGTGTGATTTTCTCCTGAACACAAAGAGTTACAATATAGAAACTTCTGTACGATACTTCTAAAGAAGCACACTTGCAACTTTTAACTCTGAGTCCTCCGCACTTGGTTCTTTATTGTGTGAAATCATGGCCTGTGTGAACATGTGCCATTCACATGTGAGAAAACAAGTATGATTTTCGCCTGAACACAAAAGGTACAGTTTAGGAACTTCTCTAGGATACTTATCCCTAAGAAGTGAAATGCCAACATTTGACTCTGAATCCTGCACACTTGGTTCACTCTTTTGGAAAATCATGGCCTGCCTGAATATGTTATGTGCGAATGTCGCAAAACGGAGATGATCTTCTCCTGAACACAAAGTGTAACACTACAGAATCTTCTGTAGGATACTAATCCCTGAGAAGTGCACCTCCAACATTTGACTCTCGGTCCTCCGCACTTGGTTCACTGTTTTGGAAAATCAAGGCCTGCGTGAACATATGCCATGAAAACGTCACAAAACCAGTGTGAATTTCTCCTGAACATAAAAAGTTACAACGCATGAACATCTACAGGATTCTTGTCACTGAGAAGAGAAAGTGAAACATGTGAATTGGACGCGTCCTCACTTGGTCACTATTTTCAATCTCATTACAAGCCTGAACATAGTTGGTAGAATCAGCACAAAAAAAATGTTGTTTTCTCCAGAATACAAAGTGTTACAGTCTAGAAACCCGTGTAGGATACTTATCCAAAAGAAGTGCACATGCTGCACATGACTTCCCAAAGAAGTGCACATGCGACATATGACTGTGAGTCCTCTTCACTTGGTTCACTATTTTCGAAGGGAACGACATGCATGAACATGTTTCATGGAAACGTCGTGAAACAAGTGTGATTTTCTCTTGAACACAAAGAGGTACAATATAGAAACTTCTGTACGATACTTCTCCTAACGAAGCGCACTTGCAACATTTATGTCCGAGTCCTCCGCACTTGGTTCTCTATTTTGTGAAATCATGGACTGAGTGAACATGTGCCATTCCAATGTCAGAAAACAAGTATGAATTTCGCCTGAACACAAAATTTACAGCTTAGGAACTTCTCTAGGATACTTATCCCTAAGAAGTGAAATGCCAACATTTGACTCTGATTCCTCCGCACTCGGTTCACTCTTTTGAAAAATCATGGCCTACGTGAACATGTTATGTGCGAATGTCGCAAAACAAGTATGATGTTCTCTTGAACACAAAGCGTAACACTACAGAATCTTCTATAGGATACTTATCTCTGAGAAGTGCACCTCCAACATTTGACTCTCAGTCATCCTCACTTTGTTCGCTCTTTTGGAAAATCAAGGCTTGCGTGAACATATTCCATGAAAATGTCACAAAACCAGTGGGAATTTGTCCTGAACATAAAAAGATACAATGCATGAACATCTACAGGATTCTTTTCACTGAGGAGGGAAAGTGAAACGTGAATTTCACGACGACTCACTTGGTCACTATTTTCAAGCTCATTGCAAGCCAGAACATAGTTGGTAGAATCAGCACAAAACAAATGTAGTTTTCTCCAGAATACAAAGTTTTAAAGTAGAAAACTGTGTAGGATACTTATCCGAAAGAAGTGCACATGCTGCCCATGACTTCCCAAAGAAGTGCATATGCTACATATGACTGTGAGTCCTCTTCACTTGGGTCACTATTTTCGAAGGGAACGACATACATGAAAATGTTTCAAGGAACGTCGTAAAACAAGTGTGATTTCCTCCTGAACACAAAGAGTTACAATATAGAAACTTCTGTACGATACTTCTCCTAAAGAAGCGGACTTGCAACCTTTAACGCTGAGTCCTTTGCACTTGGTTCTCTATTTTGTGAAATCATTGCCTGTGTGAACATGTGCCATTCCAATGTCAGAAAAGAAGTATGATTTTCGCCTGAACAGATAAGTTACAGTTTATGACCTTCTCTAGGATACTTATCCCTAAGAAGTGAAATGCCAATATTTGACTCTGATTACTCGGCCCTTTGGTCACTCTTTTGGATATTCATGGCCTGCGTGAACATGTTATGTGCGAATGTCTCAAAACTAGTATGATCTATTCCTGAACAAAATGCGTAACACTACAGAATCTTCTGTAGGATACTTATACCTGAGAAGTGCACCTCCAACATTTGACTCTCAGTGCTCCTCACTTGGTTCACTATTTTGGAAAACCAAGTACTACGTGAACATATGCCATGAAAACGTCACAAAACCACTGTCAATTTCTCCTGAACATAAAAATTACAACGCATGAACATCTACAGGATTCTTATCACTGAGAAGAGAAAGTGAAACATGTGAATTTGACGCGGCCTCACTTGGTCACTATTTTCAAGCTCATTGCAAGCCAGAACATAGTTAGTAGAAACAGCACAAAACAAATGTGGTTTCTCCAGAATACAAAGTGTTACAGTCTAGAAACCTGTGTAGGATACTTATCCCAAAGAAGTGCACATGCTGTCCATGTCTTCCCAAAGAAGTGCACATGCTACATATGACTTTGAATCCTCTTCAATTGGCTCTCTATTTTTGAAGGGAACGTCATGCATGAACATGTTTCATGGACACGTCGTAAAAAAGTGTGATTTTCTCCTGAACACAAAGAGTTACAATATAGAAACTTCTGTACGATACTTCTAAAGAAGCACACTTGCAACTTTTAACTCTGAGTCCTTCGCACTTGGTTCTTTATTGTGTGAAATCATGGCCTGTGTGAACATGTGCCATTCACATGTGAGAAAACAAGTATGATTTTCGCCTGAACACAAAAGGTACAGTTTAGGAACTTCTCTAGGATACTTATCCCTAAGAAGTGAAATGCCAACATTTGACTCTGAATCCTGCACACTTGGTTCACTCTTTTGGAAAATCATGGCCTGCCTGAATATGTTATGTGCGAAGGTCGCAAAACGGGGATGATCTTCTCCTGAACACAAAGTGTAACACTACAGAATCTTCTGTAGGATACTAATCCCTGAGAAGTGCACCTCCAACATTTGACTCTCGGTCCTCCTCACTTGGTTCACTGTTTTGGAAAATCAAGGCCTGCGTGAACATATGCCATGAAAACGTCACAAAACCAGTGTGAATTTCTCCTGAACATAAAAAGTTACAACGTATGAACATCTACAGGATTCTTGTCACTGAGAAGAGAAAGTGAAACATGTGAATTGGACGCGTCCTCACTTGGTCACTATTTTCAATCCTATTACAAGCCTGAACATAGTTGTTAGAATCAGCACAAAAAAAATGTTGTTTTCTCCAGAATACAAAGTGTTACAGTCTAGAAACCCGTGTAGGATACTTATCCAAAAGAAGTGCACATGCTGCACATGACTTCCCAAAGAAGTGCACATGCGACATATGACTGTGAGTCCTCTTCACTTGGTTCACTATTTTCGAAGGGAACGCCATGCATGAACATGTTTCATGGAAACGTCGTGAAACAAGTGTGATTTTCTCTTGAACACAAAGAGGTACAATATAGAAACTTCTGTACGATACTTCTCCTAACGAAGCGCACTTGCAACATTTATGTCCGAGTCCTCCGCACTTGGTTCTCTATTTTGTGAAATCATGGACTGAGTGAACATGTGCCATTCCAATGTCAGAAAACAAGTATGAATTTCGCCTGAACACAAAATTTACAGTTTAGGAACTTCTCTAGGATACTTATCCCTAAGAAGTGAAATGCCAACATTTGACTCTGATTCCTCCGCACTCGGTTCACTCTTTTGAAAAATCATGGCCTACGTGAACATGTTATGTGCGAATGTCGCAAAACAAGTATGATGTTCTCTTGAACACAAAGCGTAACACTACAGAATCTTCTGTAGGATACTTATCTCTGAGAAGTGCACCTCCAACATTTGACTCTCAGTCATCCTCACTTTGTTCGCTCTTTTGGAAAATCAAGGCTTGCGTGAACATATTCCATGAAAATGTCACAAAACCAGTGGGAATTTGTCCTGAACATAAAAAGATACAATGCATGAACATCTACAGGATTCTTTTCACTGAGGAGGGAAAGTGAAATGTGAATTTCACGCCTACTCACTTGGTCACTATTTTCAAGCTCATTGCAAGCCAGAACATAGTTGGTAGAATCAGCACAAAACAAATGTAGTTTTCTCCAGAATACAAAGTTTTAAAGTAGAAAACTGTGTAGGATACTTATCCGAAAGAAGTGCACATGCTGCCCATGACTTCCCAAAGAAGTGCATATGCTACATATGACTGTGAGTCCTCTTCACTTGGGTCACTATTTTCGAAGGGAACGACATACATGAAAATGTTTCAAGGAACGTCGAAAAACAAGTGTGATTTCCTCCTGAACACAAAGAGTTACAATATAGAAACTTCTGTACGATACTTCTCCTAAAGAAGCGGACTTGCAACCTTTAATGCTGAGTCCTTTGCACTTGGTTCTCTATTTTGTGAAATCATTGCCTGTGTGAACATGTGCCATTCCAATATCAGAAACGAAGTATGATTTTCGCCTGAACACATAAGTTACAGTTTACGACCTTCTCTAGGATACTTATCCCTAAGAAGTGAAATGCCAATATTTGACTCTGATTACTCGGCCCTTTGGTCACTCTTTTGGATATTCATGGCCTGCGTAAACATGTTATGTGCGAATGTCTCAAAACTAGTATGATCTATTCCTGAACAAATAGCGTAACACTACAGAATCTTCTGTAGGATACTTATACCTGAGAAGTGCACCTCCAACATTTGACTCTCAGTGCTCCTCACTTGGTTCACTATTTTGGAAAACCAAGTACTACGTGAACATATGCCATGAAAACGTCACAAAACCACTGTCAATTTCTCCTGAACATAAAAATTACACCGCATGAACATCTACAGGATTCTTATCACTGAGAAGAGAAAGTGAAACGTGAATTTGATGCGTCCTCACTTGGTCACTATTTTCAAGCTCTTTACAAACCTGAACATAGTTGGTAGAATAAGCACAAAACAAATGTTGTTTTCTTCAGAATACAAAGTTTTACAGTCTACAAAACCTGGTTAGGATACTTATCCGAAAGAAGTGCACATGCTGCACATGACTTCCCAAAGAAGTGCACATGCGACATATGACTGTGAGTCCTCTTCAGTTGGTTCACTATTTTCGAAGGGAACGACATGCATGAACATGTTTCATGGAAACGTCGTAAAACAAGTGTGATTTCCTCCTGAACCCAAAGAGGTACAATATAGAAACTTCTGTATGATACTTCTCCTAACGAAGCGCACTTGCAACATTAAACTCTGAGTCCTCCGAACTTGGTTCTCTATTTTGTGAAATCATGGCCTGCGTGAACATGTGCCATTCACATGTGAGAAAAGAAGTATGATTTTCGCCTGAACACAAAAGTTACAGTTTAGGAACTTCTCTAGGATTCTTATCCCTAAGAAGTGAAATGCCAATATTTGACTCTGAATCCTCCGTACTTGGTTCATTCTTTTGGAAAATCATGGCCTGCGTGAACTTGTTATGTGCGATTGTCGCAAAACGACTATGAACTTGTCCTGAACACAAAGCGTAACACTACAGAATCTTCTGTAGGATACTTATCCCTGAGAAGTGCACCTCCAACATTTGACTCTCAGTCCTCCTCACTTGGTTCACTCTTGGAAAATCAAGGCCTGCGTGAACATATTCCATGAAAACGTCACAAAACCAGTGTCAATTTCTCCTGAACATAAAAAGTTACAACGCATGAACATCTACAGGTTTCTTATCACTGAGAAGAGAAAGTGAAACATGTGAATTTGATGAGTCCACACTTCGTGACTATTTTTAAGCTCATTAGAAGACTGAACATAGTTGGTAGAATCAGCACAAAACAAATGTTGTTTTCTCTAGAACACAAAGTTTTACAGTCCAGAAACCTGTGTAGGATACTTATCCCAATGAAGTACACATTCTGCACATGACTTCCCAAAGAAGTGCACATGCGACATGTGACTGTGAGTCCGCTTCACCTGGTTCACTATTTTCGAAGGGAACGACATGCATGAACATGTTTCATAGAAACGTCGTGAAACAAGTGTGATGTCCTCCTGACCACAAAGATTTACAATGTAGAAACTTCTGTACGACACTTCTCCTAAAGAAGCACACTTGCAACATTTAAATCTGAGTCCTCCGCACTTGGTTCTCTATTTTGTGAAATCATGGCCTGTGTGAACATGTGCCATTGCAGTGTCAGAAAAGAAGTATGATTTTCGCCTGAACACAAAAGGTACAGTTTAGGAACTTCTCTAGGATACTTATCCCTAAGAAGTGAAATGCCAACATTTGACTCTGAGTCCTCTGCACTTGGTTCACTCTTTTGGAAAATCATGGCCTGCGTGAACATGTTATGTGCGAATGTCACAAAACGAGGATGATCTTCTCCTGAATACAAAGCACAACTCTACAGAATCTTCTGTAGGATACTTATCCCTGAGAAGTGCATGTCCAACATTTGACTCTCAGTCCTCCTTACTTGGTTCACTATTTTGGAAAACCAAGGTCTGCGTGAACATATTCCATGTAAACGTCACAAAACCAGTGTGAAATTCTCCGCAACATGAAAAGTTACAATGTATGAACATCTACAGGATTCTTATCACTGAGAAGAGAAAGTGAAACATGTGAATTGGACGCGTCCTCACTTGGTCACTATTTTCAAGCTCATTAAAGCCTGAACATAGTTGGTAGAATAAGCAAAAAAACAAATGTTGTTTTCTCCAGAATACAAAGTTTTACAGTCTAGAAACCTGTGTAGGATACTTATCCGAAAGAAGTGCACATGCTGCACATGACTTCCCAAAGAATTGCACATGCTACATATGACTGTGAGTCCTGTTCACTTGGTTCACTATTTTTGAAGGGAACCACATGCATGAACATGTTTCATGGAAACGTCGTAAAACAAGTGTGATTTCCTCCTGAACACAAAGAGTTACAATATAGAAACTTCTGTACGATACTTCTCCTAAAGAAGCGCACTTGCAACATTTAACTCTGAGTGCACCGCACTTGGTTCTCTATTTTGTGAAATCATGGCCTGTGTGAACATGTGACATTTACATGTCAGAAAAGAAGTATTATTTTCGCCTAAACACAAAAGTTACAAAAGGAACTTCTCTAGGATACTTATCCCTAAGAAGTGAAATGACAACATTTGACTCTGAATCCTGCGCATTTGGTTCACTCTTTTGGAACATCATGGCCTGCATGAATATGTTATGTGCGAATATCGCAAAACGAGGATGATCTTCTCCTGAAAACAAAGCATAACACTACAGAATCTTCTGCAGGATACTTATCCCTGAGAAGTGCACCTCCATCATTTGACTCTCAGTCCTCCTTACTTGGTTCACTATGTTGAAAAATCAAGGCATGCGTGAACATATTCCATGAAAACGTCACAAAACCAGTGTGAAGTTCTCCGGAACATAAAAAGTTACAACGTATGAACATCTACAGGATTCTTATCACTGAAAAGAGAAAGTGAAACATGTGAATTTGACGCGTCCTCACTTGGTCGCTATTTTCCAGCTCATTACAAGCCTGAACGTAGTTGGTAGAATCAGCACAAAACAAATGTTGTTTTCTCCAGAATACAAAGTTTACAGTCTAGAAACCTGTGTAGGATACTTATCCCAAAGAAGTGCACATGCTGCACATGACTTCCCAAAGAAGTGCACATGCTACATATGACTGTGATTCCTCTTCCCTTGGTTCACTATTTTCGAAAGGATCGACATGCATGAACATGTTTCAAGGAAACGTCGTAAAACAAGTGTGATTTCCTCCTGAACAGAAAGAGTTACAATATAGAAACTTCTGTACGATATTTCTCCTAAAGAAGCGCACTTGCAACATTTAACTCTGAGTCCTCCACACTTGGTTCTCTATTTTGTGAAATCATGACCTGTGTGAACATGTGCCATTCACATGTCTGAAAACAAGTATGATTTTCGCCTGAACACAAAAGGTACACGAGTGCTCACTTGGTCACTATTTTCAAGCTCATTACAAGCCTTAACATAGTTGGTAGAATCAGCACAAGACAAATGTTGTTTTCTCTAGAATACAAAGTGTTACCGTCTAGAAACCTGTGTAGGATACTTATCCGAAAGAAGTGAACATGCTGCACATGACTTCCCAAAGAAGTGCACATGCTACATATGACTGTGATTCCTCTTCACTTGGTTCACTGTTTTCGAAGGGAAGGACATGCATGAACACGTTTCATGCAAACGTCGTAAAACAAGTGTGATTTCCACCTCAACACAAAGAGTTAAAATATAGAAACTTCTGTAAGATACTTCTCCTAAAGAAGCGCCCTTGCAACATTTAACTCTGAGTCCTCCGCACTTGGTTCTCTATTTTGTGAAATCATGCACTGTGTGAACATGTGCCATTCCAATGTCAGAAAACAAGTATGATTTTCGCCTGAACACAAAAGTTACAGTTTAGGAACTTCTCTAGGATACTTTTCCCTAAGAAGTGAAATGCCAACATTTGAATCGGAATCCTCCTCACATGGTTCACTCTTTTGGAAATTCATGGCCTGCGTGAACATGTTATGAGCGAATGTCACAAAACGAGGATGATCTTCTCCTGAAGACAAAGCGAAACACTATAGAATCTTCTGTAGGATACTTATCCCTGAGAAGTGCACCTCCAACATTTGACTCTCAGGCCTCCTCATTTGGTTCACTCTTTTGGAAAATCAAGGCCTGCCTGAACATATTCCATGAAAACGTCACAAAACCAGGCTGAATTTCTCCGCAACATAAAAAGTTACAACGTATGAACATCTACAAGATTCTTATCACCTAGAAGAGAAAGTGAAACATATGAATTTCACGCGTCCTCACTTGGTCGCTATTTACAAGCTCATTACAAGCCTGAACATAGTTGGTAGAATCAGCACAAAAGTAATGTTGTTTTCTCCAGAATACAAAGTGTTACAGTCTAGAAACCTGTGTAGTATACTTATCCGAAAGAAGTGCACATGCTGCACATGACTTCCCAAAGAAGTGCACATGCTACATATGACTGTGAGTCCTCTTCACTTGGTTTACCGTTTTCGAAGGTAAAGACATGCATGAACATGTTTCATGGAAACGTCGTCAAACAAGTGTGATTTCCTCTTGAACACAAAGAGTTACAATATAGAAACTTCTGTACAATACTTCTCCTAAAGAAGCGCACTTGCAACATTTAACTCTGAGTCCTCCGCACTTGGTTCTCTATTTTGTGAAATCATGGCCTTTGTGAACATGTGCCATTCAAATGTCAGAAAACAAGTATGATTTTCGCCTGAATACAAAAGTTACAGTTTAGGAACTTCTCTAGGATCCTTTTCCCTAAGAAGTGAAATGCCAACATTTGACTCTGAGTGCTCCGCACTTGGTTCACTCTTTTGGAAAATCATGGCCTGCGTGACCATGTTATGTGCGAGTGTCGCAAAACGAGGATGATCTTCTCCTGAACACAAAGCATAACACTACAGAATCTTCTGTAGGATACTTATCCCTGAGAAGTGCACCTCCAACATTTGACTCACAGTCCTTTTCACTTGGTTCACTGTTTTGGAAAATCAAGGCCTGCATGAACATATTCCATGAAAACGTCACAAAACCAGTGTGAATTTCTACGGAACATAAAAATTTACAACGTATGAACATCTACAGGATTGTTATCACTGAGAAGAGAAAGTGAAACATGTGAATTGGACGCGTCCTCACTTGGTCACTATTTTCAAGCTCATTTAAAACCTGAACAGAGTTGGTAGAATCAGCACAAAGCAAATGTTGTTTTCTCCAGAATGCAAAGTGTTACAGTCTAAAAACCTGTGTAGGATACTTATCTGAAAGAAGTGCACATGCTACATATGACTTCCCAGAGAAGTGCACATGCTACATATGACTGTGAGTCCTCTTCACTTGGTTCACTGTTTTCGAAAGGATTGACATGCATGAACATGTTTCATGGAAACGTCATAAAACAAGTGTGATTTCCTCCTGAACACAAAGACTTACAATATAGAAACTTCTGTACGATACTTCTCTTAATGAAGCGCCCTTCAGCATTTTACTCTGAGTCCTCCGCACTTGGTTCTCTATTTTGTGAAATCATGGCCGGTGTGAACATGTGCCATTCCCATGTCAGAAAATAAGTATGATTTTCACCTGAACACAAAAGTTACAGTTTAGGAACTTCTCTAGTGTACTTTTCCCTAAGAAGTGAAATGCCAACATTTGACTCTGAATGCTCCGCACTTGGTTCACTCTTTTGGAAAATCATGGCCTGCGTGAACATGTTATGTCCGAACGTCGCAAAACGAGGATGATCTTCTCCTGAACACAAAGCGTAACACTACAGAATCTTTTGTAGGATACTTATCCCTGAGAAGTGCATCTCCAACATTTGACTCTCAGTCCTCCTCACTTGGTTCACTCTTTTGTAAAATCAAGGCCTGCATGAAAATATTCCATGAAAACGTCACAAAACCTGGCTGAATTTCTCCTGAACATACAAAGTTACAACGTATGAACACCTACAGGATTCTTATCTCTGAGCAGAGAAAGTGAAACATGTGAATTTCACGCGTCCTCACTTGATCGCTATTTACAAGCTCATTACTAGCCTGAACATAGTTGGTAGAATCAGCACAAAAGAAATGTTGTTTTCTCCAGAATACAAAGTGTTACAGTCTAGAAACCTGTGTAGGATACTTATCCTAAAGAAGTGCACATGTTGCACATGACTTCCCAACGAAGTGCACATGCTACATATGACTGTGAGTCCTCTTCACTTGGTTCACTATTTTCGAAGGGAACGACATGCATGAACATGTTTCATGGAAATGTCGTAAAACAAGTGTGATTTCCTCCTGAACACAAAGAGTTACAATATAGAAACTTCTGTACGATACTTCTCCTAACGAGTCGCACTTGCAGCATTTAACTCTGAGTCCTCCTCACTTGGTTCTCTATTTTGTGAAATCATGGATTGTGTGAACATGTGCCAATCCAATGTCAGAAAACAAGTGTGATTTTCGCCTGAACTGAAAAGTTACTGTATAGGAACTTCTCTAGGATACGTATTCCTAAGAAATGAAATGCCAACATTGGATTCTGAACCCTCCGCACTCGGATCACTCTTTTCGAAAATCATGGCCTGTGTGAACATGTTATGTGCGAATGTCGCAAAACGAAGATGATCTTCTCCTGAACACAAAGCGTAACACTACAGAATCTTCTGTAGGATAATTATCCCTGAGAAGTGCACCTCCAAGATTTGAATCTCAGTCCTCCTCACTTGGTTCACTTTTTTGGAAAATCAAGGCCTGCGTGAACTTATAACATGAAAACGTCACAAAACCAGTGTGAATTTCTCCGGAACATAAAAAGTTACAACGTATGAACATCTACAGGTTTCTTATCACTGAGAAGAGAAAGTGAAACATGTGAATTGGACGCGTCCTTACTTGGTCACTATTTTCAAGCTCATTACAAGCCTGAACATAGTTGGTAGAATCAGCACAAAGCAAATGTTGTTTTCTCCAGAATGCAAAGTGTTACAGTCTAAAAACCTGTGTAGGATACTTATCCGAAAGAAGTGCACATGCTACATATGACTTCCCAGAGAAGTGCACATGCTACATATGACTGTGAGTGCTCTATACTTGGTTCACTATTTTCGAAGGGAACGACATGCATGAACATGTTTCATGGAAACGTCGTAAAACAAGTGTGATTTCCTCCTGAACACAAAGAGTTACAATATAGAAACTTCTGTACGATACTTCTCCTAAAGAATCGCATTTGCCACATTTAACTCTGAGTCCTCCGCACTTGGTTCTCTATTTTGTCAAATCATGGCCTGTGTGAACATGTGCCATTCCAATGTCAGAAAACAAGTATGATTTTCGCCTGAACACAAAAGTTACAGTTTAGGAACTTCTCTAAGAAACTTATCCCTAAGAAGTGAAATGCCAAAATTTGACTCTGAATCCTCCACACTTGGTTCACTCTTTTAGAAAATCATGGCCTGAGTGAACATGTCATGTGTGAATGTTGCAAAACGAGGATGATCGTCTCCTGAACACAAAGCGTAACACTACAGAATTTTCTGTAGGATACTTATACCTGAGAAGTGCACCTCCAACATTTGACTCTCAGTCCTCCTCACTTGGTTCACTCTTTTGGAAAATCAAGGCCACTGTGAACATATTCCATGAAAACGTCTCAAAACCAGTGTGAATTTCTCCGGAACATAAAATGTTAAACGTATGAACATCTACAGGATTCTTATCACTAAGAAGAGAAAGAGAAACATGTGAATTGGACGCATCCTCACTTGGTCACTATTTCAAGCTCATTACTAGCCTGAACATAGTTGGTAGAATCAGCACAAAACTAATTTTGTTTTCTCCAGAACATAAAGTTTTACAGTCTAGAAACCTGTTTAGGATATTTATCCGAAAGAAGTGCCCATGCTGCACATGACTTCCCAGAGAAGTGCACATGCTACATATGACTGTGAGTCCTCTTCACTTGGTTCACTGTTTTCAAATGGAACGACATGCATGAACATGTTTCATAGAAACGTCGCAAAAAAAGTGTGATTTCCTCCTGAACACAAAGAGTTACAATATAGAAACTTCTGTAAGATATTTCTCCTAAAGAAGCGCACTTGCAACATTTAACTCTAATTCCTCTGCACTTGGTTCTCTATTTTGTGAAATCATGGCCTGTGTGAACATGTGCCATTCACATGTCAGAAAACAAGTATGATTTTCGCCTGAACACAAAAGTTACAGTTTAGGAACTTCTCTAGGATACTTATCACTAAGAAGTGAAATGCCAACATTTGACTCTGAATGCTCTGCAATTGGTTCAGTCTTTTGGAAAATCATGGCCTGCGTGAACATGTTATGTGCGAATGTCTCAAAACGAGGATGATATTCTCCTTAACACAAAGCGTAACACTACAGAATCTTCTGTAGGATACTCATCCCTGAGCAGTGCACCTCTAACATTTGACTCTCAGTCCTTCTCACTTGGTTCACTGTTTTGGAAAATCAAGGCCTGTGTGAACATATTCCATGAAAACGTCACAAAACTAGTGTGAATTTCTCCTGAACATAAAAAGTTACAACGTATGAACATCTACAGGATTCTTATCACTGAGAAGAGAAAGTGAAACATGTGAATTTGAAGCGTCCTCACTTGTTTACTATTTTCAAGCTCATTACAAGCCTGAACATAGTTGGTAGACTCAGCACAAAAGAAATGTTGTTTTCTCCAGAATACAAAGTCTTACAGTTTAGAAACCTATGTAGGATACTTATCTGAAAGAAGTGCACATGCTGCACATGACTTCCCAACGAAGTGCACATGCTACATAGGACTGTGAGTCCTCTTCACTTGGTTCACTATTTTCGAAGGGAACGACATGCATGAACATGTTTCATGGAAACGTCGTAAAACAAGTGTGATTTCTCCTGAACACAAAGAGTTACAATATAGAAACCTCTGTACGATGCTTCTCCTAAAGAAGCGCACTTGCAACATTTAACTCTGAGTCCTCCGCAATTGGTTCTCTATTTTGTGAAATCATGGCCTGTGTGAACGTGTGCCATTCCCATGTCAGAACACAAGTATGTTTTTCGCCTGAACACAAAAGTTACAGTTTAGGAAATTCTCTAGGATATGTATCCCTAAGAAGTGAAATGCCAACATTTGACTCTGAATCTTCCGCCTTGGTTCACTCTTTTGGAAAATCATGGCCTGTGTGAACATGTTATGTCCGAACGTCGCAAAACGAGGATGATCTTCTCCTGAACACAAAGCGTAACACTACAGAATCTTCTGTAGGATACTTATCCCTGAGATGTGCATCTCCAACATTTGACTCTCAGTCCTCCTCACTTGGTTCATTCTTTTGGAAAATCAAGGCCTGCGTGAAAATATTCCATGAAAACGTCAAAAAACCTGGCTGAATTTCTACTGAACATACAAAGTTACAACGTATGAACACCTACAGGATTCTTATCTCTGAGCAGAGAAAGTGAAACATGTGAATTTCACGCGTCCTCACTTGATCGCTATTTACAAGCTCATTACAAGCCTGAACATAGTTGGTAGAATCAGCACAAAACAAATGTTGTTTTCTCCAGAATACAAAGTGTTACAGTCTAGAAACCTGTGTAGGATACTTAACCTAAAGAAGTGCACATGTTGCACATGACTTCCCAACGAAGTGCACATGCTACATATGACTGTGAGTCCTCTTCACTTGGCTCACTATTTTCGAAGGGAACGACATGCATGAACATGTTTCATGGAAATGTCGTAAAACAAGTGTGTTTTCCTCCTGAACACAAAGAGTTACAATATAGAAACTTCTGTATGATACTTTTCCAAAAGATCGCACTTGCAACATTTAACTCTGAGTCCTCCGCACTTGGTTCTCTATTTTGTGAAATCATGGCCTGTGTGAACGTGTGCCATTCACATGTCAGAACACAAGTATGTTTTTCGCCTGAACACAAAAGTTACAGTTTAGGAAATTCTCTAGGATACTTATCCCTAAGAAGTGAAATGCCAACATTTGACTCTGAATCCTCCGCCCTTGGTTCACTCTTTTGGAAAATCATGGCCTGCGTGAACATGTCATGTGTGAATGTCTCAAAACGAGGATGAACTTCTCCTGAAAACAAAGCGTAACACTACAGAATTTTCTCTAGGATACTTATCCCTGAGAAGTGCACCTCCAACATTTGACTCTCAGTCCTCCTCACTTGGTTCACTCTTTTGGAAAATCAAGGCCTGCATGAAAATATTCCATGAAAACTTTACAAAACCAGTGTGAATTTCTCCGGAACATAAAAAGTTACAAAGTATGAACATCTACAGGTTTCTTATCACTGAGAAGAGAAAGTGAAACATGTGAATTGGACGCGTCCTCACTTGGTCACTATTTTCAAGCTCATTAAAAGCCTGAACATAGTTGGTAGAATCAGCACAAAGCAAATGTTGTTTTCTCCAGAATGCAAAGTGTTACAGTCTAAAAACCTGTGTAGGATACTTATCCGAAAGAAGTGCACATGCTACACATGACTTCCCGGAGAAGTGCACATGCTAAATATGACTGTGAGTGCTCTATACTTGGTTCACTATTTTCGAAGGGAACGACATGCATGAACATGTTTCATGGAAACGTCGTAAAACAAGTATGATTTCCTCCTGAACACAAAGAGTTACAATATCGAAACTTCTGTACGACACTTCTCCTAAAGAAGCGCATTTGCCACATTTAACTCTGAGTCCTCCGCACTTGGTTCTCTATTTTGTGAAATCATGGTCTGGTTGAACATGTGCCATTCCAATGTCAGAAAACAAGTATGATTTTCGCCTGAACACAAAAGTTACAGTTTAGGAACTTCTCTAGGATACTTATCCCTAAGAAGTGAAATGCCAAAATTTGACTCTGAATCCTCCACACTTGGTTCACTCTTTTGGAAAATCATGGACAGAGTGAACATGTCATGTGTGAATGTCTCAAAACGGGATGATCTTCTCCTGAAGACAAAGCAAAACACTACAGAATCTTCTGTAGGATACTTATCCCTGAGAAGTGCACCTCCAACATTTGACTCTCAGTCCTCCTCACTTGGTTCACTCTTTTGGAAAATCAAGGCCACTGTGAACATATTCCATGAAAACGTCTCAAAACCAGTGTGAATTTCTCCGGAACATAAAATGTTAAACGTATGAATATCTACAGGATTCTTATCACTAAGAAGAGAAAGAGAAACATGTGAATTTGATGTGTCCTCACTTGGTCACTATTTTCAAGCTCATTACAAGCCTGGACATAGTTGGTAGAATCAGCACAAAACAAATGTTGTTTTCTCCAGAATACAAAGTGTTACAGTCTAGAAACCTGTGTAGGATACTTATCCTAAAGAAGTGCACATGTTGGACATGACTACCCAATGAACTGCACATGCTACATATGACTGTGAGTCCTCTTCACTTGGTTCACTATTTTCGAAGGGAACGACATGCATGAACATGTTTCATGGAAACGTCGTAATACACGTGTGATTTCCTCCTGAACACAAAGAGTTACAATATAGAAACTTCTGTACGATACTTCTCCTAAAGAAGCGCACTTGCAACATTTAACTCTGAGTCCTTTGCACTTGGTTTTCCATTTTATGAAATCATGGCCTGTGTGAACGTGTGCCATTCACATGTCAGAAAACAAGTATGATTTTCGCCAGAACACAAAATTTACAGTTTAGGAACTTCTCTAGGATACTTATCCCTGAGAAGTTAAATGCCAACGTTTGACTCTGAATCCTCCGCACTTGGTTCACTCTTTTGGAAAATCATGGCCTCCGTGAACATGTCATGTGTGAATGTCTCAAAACGAGGATGAACTTCTCCTGAAAACAAAGCGTAACACTACAGAATTTTCTCTAGGATACTTATCCCTGAGAAGTGCACCTCCAACATTTGACTCTCAGTCCTCCTCACTTGGTTCACTCTTTTGGAAAATCAAGGCCTTCGTGAATATATTCCATGAAAACGTCACAAAACCAGTGTGAATTTCTCCGGAACATTAAAAGTTACAACCTATGAACATCTACAGGATTCGTTTCACTGAGCAGAGAAAATGAGACATGTGAATTTGACGCGTACTCACTTGGTCACTATTTTCAAGCTCATTATAAGCCTGAACATAGTTGGTAGAGTCAGCACAAAGCAAATGTTGTTTTCTCCAGAATACAAAGTGTTACAGTCTAGAAACCTGTTTAGGATACTTATCCGAAAGAAGTGCACATGATGCACATGACGTCCCAAAAAAGTGCACATGCTACATATGACTGTGAGTCCTCTTCACTTGGTTCACTGTTTTCGAAGGGAACGACATGCATGAACACGTTTCATGCAAACGTCGTAAAACAAGTGTGATTTCCTCCTGAACACAAAGAGTTACAATATAGAAACTTCTGTACGATACTTCTCCTAAAGAAGCACACTTGCAATATTTAACTCTGAGTCCTTTGCACTTGGTTATCTATTTTTTGAAATCATGGCCTGTGTGAACGTGTGCCATTCACATGTCAGAAAACAAGTATGATTTTCGCCAGAACACAAAATTTACAGTTTAGGAACTTCTCTAGGATACTTATCCCTGAGAAGTTAAATGCCAACGTTTGACTCTGAATCCTCCGCACTTGGTTCACTCTTTTGGAAAATCATGGCCTGCGTGAACATGTTATGTGCATATGTCGCAAAACGAGGAAGATCTTCTCCTGAAGACAAAGTGAAACACTACAGAATCTTCTGTAGGATACTTATCCCTGAGAAGTGCACCTCCAACATTTGACTCTCAGTCCTCCTCACTTGGTTCACTCTTTTGAAAAATCAAGGCCTGCGTGAACATATTCCATGAAAACGTCACAAAACCAGTGTGAATTTCTCCGGAACATTAAAAGTTACAACCTATGAACATCTACAGGATTCTTATCACTGAGAAGAGAAAATGAGACATGTGAATTTGACGCGTCCTCACTTGGTCACTATTTTCAAGCTCATTACAAGCCTGAACATAGTTAGTAGAATCAGCCCAAAACAAATGTTGTGTTCTCCAGAATGCATGGTGTTACAGTCTAGAAACCTGTGTAAGATACTTATCCGAAAGAAGTGCACTTGCTGCACATGACTTTCTAAAGAAGTGCACATGCTACATATGACAGTGAATGCTTTTCACTTGGTTCACTATTTTCGAAGGGAACGACATGCATGAACATTTTTCATGGAAACGTCGTAAAACAAGTGTGATTTCCTCCTGAACACAAAGAGTTACAATATAGAAACTTCTGTACGATACTTCTCCTAAAGAAGCGCACTTGCAACATTTAACTCTGAGTCCTCCGCACTTGGTTCTCTATTTTGTGAAATCATGGTCTGTGTGAACATGTGCCATTCCAATGTCAGAAAACAAGTATGATTTTCGCCTGAACACAAAAGTTACAGTTTAGGAACTTCTCTAGTGTACTTTTCCCTAAGAAGTGAAATGCCAACATTTGACTCTGAATGCTCCGCACTTGGTTCACTCTTTTGGAAAATCATGGCCTGCGTGAACATGTTATGTGCATATGTCGCAAAACGAGGAAGATCTTCTCCTGAAGACAAAGTGAAACACTACAGAATCTTCTGTAGGATACTTATCCCTGAGAAGTGCACCTCCAACATTTGACTCTCAGTCCTCCTCACTTGGTTCACTCTTTTGAAAAATCAAGGCCTGCGTGAACATATTCCATGAAAACGTCACAAAACCAGTGTGAATTTCTCCGGAACATAAAAAGTTACAACGTATGAACATCTACAGGATTCTTTTCACTGAGCAGAGAAAGTGAAACATGTGAATTTGACGAGTCCTCTCTTGGTCACTATTTTCAAGCTCATTACAAGCCTGAACATAGCTGGTAGAATCAGCACAAAAGTAATGTTGTTTTCTCTTGAATACAAAGTGTTACAGTCTAGAAACCTGTGTAGAATACTTATCCAAACGAAATTCACACGCTGCATATGACTTCCCAAAGAAGTGCACATGCTACATATGACTGTGAGTCCTCTTCACTTGGTTCACTGTTTCGAAGGGAACGACATGCATGAACATGTTTCATGGAATAGTCGTAAAACAAGTGTGATTTCTCCTGAACACAACCAGTTACAATATAGAAACTTCTGAACGATACTTCTCCTAAAGAAGCACACTTGCAACATTTAACTCTGAGTCCTCCGCACTTGGTTTTCTATTTTGTGAAATCATGGCCAGTGTGAACATGTGCCATTCCCATGTCAGAAAACAAGTATGATTTTCGCCTGAACACAAAAGTTACAGTTTAGGAACTTCTCTAGTGTACTTTTCCCTAAGAAGTGAAATGCCAACATTTGACTCTGAATGCTCCGCACTTGGTTCACTCTTTTGGAAAATCATGGCCTGCGTGAACATGTTATGTGCAAATGATGCAAAACGAGGATGATCTTCTCCTGAACACAAAGCGTAACACTACAGAATCTTCTGTAGGATACTTATCCCTGAGAAGTGCATCTCCAACATTTGACTCTCAGTCCTCCTCACTTAGTTCACTCTTTTGGAAATCAAGGCCTGCGTGAAAATATTCCATGAAAACGTCACAAAACCTGGCTGAATTTCTACTGAACATACAAAGTTACAACGTATGAACACCTACAGGATTCTTATCTCTGAGCAGAGAAAGTGAAACATGTGAATTTCACGCGTCCTCACTTGATCGCTATTTACAAGCTCATTACAAGCCTGAACATAGTTGGTAGAATCAGCACAAAAGAAATGTTGTTTTCTCCAGAATACAAAGTGTTACAGTCTAGAAACCTGGGTAGGATACTTATCCTAAAGAAGTGCACATGTTGCACATGACTTCCCAACGAAGTGCACATGCTACATATGACTGTGAGTCCTCTTCACTTGGCTCACTATTTTCGAAGGGAACGACATGCATGAACATGTTTCATGGAAATGTCGTAAAACAAGTGTGATTTCCTCCTGAACACAAAGAGTTACAATATAGAAACTTCTGTATGATACTTCTCTAAAAGATCGCACTTGCAACATTTAACTCTGAGTCCTCCGCACTTGGTTCTCTATTTTGTGAAATCATGGCCTGTGTGAACGTGTGCCATTCACATGTCAGAACACAAGTATGTTTTTCGCCTGAACACAAAAGTTACAGTTTAGGAAATTCTCTAGGATACTTATCCCTAAGAAGTGAAATGCCAACATTTGACTCTGAATCCTCCGCCCTTGGTTCACTCTTTTGGAAAATCATGGCCTGCGTGAACATGTCATGTGTGAATGTCTCAAAACGAGGATGAACTTCTCCTGAAAACAAAGCGTAACACTACAGAATCTTCTGTAGGATACTTATCCCTGAGAAGTGCACCTCCAACATTTGACTCTCAGTCCTCCTCACTTGGTTCACTCTTTTGGAAATCAAGGCCTGCGTGAACATATTCCATGAAAACGTCACAAAACCAGTGTGAATTTCTCCGGAACATAAAAAGTTACAAAGTATGAACATCTACAGGTTTCTTATCACTGAGAAGAGAAAGTGAAACATGTGAATTGGATGCGTCTTCACTTGGTCACTATTTTCAAGCTCATTACAAGCCTGAACATAGTTGGTAGAATCAGCACAAAACAAATGTTGTTTTCTCCAGAATACAAAGTGTTACAGTCTAAAAACCTGTGTAGGATACTTATCCGAAAGAAGTGCACATGCTACACATGACTTCCCGGAGAAGTGCACATGCTAAATATGACTTGAGTGCTCTATACTTGGTTCACTATTTTCAAAGTGAACGACATGCATGAACATATTTCATGGAAACGTCCTAAAACAAATGTGATTTCCTCCTGAACACAAAGAGTTACAATATAGAAACTTCTGTACGATACTTCTCCTAAAGAAGCACATTTGTCACATTTAACTCTGAGTCCTCCGCACTTGGTTCTCTATTTTGTGAAATCATGGCCTGGTTGAACATGTGCCATTCCAATGTCAGAAAACAAGTATGATTTTCGCCTGAACACAAAAGTTACAGTTTAGGAACTTCTCTAGGATACTTATCCCTAAGAAGTGAAATGCCAACATTTGACTCTGAATCCTCCGCCCTTGGTTCACTCTTTTGGAAAATCATGGCCTGCGTGAACATGTCATGTGTGAATGTCTCAAAACGAGGATGAACTTCTCCTGAAAACAAAGCGTAACACTACAGAATCTTCTGTAGGATACTTATCCCTGAGAAGTGCACCTCCAACATTTGACTCTCAGTCCTCCTCACTTGGTTCACTCTTTTGGAAAATCAGGCCACTGTGAACATATTCCATGAAAACGTCTCAAAACCAGTGTGAATTTCTCCGGAACATAAAATGTTAAACGTATGAACATCTACAGGATTCTTATCACTAAGAAGAGAAAGAGAAACATGTGAATATGATGTGTCCTCACTTGGTCACTATTTTCAAGCTCATTACAAGCCTGAACATGGTTGGTAGAATCAGCACAAAACAAATGTTGTTTTTTACGGTATACAAAGTGTTACAGTCTAGAAACCTGTGTAGGATACTTACCCGAAAGAAGTGCACATGCTGCACATGACTTCCCAAAGAAGTGCACATGCTACAAATGACTGTGAGTCCTGTTCACTTGGTTCAGTATTTTCAAAGGGAACGACATGCATGAACATGTTTTATGGAAACGTCGTAATACACGTGTGATTTCCTCCTGAACACAAAGAGTTATAATATTGAAACTTCTGTACGATACTTCTCCTAAAGAAGCGCTATTGCAACATTTAACTCTGAGTCCTCCGCACTTGGTTCTCTATTTTGTGAAATCATGGCCTGTGTGAACATGTGCCATTCCAATGTGAGAAAACAAGTATGATTTTCGCCTGAACACAAAAGTTACAGTTTAGGACTTCTCTAGGATACTTATCGCTAAGAAGTGAAATGCCAACATTTGACTCTGAATCCTCTGGCCTTGGTTCACTCTTTTGGAAAATCATGGCCTGCGTGAAGTTGTTATGTGCGAATGTTGCAAAAGGAGGATGACATTCTCATGTACACAAAGCGTAACACTACAGAATTTTCCGTAGGATACTTATCCCTGAGAGGTGCACCTTCAACATTTGACTCTCAGTCCTCCTCACTTGGTTCACTCTTTTGGAAAATCAAGGCCTACGTGAATATATTCCATGAAAACATCACAAAACCAGTGTGAATTTCTCCGGAACATAAAAAGTTACAACGTATGAACATCTACAGGATTCTTATCACTGAGAGGAGAAAGTAAAACATGTGAATTTGACGCGTCTTCACTTGGTCACTATTTTCAAGCTCATTACAAGCTTGAACATAGTTGGTAGAATCAGCACACAACAAATGTTGTTTTCTAAAGAATACAAAGTGTTACAGTCTAGAAACCTGTGTAGGGTACTTATCCGAAACAAGTGCACATGCTGCACATGACGTTCCAAAGAAGTGCACATGCTACATATGACTGTGAGTCCCCTTCACTTGGTTCACTGTTTTCGAAGGGAACCACATGCATGAACATGTTTCATGTAAATGTCGTAAAACAAGTGTGATTTCCTCCTGAACACAAAGAGTTACAATATAGAAACTTCTGTACGATACTTCTCCTAAAGAAGCACATTTGTCACATTTAACTCTGAGTCCTCCGCACTTGGTTCTCTATTTTGTGAAATCATGGCCTGGTTGAACATGTGCCATTCCAATGTCAGAAAACAAGTATGATTTTCGCCTGAACACAAAAGTTACAGTTTAGGAACTTCTCTAGGATACTTATCCCTAAGAAGTGAAATGCCAACATTTGACCCTGAATCCTCCGCACTTGGTTCACTCTTTTGGAAAATCATGGCCTGCCTGATCATGTTATGTGTGTATATCGCAAGACGAGGAAGATATTCTCCTGAAGACAAAGCGAAACACTACAGAATCTTCTGTAGGATACTTATCCCTGAGAAGTGCACCTCCAACATTTGACTCTCAGTCCTCCTCACTTGGTTCACTCTTTTGGAAAATCAAGGCCTGCGTGAATATACCCCAATGAAATGTCACAAAACCAGTGTGAATTTCTCTGGAACATAAAAAGTTACAACGTATGAACATCTACAGGATTCTTATCACTGAGAGGAGAAAGTAAAACATGTGAATTTGACGCGTCTTCACTTGGTCACTATTTTCAAGCTCATTACAAGCTTGAACATAGTTGGTAGAATCAGCACACAACAAATGTTGTTTTCTAAAGAATACAAAGTGTTACAGTCTAGAAACCTGTGTAGGGTACTTATCCGAAACAAGTGCACATGCTGCACATGACGTTCCAAAGAAGTGCACATGCTACATATGACTGTGAGTCCCCTTCACTTGGTTCACTGTTTTCGAAGGGAACCACATGCATGAACATGTTTCATGTAAATGTCGTAAAACAAGTGTGATTTCCTCCTGAACACAAAGAGTTACAATATAGAAACTTCTGTACGATACTTCTCCAAAAGAAGCGCACTTGCAACATTTAACTCTGAGTCCTTTGCACTTGGTTCTCTATTTTGTGAAATCATGGCCTGTGTGAACATGTGCCATTCACATGTCAGAAAACAAGTATGATTTTCGCCAGAACACAAAATTTACAGTTTAGGAACTTCTCTAGGATACTTATCCCTAAGAAGTGAAATGCCAACATTTGACCCTGAATCCTCCGCACTTGGTTCACTCTTTTGGAAAATCATGGCCTGCCTGATCATGTTATGTGTGTATATCGCAAGACGAGGAAGATATTCTCCTGAAGACAAAGCGAAACACTACAGAATCTTCTGTAGGATACTTATCCCTGAGAAGTGCACCTCCAACATTTGACTCTCAGTCCTCCTCACTTGGTTCACTCTTTTGGAAAATCAAGGCCTGCGGGAATATATTCCATGAAAACATCACAAAACCAGTGTGAATTTCTCCGGAACATAAAAAGTTACAACGTATGAACATCTACAGGATTCTTATCACTGAGCAGAGAAAGTGAAACATGTGAATTTGACGCGTCCTCACTTGGTCACTATTTTCAAGCTCATTACAAGCCTGAACATAGCTGGTAGAATCAGCACAAAAGTAATGTTGTTTTCTCTTGAATACAAAGTGTTACAGTCTAGAAACCTGTGTAGGATACTTATCCGAACGAAGTGCACATGCTGCACATGACTTCCCAAAGAAGTGCACATGCTACATATGACTGTGAGTCCTCTTCACTTGGTTCACTGTTTTTCGAAGGGAACGACTGCATGAACATGTTTCATGGAATAGTCGTAAAACAAGTGTGATTTTCTCCTGAACACAACCAGTTACAATATAGAAACTTCTGTATGATACTTCTCCTAAAGAAGCACACTTGCAACATTTAACACTGAGTCCTCCACACTTGGGTCTCTATTTTGTGAAATCATGGCCTGTATAAACATGTGCCATTCCAATGTCAGAAAACAAGTATGATTTTTGCCTGAACACAAAAGTTACAGTTTAGGAATTTCTCTAGGATACTTATCCCTAAGAAGTGAAATGCCAACATTTGACTCTGAAACCTCCGCACTTGGTTCACATTTTTGGAAAATCATGGCCTGCGTGAACATGTTATGTGCGAATGTCGCCAAACGAGTATGATCTTCTCCTGAACACAAAGAGTAACACTACAGAATCTTCTGTAGGGTACTTATCCCTGAGAAGTGCATGTCCAACATTTGACTCTCAGTCCTCCTTACTTGGTTCACTATTTTGGAAAACCAAGGTCTGCGTGAACATATTCCATGTAAACGTCACAAAACCAGTGTGAAATTCTCCGCAACATGAAAAGTTACAATGTATGAACATCTACAGGATTCTTATCACTGAGAAGAGAAAGTGAAACATGTGAATTGGACGAGTCCTCACTTGGTCACTATTTTCAAGCTCATTAAAGCCTGAACATAGTTGGTAGAATAAGCAAAAAAACAAATGTTGTTTTCTCCAGAATACAAAGTTTTACAGTCTAGAAACCTGTGTAGGATACTTATCCGAAAGAAGTGCACATGCTGCACATGACTTCCCAAAGAATTGCACATGCTACATATGACTGTGAGTCCTGTTCACTTGGTTCACTATTTTTGAAGGGAACCACATGCATGAACATGTTTCATGGAAACGTCGTAAAACAAGTGTGATTTCCTCCTGAACACAAAGAGTTACAATATAGAAACTTCTGTACGATACTTCTCCTAAAGAAGCGCACTTGCAACATTTAACTCTGAGTGCACCGCACTTGGTTCTCTATTTTGTGAAATCATGGCCTGTGTGAACATGTGACATTTACATGTCAGAAAAGAAGTATTATTTTCGCCTAAACACAAAAGTTACAAAAGGAACTTCTCTAGGATACTTATCCCTAAGAAGTGAAATGACAACATTTGACTCTGAATCCTGCGCATTTGGTTCACTCTTTTGGAACATCATGGCCTGCATGAATATGTTATGTGCGAATATCGCAAAACGAGGATGATCTTCTCCTGAAAACAAAGCATAACACTACAGAATCTTCTGCAGGATACTTATCCCTGAGAAGTGCACCTCCATCATTTGACTCTCAGTCCTCCTTACTTGGTTCACTATGTTGAAAAATCAAGGCATGCGTGAACATATTCCATGAAAACGTCACAAAACCAGTGTGAAGTTCTCCGGAACATAAAAAGTTACAACGTATGAACATCTACAGGATTCTTATCACTGAAAAGAGAAAGTGAAACATGTGAATTTGACGCGTCCTCACTTGGTCGCTATTTTCCAGCTCATTACAAGCCTGAACGTAGTTGGTAGAATCAGCACAAAACAAATGTTGTTTTCTCCAGAATACAAAGTTTACAGTCTAGAAACCTGTGTAGGATACTTATCCCAAAGAAGTGCACATGCTGCACATGACTTCCCAAAGAAGTGCACATGCTACATATGACTGTGATTCCTCTTCCCTTGGTTCACTATTTTCGAAAGGATCGACATGCATGAACATGTTTCAAGGAAACGTCGTAAAACAAGTGTGATTTCCTCCTGAACAGAAAGAGTTACAATATAGAAACTTCTGTACGATATTTCTCCTAAAGAAGCGCACTTGCAACATTTAACTCTGAGTCCTCCACACTTGGTTCTCTATTTTGTGAAATCATGACCTGTGTGAACATGTGCCATTCACATGTCTGAAAACAAGTATGATTTTCGCCTGAACACAAAAGGTACACGAGTGCTCACTTGGTCACTATTTTCAAGCTCATTACAAGCCTTAACATAGTTGGTAGAATCAGCACAAGACAAATGTTGTTTTCTCTAGAATACAAAGTGTTACCGTCTAGAAACCTGTGTAGGATACTTATCCGAAAGAAGTGAACATGCTGCACATGACTTCCCAAAGAAGTGCACATGCTACATATGACTGTGATTCCTCTTCACTTGGTTCACTGTTTTCGAAGGGAAGGACATGCATGAACACGTTTCATGCAAACGTCGTAAAACAAGTGTGATTTCCACCTCAACACAAAGAGTTAAAATATAGAAACTTCTGTAAGATACTTCTCCTAAAGAAGCGCCCTTGCAACATTTAACTCTGAGTCCTCCGCACTTGGTTCTCTATTTTGTGAAATCATGCACTGTGTGAACATGTGCCATTCCAATGTCAGAAAACAAGTATGATTTTCGCCTGAACACAAAAGTTACAGTTTAGGAACTTCTCTAGGATACTTTTCCCTAAGAAGTGAAATGCCAACATTTGAATCGGAATCCTCCTCACATGGTTCACTCTTTTGGAAATTCATGGCCTGCGTGAACATGTTATGAGCGAATGTCACAAAACGAGGATGATCTTCTCCTGAAGACAAAGCGAAACACTATAGAATCTTCTGTAGGATACTTATCCCTGAGAAGTGCACCTCCAACATTTGACTCTCAGGCCTCCTCATTTGGTTCACTCTTTTGGAAAATCAAGGCCTGCCTGAACATATTCCATGAAAACGTCACAAAACCAGGCTGAATTTCTCCGCAACATAAAAAGTTACAACGTATGAACATCTACAAGATTCTTATCACCTAGAAGAGAAAGTGAAACATATGAATTTCACGCGTCCTCACTTGGTCGCTATTTACAAGCTCATTACAAGCCTGAACATAGTTGGTAGAATCAGCACAAAAGTAATGTTGTTTTCTCCAGAATACAAAGTGTTACAGTCTAGAAACCTGTGTAGTATACTTATCCGAAAGAAGTGCACATGCTGCACATGACTTCCCAAAGAAGTGCACATGCTACATATGACTGTGAGTCCTCTTCACTTGGTTTACCGTTTTCGAAGGTAAAGACATGCATGAACATGTTTCATGGAAACGTCGTCAAACAAGTGTGATTTCCTCTTGAACACAAAGAGTTACAATATAGAAACTTCTGTACAATACTTCTCCTAAAGAAGCGCACTTGCAACATTTAACTCTGAGTCCTCCGCACTTGGTTCTCTATTTTGTGAAATCATGGCCTTTGTGAACATGTGCCATTCAAATGTCAGAAAACAAGTATGATTTTCGCCTGAATACAAAAGTTACAGTTTAGGAACTTCTCTAGGATCCTTTTCCCTAAGAAGTGAAATGCCAACATTTGACTCTGAGTGCTCCGCACTTGGTTCACTCTTTTGGAAAATCATGGCCTGCGTGACCATGTTATGTGCGAGTGTCGCAAAACGAGGATGATCTTCTCCTGAACACAAAGCATAACACTACAGAATCTTCTGTAGGATACTTATCCCTGAGAAGTGCACCTCCAACATTTGACTCACAGTCCTTTTCACTTGGTTCACTGTTTTGGAAAATCAAGGCCTGCATGAACATATTCCATGAAAACGTCACAAAACCAGTGTGAATTTCTACGGAACATAAAAATTTACAACGTATGAACATCTACAGGATTGTTATCACTGAGAAGAGAAAGTGAAACATGTGAATTGGACGCGTCCTCACTTGGTCACTATTTTCAAGCTCATTTAAAACCTGAACAGAGTTGGTAGAATCAGCACAAAGCAAATGTTGTTTTCTCCAGAATGCAAAGTGTTACAGTCTAAAAACCTGTGTAGGATACTTATCTGAAAGAAGTGCACATGCTACATATGACTTCCCAGAGAAGTGCACATGCTACATATGACTGTGAGTCCTCTTCACTTGGTTCACTGTTTTCGAAAGGATTGACATGCATGAACATGTTTCATGGAAACGTCATAAAACAAGTGTGATTTCCTCCTGAACACAAAGACTTACAATATAGAAACTTCTGTACGATACTTCTCTTAATGAAGCGCCCTTCAGCATTTTACTCTGAGTCCTCCGCACTTGGTTCTCTATTTTGTGAAATCATGGCCGGTGTGAACATGTGCCATTCCCATGTCAGAAAATAAGTATGATTTTCACCTGAACACAAAAGTTACAGTTTAGGAACTTCTCTAGTGTACTTTTCCCTAAGAAGTGAAATGCCAACATTTGACTCTGAATGCTCCGCACTTGGTTCACTCTTTTGGAAAATCATGGCCTGCGTGAACATGTTATGTCCGAACGTCGCAAAACGAGGATGATCTTCTCCTGAACACAAAGCGTAACACTACAGAATCTTTTGTAGGATACTTATCCCTGAGAAGTGCATCTCCAACATTTGACTCTCAGTCCTCCTCACTTGGTTCACTCTTTTGTAAAATCAAGGCCTGCATGAAAATATTCCATGAAAACGTCACAAAACCTGGCTGAATTTCTCCTGAACATACAAAGTTACAACGTATGAACACCTACAGGATTCTTATCTCTGAGCAGAGAAAGTGAAACATGTGAATTTCACGCGTCCTCACTTGATCGCTATTTACAAGCTCATTACTAGCCTGAACATAGTTGGTAGAATCAGCACAAAAGAAATGTTGTTTTCTCCAGAATACAAAGTGTTACAGTCTAGAAACCTGTGTAGGATACTTATCCTAAAGAAGTGCACATGTTGCACATGACTTCCCAACGAAGTGCACATGCTACATATGACTGTGAGTCCTCTTCACTTGGTTCACTATTTTCGAAGGGAACGACATGCATGAACATGTTTCATGGAAATGTCGTAAAACAAGTGTGATTTCCTCCTGAACACAAAGAGTTACAATATAGAAACTTCTGTACGATACTTCTCCTAACGAGTCGCACTTGCAGCATTTAACTCTGAGTCCTCCTCACTTGGTTCTCTATTTTGTGAAATCATGGATTGTGTGAACATGTGCCAATCCAATGTCAGAAAACAAGTGTGATTTTCGCCTGAACTGAAAAGTTACTGTATAGGAACTTCTCTAGGATACGTATCCCTAAGAAATGAAACGCCAACATTGGATTCTGAATCCTCCGCACTCGGATCACTCTTTTGGAAAATCATGGCCTGTGTGAACATGTTATGTGCGAATGTCGCAATACGAGGATGATCTTCTCCTGAACACAAAGCGTAACACTACAGAATCTTCTGTAGGATACTTATCCCTGAGAAGTGCACCTCCAACATTTGAATCTCAGTCCTCCTCACTTGGTTCACTTTTTTGGAAAATCAAGGCCTGCGTGAACTTATAACATGAAAACGTCACAAAACCAGTGTGAATTTCTCCGGAACATAAAAAGTTACAACGTATGAACATCTACAAGTTTCTTATCACTGAGAATAGAAAGTGAAACATGTGAATTGGACGCGTCCTTACTTGGTCACTATTTTCAAGCTCATTACAAGCCTGAACATAGTTGGTAGAATCAGCACAAAGCAAATGTTGTTTTCTCCAGAATGCAAAGTGTTACAGTCTAAAAACCTGTGTAGGATACTTATCCGAAAGAAGTGCACATGCTACATATGACTTCCCAGAGAAGTGCACATGCTACATATGACTGTGAGTGCTCTATACTTAGTTCACTATTTTCGAAGGGAACGACATGCATGAACATGTTTCATGGAAACGTCGTAAAACAAGTGTGATTTCCTCCTGAACACAAAGAGTTACAATATAGAAACTTCTGTACGATACTTCTCCTAAAGAATCGCATTTGCCACATTTAACTCTGAGTCCTCCGCACTTGGTTCTCTATTTTGTGAAATCATGGCCTGTGTGAACATGTGCCATTCCAATGTCAGAAAACAAGTATGATTTTCGCCTGAACACAAAAGTTACAGTTTAGGAACTTCTCTAAGAAACTTATCCCTAAGAAGTGAAATGCCAAAATTTGACTCTGAATCCTCCACACTTGGTTCACTCTTTTAGAAAATCATGGCCTGAGTGAACATGTCATGTGTGAATGTTGCAAAACGAGGATGATCGTCTCCTGAACACAAAGCGTAACACTACAGAATTTTCTGTAGGATACTTATACCTGAGAAGTGCACCTCCAACATTTGACTCTCAGTCCTCCTCACTTGGTTCACTCTTTTGGAAAATCAAGGCCACTGTGAACATATTCCATGAAAACGTCTCAAAACCAGTGTGAATTTCTCCGGAACATAAAATGTTAAACGTATGAACATCTACAGGATTCTTATCACTAAGAAGAGAAAGAGAAACATGTGAATTGGACGCATCCTCACTTGGTCACTATTTCAAGCTCATTACTAGCCTGAACATAGTTGGTAGAATCAGCACAAAACTAATTTTGTTTTCTCCAGAACATAAAGTTTTACAGTCTAGAAACCTGTTTAGGATATTTATCCGAAAGAAGTGCCCATGCTGCACATGACTTCCCAGAGAAGTGCACATGCTACATATGACTGTGAGTCCTCTTCACTTGGTTCACTGTTTTCAAATGGAACGACATGCATGAACATGTTTCATAGAAACGTCGCAAAAAAAGTGTGATTTCCTCCTGAACACAAAGAGTTACAATATAGAAACTTCTGTAAGATATTTCTCCTAAAGAAGCGCACTTGCAACATTTAACTCTAATTCCTCTGCACTTGGTTCTCTATTTTGTGAAATCATGGCCTGTGTGAACATGTGCCATTCACATGTCAGAAAACAAGTATGATTTTCGCCTGAACACAAAAGTTACAGTTTAGGAACTTCTCTAGGATACTTATCACTAAGAAGTGAAATGCCAACATTTGACTCTGAATGCTCTGCAATTGGTTCAGTCTTTTGGAAAATCATGGCCTGCGTGAACATGTTATGTGCGAATGTCTCAAAACGAGGATGATATTCTCCTTAACACAAAGCGTAACACTACAGAATCTTCTGTAGGATACTCATCCCTGAGCAGTGCACCTCTAACATTTGACTCTCAGTCCTTCTCACTTGGTTCACTGTTTTGGAAAATCAAGGCCTGTGTGAACATATTCCATGAAAACGTCACAAAACTAGTGTGAATTTCTCCTGAACATAAAAAGTTACAACGTATGAACATCTACAGGATTCTTATCACTGAGAAGAGAAAGTGAAACATGTGAATTTGAAGCGTCCTCACTTGTTTACTATTTTCAAGCTCATTACAAGCCTGAACATAGTTGGTAGACTCAGCACAAAAGAAATGTTGTTTTCTCCAGAATACAAAGTCTTACAGTTTAGAAACCTATGTAGGATACTTATCTGAAAGAAGTGCACATGCTGCACATGACTTCCCAACGAAGTGCACATGCTACATAGGACTGTGAGTCCTCTTCACTTGGTTCACTATTTTCGAAGGGAACGACATGCATGAACATGTTTCATGGAAACGTCGTAAAACAAGTGTGATTTCTCCTGAACACAAAGAGTTACAATATAGAAACCTCTGTACGATGCTTCTCCTAAAGAAGCGCACTTGCAACATTTAACTCTGAGTCCTCCGCAATTGGTTCTCTATTTTGTGAAATCATGGCCTGTGTGAACGTGTGCCATTCCCATGTCAGAACACAAGTATGTTTTTCGCCTGAACACAAAAGTTACAGTTTAGGAAATTCTCTAGGATATGTATCCCTAAGAAGTGAAATGCCAACATTTGACTCTGAATCTTCCGCCTTGGTTCACTCTTTTGGAAAATCATGGCCTGTGTGAACATGTTATGTCCGAACGTCGCAAAACGAGGATGATCTTCTCCTGAACACAAAGCGTAACACTACAGAATCTTCTGTAGGATACTTATCCCTGAGATGTGCATCTCCAACATTTGACTCTCAGTCCTCCTCACTTGGTTCATTCTTTTGGAAAATCAAGGCCTGCGTGAAAATATTCCATGAAAACGTCAAAAAACCTGGCTGAATTTCTACTGAACATACAAAGTTACAACGTATGAACACCTACAGGATTCTTATCTCTGAGCAGAGAAAGTGAAACATGTGAATTTCACGCGTCCTCACTTGATCGCTATTTACAAGCTCATTACAAGCCTGAACATAGTTGGTAGAATCAGCACAAAACAAATGTTGTTTTCTCCAGAATACAAAGTGTTACAGTCTAGAAACCTGTGTAGGATACTTAACCTAAAGAAGTGCACATGTTGCACATGACTTCCCAACGAAGTGCACATGCTACATATGACTGTGAGTCCTCTTCACTTGGCTCACTATTTTCGAAGGGAACGACATGCATGAACATGTTTCATGGAAATGTCGTAAAACAAGTGTGTTTTCCTCCTGAACACAAAGAGTTACAATATAGAAACTTCTGTATGATACTTTTCCAAAAGATCGCACTTGCAACATTTAACTCTGAGTCCTCCGCACTTGGTTCTCTATTTTGTGAAATCATGGCCTGTGTGAACGTGTGCCATTCACATGTCAGAACACAAGTATGTTTTTCGCCTGAACACAAAAGTTACAGTTTAGGAAATTCTCTAGGATACTTATCCCTAAGAAGTGAAATGCCAACATTTGACTCTGAATCCTCCGCCCTTGGTTCACTCTTTTGGAAAATCATGGCCTGCGTGAACATGTCATGTGTGAATGTCTCAAAACGAGGATGAACTTCTCCTGAAAACAAAGCGTAACACTACAGAATTTTCTCTAGGATACTTATCCCTGAGAAGTGCACCTCCAACATTTGACTCTCAGTCCTCCTCACTTGGTTCACTCTTTTGGAAAATCAAGGCCTGCATGAAAATATTCCATGAAAACTTTACAAAACCAGTGTGAATTTCTCCGGAACATAAAAAGTTACAAAGTATGAACATCTACAGGTTTCTTATCACTGAGAAGAGAAAGTGAAACATGTGAATTGGACGCGTCCTCACTTGGTCACTATTTTCAAGCTCATTAAAAGCCTGAACATAGTTGGTAGAATCAGCACAAAGCAAATGTTGTTTTCTCCAGAATGCAAAGTGTTACAGTCTAAAAACCTGTGTAGGATACTTATCCGAAAGAAGTGCACATGCTACACATGACTTCCCGGAGAAGTGCACATGCTAAATATGACTGTGAGTGCTCTATACTTGGTTCACTATTTTCGAAGGGAACGACATGCATGAACATGTTTCATGGAAACGTCGTAAAACAAGTATGATTTCCTCCTGAACACAAAGAGTTACAATATCGAAACTTCTGTACGACACTTCTCCTAAAGAAGCGCATTTGCCACATTTAACTCTGAGTCCTCCGCACTTGGTTCTCTATTTTGTGAAATCATGGTCTGGTTGAACATGTGCCATTCCAATGTCAGAAAACAAGTATGATTTTCGCCTGAACACAAAAGTTACAGTTTAGGAACTTCTCTAGGATACTTATCCCTAAGAAGTGAAATGCCAAAATTTGACTCTGAATCCTCCACACTTGGTTCACTCTTTTGGAAAATCATGGACAGAGTGAACATGTCATGTGTGAATGTCTCAAAACGGGGATGATCTTCTCCTGAAGACAAAGCAAAACACTACAGAATCTTCTGTAGGATACTTATCCCTGAGAAGTGCACCTCCAACATTTGACTCTCAGTCCTCCTCACTTGGTTCACTCTTTTGGAAAATCAAGGCCACTGTGAACATATTCCATGAAAACGTCTCAAAACCAGTGTGAATTTCTCCGGAACATAAAATGTTAAACGTATGAATATCTACAGGATTCTTATCACTAAGAAGAGAAAGAGAAACATGTGAATACGATGTGTCCTCACTTGGTCACTATTTTCAAGCTCATTACAAGCCTGAACATAGTTGGTAGAATCAGCACAAAACAAATGTTGTTTTTTCCAGAATACAAGGTGTTACAGTCTAGAAACCTGTGTAGAATACTTACCCGAAAGAAGTGAACATGCTGCACATGACTTCCCAAAGAAGTGCACATGCTACAAATGACTGTGAGTCCTGTTCACTTGGTTCAGTATTTTCAAAGGGAACGACATGCATGAACATGTTTCATGGAAACGTCGTAATACACGTGTGATTTCCTCCTGAACACAAAGAGTTACAATATTGAAACTTCTGTACGATACTTCTCCTAAAGAAGCGCACTTGCAACATTTAACTCTGAGTCCTCCGCACTTGGTTCTCTATTTTGTGAAATCATGGCCTGTGTGAACATGTGCCATTCCAATGTCAGAAAACAAGTATGATTTTTGCCTGAACACAAAAGTTACAGTTTAGGACTTCTCTAGGATACTTCTCCCTAAGAAGTGAAATGCCAACATTTGACTCTGAATCCTCCGCACTTGGTTCACTCATTTGGAAAATCATGGCCTGCGTGAACATGTCATGTGTGAATGTCTCAAAACGAGGATGATCTTCTCCTGAAAACAAAGCGTAACACTACAGAATCTTCTGTAGGATACTTATCCCTGAGAATTGCACCTCCAATATTTGACTCTTAGTCCTCCTCACTTGGTTCACTATTTTGGAAAATCAAGGCCTGCGTGAACATATTCCATCAAAACGTCTCAAAACCAGTGTGAATTTCTCCGGCACATAAAAAATTACAAAGTATGAACATCTACAGGTTTATTATCACTGAGAAGAGAAAGTGAAACATGTGAATTTGACGCGTCCTCACTTGGTCACTATTTTCAAGCTCATTACAAGCCTGAACATAGTTGGTAGAGTCAGCACAAAGCAAATGTTGTTTTCTCCAGAATACAAAGTGTTACAGTCTAGAAACCTGTTTAGGATACTTATCCGAAAGAAGTGCACATGATGCACATGACGTCCCAAAAAAGTGCACATGCTACATATGACTGTGAGTCCTCTTCACTTGGTTCACTGTTTTCGAAGGGAACGACATGCATGAACACGTTTCATGCAAACGTCGTAAAACAAGTGTGATTTCCTCCTGAACACAAAGAGTTACAATATAGAAACTTCTGTACGATACTTCTCCTAAAGAAGCACACTTGCAATATTTAACTCTGAGTCCTTTGCACTTGGTTATCTATTTTTTGAAATCATGGCCTGTGTGAACGTGTGCCATTCACATGTCAGAAAACAAGTATGATTTTCGCCAGAACACAAAATTTACAGTTTAGGAACTTCTCTAGGATACTTATCCCTGAGAAGTTAAATGCCAACGTTTGACTCTGAATCCTCCGCACTTGGTTCACTCTTTTGGAAAATCATGGCCTGCGTGAACATGTTATGTGCATATGTCGCAAAACGAGGAAGATCTTCTCCTGAAGACAAAGTGAAACACTACAGAATCTTCTGTAGGATACTTATCCCTGAGAAGTGCACCTCCAACATTTGACTCTCAGTCCTCCTCACTTGGTTCACTCTTTTGAAAAATCAAGGCCTGCGTGAACATATTCCATGAAAACGTCACAAAACCAGTGTGAATTTCTCCGGAACATTAAAAGTTACAACCTATGAACATCTACAGGATTCTTATCACTGAGAAGAGAAAATGAGACATGTGAATTTGACGCGTCCTCACTTGGTCACTATTTTCAAGCTCATTACAAGCCTGAACATAGTTAGTAGAATCAGCCCAAAACAAATGTTGTGTTCTCCAGAATGCATGGTGTTACAGTCTAGAAACCTGTGTAAGATACTTATCCGAAAGAAGTGCACTTGCTGCACATGACTTTCTAAAGAAGTGCACATGCTACATATGACAGTGAATGCTTTTCACTTGGTTCACTATTTTCGAAGGGAACGACATGCATGAACATTTTTCATGGAAACGTCGTAAAACAAGTGTGATTTCCTCCTGAACACAAAGAGTTACAATATAGAAACTTCTGTACGATACTTCTCCTAAAGAAGCGCACTTGCAACATTTAACTCTGAGTCCTCCGCACTTGGTTCTCTATTTTGTGAAATCATGGTCTGTGTGAACATGTGCCATTCCAATGTCAGAAAAAAAGTATGATTTTCGCCTTAACACAAAAGTTACAGTTTAGGAACTTCTCTAGGATACTTATCCCTAAGAAGTGAAATGCCAACATTTGACTCTGAATCCTCCGCACTTGGTTCACTCTTTTGGAAAAACTGGCCTACCTGAACATGTTATGTGTGTATATCGCAAGACGAGGAAGATATTCTCCTGAAGACAAAGCGAAACACTACAGAATCTTCTGTAGGATACTTATCCCTGAGAAGTGCACCTCCAACATTTGACTCTCAGTCCTCCTCACTTGGTTCACTCTTTTGGAAAATCAAGGCCTTCGTGAATATATTCCATGAAAACGTCACAAAACCAGTGTGAATTTCTCCGGAACATAAAAAGTTACAACGTATGAACATCTACAGGATTCTTTTCACTGAGCAGAGAAAGTGAAACATGTGAATTTGACGAGTCCTCTCTTGGTCACTATTTTCAAGCTCATTACAAGCCTGAACATAGCTGGTAGAATCAGCACAAAAGTAATGTTGTTTTCTCTTGAATACAAAGTGTTACAGTCTAGAAACCTGTGTAGAATACTTATCCAAACGAAATTCACACGCTGCATATGACTTCCCAAAGAAGTGCACATGCTACATATGACTGTGAGTCCTCTTCACTTGGTTCACTGTTTCGAAGGGAACGACTGCATGAACATGTTTCATGGAATAGTCGTAAAACAAGTGTGATTTTCTCCTGAACACAACCAGTTACAATATAGAAACTTCTGAACGATACTTCTCCTAAAGAAGCACACTTGCAACATTTAACTCTGAGTCCTCCGCACTTGGTTTTCTATTTTGTGAAATCATGGCCAGTGTGAACATGTGCCATTCCCATGTCAGAAAACAAGTATGATTTTCGCCTGAACACAAAAGTTACAGTTTAGGAACTTCTCTAGTGTACTTTTCCCTAAGAAGTGAAATGCCAACATTTGACTCTGAATGCTCCGCACTTGGTTCACTCTTTTGGAAAATCATGGCCTGCGTGAACATGTTATGTGCAAATGATGCAAAACGAGGATGATCTTCTCCTGAACACAAAGCGTAACACTACAGAATCTTCTGTAGGATACTTATCCCTGAGAAGTGCATCTCCAACATTTGACTCTCAGTCCTCCTCACTTAGTTCACTCTTTTGGGAAATCAAGGCCTGCGTGAAAATATTCCATGAAAACGTCACAAAACCTGGCTGAATTTCTACTGAACATACAAAGTTACAACGTATGAACACCTACAGGATTCTTATCTCTGAGCAGAGAAAGTGAAACATGTGAATTTCACGCGTCCTCACTTGATCGCTATTTACAAGCTCATTACAAGCCTGAACATAGTTGGTAGAATCAGCACAAAAGAAATGTTGTTTTCTCCAGAATACAAAGTGTTACAGTCTAGAAACCTGGGTAGGATACTTATCCTAAAGAAGTGCACATGTTGCACATGACTTCCCAACGAAGTGCACATGCTACATATGACTGTGAGTCCTCTTCACTTGGCTCACTATTTTCGAAGGGAACGACATGCATGAACATGTTTCATGGAAATGTCGTAAAACAAGTGTGATTTCCTCCTGAACACAAAGAGTTACAATATAGAAACTTCTGTATGATACTTCTCTAAAAGATCGCACTTGCAACATTTAACTCTGAGTCCTCCGCACTTGGTTCTCTATTTTGTGAAATCATGGCCTGTGTGAACGTGTGCCATTCACATGTCAGAACACAAGTATGTTTTTCGCCTGAACACAAAAGTTACAGTTTAGGAAATTCTCTAGGATACTTATCCCTAAGAAGTGAAATGCCAACATTTGACTCTGAATCCTCCGCCCTTGGTTCACTCTTTTGGAAAATCATGGCCTGCGTGAACATGTCATGTGTGAATGTCTCAAAACGAGGATGAACTTCTCCTGAAAACAAAGCGTAACACTACAGAATCTTCTGTAGGATACTTATCCCTGAGAAGTGCACCTCCAACATTTGACTCTCAGTCCTCCTCACTTGGTTCACTCTTTTGGGAAATCAATGCCTGCGTGAACATATTCCATGAAAACGTTACAAAACCAGTGTGAATTTCTCCGGAACATAAAAAGTTACAAAGTATGAACATCTACATGTTTCTTATCACTGAGAAGAGAAAGTGAAACATGTGAATTGGATGCGTCCTCACTTGGTCACTATTTTCATGCTCATTACAAGCCTGAACATAGTTGGTAGAATCAGCACAAAGCAAATGTTTTTTTCTCCAGAATACAAAGTGTTACAGTCTAAAAACCTGTGTAGGATACTTATCCGAAAGAAGTGCACATGCTACACATGACTTCCCGGAGAAGTGCACATGCTAAATATGACTTGAGTGCTCTATACTTGGTTCACTATTTTCAAAGTGAACGACATGCATGAACATATTTCATGGAAACGTCCTAAAACAAATGTGATTTCCTCCTGAACACAAAGAGTTACAATATAGAAACTTCTGTACGATACTTCTCCTAAAGAAGCACATTTGTCACATTTAACTCTGAGTCCTCCGCACTTGGTTCTCTATTTTGTGAAATCATGGCCTGGTTGAACATGTGCCATTCCAATGTCAGAAAACAAGTATGATTTTCGCCTGAACACAAAAGTTACAGTTTAGGAACTTCTCTAGGATACTTATCCCTAAGAAGTGAAATGCCAACATTTGACTCTGAATTCTCCACACTTGGTTCACTCTTTTGGAAAATCATGGCCTGCGTGAACATGTCATGTGTGAATGTCGCAAAATGAGGATGATCATCTCCTGAACACAAAGCGTAACACTACAGAATCTTCTGTAGGATACTTATCCCTGAGAAGTGCATCTCCAACATTTGACTCTCAGTCCTCCTCACTTGGTTCACTCTTTTGGAAAATCAGGCCACTGTGAACATATTCCATGAAAACGTCTCAAAACCAGTGTGAATTTCTCCGGAACATAAAATGTTAAACGTATGAACATCTACAGGATTCTTATCACTAAGAAGAGAAAGAGAAACATGTGAATATGATGTGTCCTCACTTGGTCACTATTTTCAAGCTCATTACAAGCCTGAACATGGTTGGTAGAATCAGCACAAAACAAATGTTGTTTTTTACGGTATACAAAGTGTTACAGTCTAGAAACCTGTGTAGGATACTTACCCGAAAGAAGTGCACATGCTGCACATGACTTCCCAAAGAAGTGCACATGCTACAAATGACTGTGAGTCCTGTTCACTTGGTTCAGTATTTTCAAAGGGAACGACATGCATGAACATGTTTTATGGAAACGTCGTAATACACGTGTGATTTCCTCCTGAACACAAAGAGTTATAATATTGAAACTTCTGTACGATACTTCTCCTAAAGAAGCGCTATTGCAACATTTAACTCTGAGTCCTCCGCACTTGGTTCTCTATTTTGTGAAATCATGGCCTGTGTGAACATGTGCCATTCCAATGTGAGAAAACAAGTATGATTTTCGCCTGAACACAAAAGTTACAGTTTAGGACTTCTCTAGGATACTTATCGCTAAGAAGTGAAATGCCAACATTTGACTCTGAATCCTCTGGCCTTGGTTCACTCTTTTGGAAAATCATGGCCTGCGTGAAGTTGTTATGTGCGAATGTTGCAAAAGGAGGATGACATTCTCATGTACACAAAGCGTAACACTACAGAATTTTCCGTAGGATACTTATCCCTGAGAGGTGCACCTTCAACATTTGACTCTCAGTCCTCCTCACTTGGTTCACTCTTTTGGAAAATCAGGCCTGCGTGAATATACCCCAATGAAATGTCACAAAACCAGTGTGAATTTCTCTGGAACATAAAAAGTTACAACGTATGAACATCTACAGGATTCTTATCACTGAGAGGAGAAAGTAAAACATGTGAATTTGACGCGTCTTCACTTGGTCACTATTTTCAAGCTCATTACAAGCTTGAACATAGTTGGTAGAATCAGCACACAACAAATGTTGTTTTCTAAAGAATACAAAGTGTTACAGTCTAGAAACCTGTGTAGGGTACTTATCCGAAACAAGTGCACATGCTGCACATGACGTTCCAAAGAAGTGCACATGCTACATATGACTGTGAGTCCCCTTCACTTGGTTCACTGTTTTCGAAGGGAACCACATGCATGAACATGTTTCATGTAAATGTCGTAAAACAAGTGTGATTTCCTCCTGAACACAAAGAGTTACAATATAGAAACTTCTGTACGATACTTCTCCAAAAGAAGCGCACTTGCAACATTTAACTCTGAGTCCTTTGCACTTGGTTCTCTATTTTGTGAATCATGGCCTGTGTGAACATGTGCCATTCACATGTCAGAAAACAAGTATGATTTTCGCCAGAACACAAAATTTACAGTTTAGGAACTTCTCTAGGATACTTATCCCTAAGAAGTGAAATGCCAACATTTGACCCTGAATCCTCCGCACTTGGTTCACTCTTTTGGAAAATCATGGCCTGCCTGATCATGTTATGTGTGTATATCGCAAGACGAGGAAGATATTCTCCTGAAGACAAAGCGAAACACTACAGAATCTTCTGTAGGATACTTATCCCTGAGAAGTGCACCTCCAACATTTGACTCTCAGTCCTCCTCACTTGGTTCACTCTTTTGGAAAATCAAGGCCTGCGGGAATATATTCCATGAAAACATCACAAAACCAGTGTGAATTTCTCCGGAACATAAAAGTTACAACGTATGAACATCTACAGGATTCTTATCACTGAGCAGAGAAAGTGAAACATGTGAATTTGACGCGTCCTCACTTGGTCACTATTTCAAGCTCATTACAAGCCTGAACATAGCTGGTAGAATCAGCACAAAAGTAATGTTGTTTTCTCTTGAATACAAAGTGTTACAGTCTAGAAACCTGTGTAGGATACTTATCCGAACGAAGTGCACATGCTGCACATGACTTCCCAAAGAAGTGCACATGCTACATATGACTGTGAGTCCTCTTCACTTGGTTCACTGTTTTCGAAGGGAACGACTGCATGAACATGTTTCATGGAATAGTCGTAAAACAAGTGTGATTTTCTCCTGAACACAACCAGTTACAATATAGAAACTTCTGTATGATACTTCTCCTAAAGAAGCACACTTGCAACATTTAACACTGAGTCCTCCACACTTGGGTCTCTATTTTGTGAAATCATGGCCTGTATAAACATGTGCCATTCCAATGTCAGAAAACAAGTATGATTTTTGCCTGAACACAAAAGTTACAGTTTAGGAATTTCTCTAGGATACTTATCCCTAAGAAGTGAAATGCCAACATTTGACTCTGAAACCTCCGCACTTGGTTCACATTTTTGGAAAATCATGGCCTGCGTGAACATGTTATGTGCGAATGTCGCCAAACGAGTATGATCTTCTCCTGAACACAAAGAGTAACACTACAGAATCTTCTGTAGGGTACTTATCCCTGAGAAGTGCACCTTCAACATTGGACTCTCAGTCCTCCTCACTTGGTTCACTATTTTGGAAAATCAAGGCCTGACTGAACATACTCCATGAAAACGTCACAAAACCAGTGTGAATTCTCCGCAATATAAAAAGTTACAACGTAAGAGCATCTACAGGATTCTTATCACTGAGAAGAGAAAGTGAAACATGTGACTTTGAGGCGTCCTCACTTGGTCACTATTTACAAGCTCATTACAAGCCTGAACATAGTTGGTAGAATCAGCACAAAACAAATGTTGTTTTCTCCAGAATACAAAGTTTTACAGTCTAGAACCTGTGTAGTATACTTATCCGAAAGAAGTGCACATGCTGCACATGACTTCCCAAAGAATTGCACATGCTACATATGACTGTGAGTCCTCTTCACTTGGTTCACTATTTTCGAAGGGAACGACAGGCATGAACATGTTTCATGGAAACGTCGTAAAACAAGTGTGATTTCCTCCTGAACACAAAGAGTTACAATATAGAAACTTCTGTACGATACTTCTCCTAAAGAAGCGCACTTGCAACATTTAACTCTGAGTCCTCCGCACTTGGTTCTCTATTTTGTGAAATCATGGCCTGTGTGAACATGTGCCGTTCACATGTCAGAAAACAAGTATGATTTTCGCCTGAGGACAAAAGTTACCCTATAGGAACATCTCTAGGATACTTATCTCTAAGAAGTGAAATGCCAACATTTCACTCTGAATCCTCCGCACTTTGGTTCACTCTTTTGGAAAATCATGGCCTGCGTGAACATGTTATGTGCGTATATCGCAAGATGAGGAAGATCTTCTCCTGAAGACAAAGCGAAACACTACAGAATCTTCTGTAGGATACTTATCCTGAGAAGTGCACCTCCAACATTTGACTCTCAGTCCTCCTCACTTGGTTCACTGTTTTGGAAAATCAAGGCCTGCGTGAACATATTCCATGAAACGTCACAAACCAGTGTGAATTTCTCCGGAACATAAAAAGTTACAACGTACGAACATCTACAGGATTCTTATCCCTGAGAAGAGAAAGTGAAACATGTGAATTGACGCGTCCTCACTTGGTCACTATTTTCAAGCTCATTACAAGCCCTGAACATTAGTTGGTAGAATCAGCACAAAACAAATGTTGTTTTCTCCAGAATACAAAGTTTCACAGTCTAGAAACCTGTGTAGGATACTTATCCGAAAGAAGTGCACATGCTGCACATGACTTCCCAAAGAAGTGCACATGCTACATATGACTGTGATTCCCTTCCCTTGCTTCACTATTTTCGAAGGGAACGACATGCATGAACATGTTTCAAGGAAACGTCGTAAAACAAGTGTGATTTCCTCCTGAACAGAAAGAGTTACAATATAGAAACTTCTGTACGATATTTCTCCTAAAGAAGCGCACTTGCAACATTTAACTCTGAGTCCTCCACACTTGGTTCTCTATTTTGTGAAATCATGACCTGTGTGAACATGTGCCATTCACATGTCTGAAAACAAGTATGATTTTCGCCTGAACACAAAAGGTACACGAGTGCTCACTTGGTCACTATTTTCAAGCTCATTACAAGCCTTAACATAGTTGGTAGAATCAGCACAAGACAAATGTTGTTTTCTCTAGAATACAAAGTGTTACCGTCTAGAAACCTGTGTAGGATACTTATCCGAAAGAAGTGAACATGCTGCACATGACTTCCCAAAGAAGTGCACATGCTACATATGACTGTGATTCCTCTTCACTTGGTTCACTATTTTCGAAGGGAACGACATGCATGACCATGTTTCATGGAAACATTGTAAAACAAGTGTGTTTTCCTCCTGAACACAAAGAGTTACAATATAGAAACTTCTCTTCGATACTTCTCCTAAAGAAGCGCACTTGCAACATTTAACTCTGAGTCCTCCGCACTATTTTGTGAAATCATGGCCTGTGTGAACATGTGCCATTCCAATGTCAGAAAACAAGTATGATTTTCGCCTGAACACAAAAGTTACAGTTTAGGAACTTCTCTAGGATACTTATCCCTAAGAAGTGAAATGCCAACATTTGACTCTGAATCCTCCGCACTTGGTTCACTCTTTTGGAAATCATGGCCTGCGTGAACATGTTATGTGTGAATGTCACAAAACGAGGATGATCTTCTCCTGAAGACAAAGCGAAACACTACAGAATCTTCTGTAGGATACTTATCCCTGAGAAGTGCACCTCCAACATTTGACTCTCAGTCCTCCTAACTTGGTTCACTCTTTTGGAAAATCAAGGCCTGCGTGAACATATTCCATGAAAACGTCACAAAACCAGTGTGAATTTCTCCTGAACATAAAAAGTTACAACGTATGAACATCTACAGGAATCTTATCACTGAGAAGAGAAAGTGAAACATGTGAATTTGAAGCGTCCTCACTTGTTTACTATTTTCAAGCTCATTACAAGCCTGAACACAGTTGGTAGACTCAGCACAAAAGAAATGTTGTTTTCTCCAGAATACAAAGTCTTACAGTTTAGAAACCTATGTAGGATACTTATCTGAAAGAAGTGCACATGCTGCACATGACTTCCCAAAGAAGTGCACATGCTACATATGACTGTGAGTCCTCTTCACTTGGTTCACTGTTTTCGAAGGGAACGACATGCATGAACATGTTTCATGGAAACGTCGTAAAAAAAGTGTGATTTCCTCCGGAACACAAAGAGTTACAATATAGAAACATCTGTAAGATACTTCTCCTAAAGAAGCGCACTTGCAACATTTAACTCTGATTCCTCTGCACTTGGTTCTCTATTTTGTGAAATCATGGCCTGGGTGAACATGTGCCATTCACATGTCAGAAAACAAGTATGATTTTTGCCTGAACACAAAAGTTACAGTTTAGGAACTTCTCTAGGATACTTATCATTAAGAAGTGAAATGCCAACATTTGACTCTGAATGCTCGCAATTGGTTCAGTCTTTTGGAAAATCATGGCCTGCGTGAACATGTTATGTGCGAATGTCTCAAAACGAGGATGATATTCTCCTGAACACAAAGCGTAACACTACAGAATCTTCTGTAAGATACTTATCCCTGAGAAGGGCACCTCTAACATTTGACTCTCAGTCCTCCTCACTTGGTTCACTGTTTTGGAAAATCAAGGCCTGTGTGAACATATTCCATGAAAACGTCACAAAACCAGTGTGAATTTCTCCTGAACATAAAAAGTTACAACGTATGAACATCTACAGGATTCTTATCACTGAGAAGAGAAAGTGAAACATGTGAATTTGAAGCGTCCTCACTTGTTTACTATTTTCAAGCTCATTACAAGCCTGAACATAGTTGGTAGACTCAGCACAAAAGAAATGTTGTTTTCTCCAGAATACAAAGTCTTACAGTTTAGAAACCTATGTAGGATACTTATCTGAAAGAAGTGCACATGCTGCACATGACTTCCCAAAGAAGTGCACATGCTACATATGACTGTGAGTCCTCTTCACTTGGTTCACTATTTTCGAAGGGAACGACATGCATGAACATGTTTCATGGAAACGTCGTAAAACAAGTGTGATTTCCTCCTGAACACAAAGAGTTACAATATAGAAACCTCTGTACGATGCTTCTCCTAAAGAAGCGCACTTGCAACATTTAACTCTGAGTCCTCCGCAATTGGTTCTCTATTTTGTGAAATCATGGCCTGTGTGAACGTGTGCCATTCCCATGTCAGAACACAAGTATGTTTTTCGCCTGAACACAAAAGTTACAGTTTAGGAAATTCTCTAGGATACGTATCCCTAAGAAGTGAAATGCCAACATTTGACTCTGAATCTTCCGCCTTGGTTCACTCTTTTGGAAAATCATGGCCTGTGTGAACATGTTATGTCCGAACGTCGCAAACGAGGATGATCTTCTCCTGAACACAAAGCGTAACACTACAGAATCTTCTGTAGGATACTTATCCCTGAGATGTGCATCTCCAACATTTGACTCTCAGTCCTCCTCACTTGGTTCATTCTTTTGGAAAATCAAGGCCTGCGTGAAAATATTCCATGAAAACGTCAAAAACCAGTGCTGAATTTCTACTGAACATACAAAGTTACAACGTATGAACACCTACAGGATTCTTATCTCTGAGCAGAGAAAGTGAAACATGTGAATTTCACGCGTCCTCACTTGATCGCTATTTACAAGCTCATTACAAGCCTGAACATAGTTGGTAGAATCAGCACAAAACAAATGTTGTTTTCTCCAGAATACAAAGTGTTACAGTCTAGAAACCTGTGTAGGATACTTAACCTAAGAAGTGCACATGCTTGCACATGACTTCCCAACGAAGTGCACATGCTACATATGACTGTGAGTCCTCTTCACTTGGCTCACTATTTTCGAAGGGAACGACATGCATGAACATGTTTCATGGAAATGTCGTAAAACAAGTGTGATTTCCTCCTGAACACAAAGAGTTACAATATAGAAACTTCTGTATGATACTTTCCAAAAGAAGCGCACTTGCAACATTTAACTCTGAGTCCTCCGCACTTGGTTCTCTATTTTGTGAAATCATGGCCTGTGTGAACGTGTGCCATTCACATGTCAGAACACAAGTATGTTTTTCGCCTGAACACAAAAGTTACAGTTTAGGAAATTCTCTAGGATACGTATCCCTAAGAAGTGAAATGCCAACATTTGACTCTGAATCCTCCGCCCTTGGTTCACTCTTTTGGAAAATCATGGCCTGCGTGAACATGTCATGTGTGAATGTCTCAAAACGAGGATGAACTTCTCCTGAAAACAAAGCGTAACACTACAGAATCTTCTCTAGGATACTTATCCCTGAGAAGTGCACCTCCAACATTTGACTCTCAGTCCTCCTCACTTGGTTCACTCTTTTGGAAAATCAAGGCCTGCATGAACATATTCCATGAAAATGTTACAAAACCAGTGTGAATTTCTCCGGAACATAAAAAGTTACAAAGTATGAACATCTACAGGTTTCTTATCACTGAGAAGAGAAAGTGAAACATGTGAATTGGACGCGTCCTCACTTGGTCACTATTTTCAAGCTCATTACAAGCCTGAACATAGTTGGTAGAATCAGCACAAAGCAAATGTTGTTTTCTCCAGAATGCAAAGTGTTACAGTCTAAAAACCTGTGTAGGATACTTATCCGAAAGAAGTGCACATGCTACACATGACTTCCCAAAGAAGTGCACATGCTAAATATGACTGTGAGTGCTCTATACTTGGTTCACTATTTTCGAAGGGAACGACATGCATGAACATGTTTCATGGAAACGTCGTAAAACAAGTGTGATTTCCTCCTGAACACAAAGAGTTACAATATAGAAACTTCTGTACGACACTTCTCCTAAAGAAGCGCATTTGCCACATTTAACTCTGAGTCCTCCGCACTTGGTTCTCTATTTTGTGAAATCATGGTCTGGTTGAACATGTGCCATTCCAATGTCAGAAAACAAGTATGATTTTCGCCTGAACACAAAAGTTACAGTTTAGGAACTTCTCTAGGATACTTATCCCTAAGAAGTGAAATGCCAAAATTTGACTCTGAATCCTCCACACTTGGTTCACTCTTTTGGAAAATCATGGACAGAGTGAACATGTCATGTGTGAATGTCTCAAACGGGGATGATCTTCTCCTGAAGACAAAGCAAAACACTACAGAATCTTCTGTAGGATACTTATCCCTGAGAAGTGCACCTCCAACATTTGACTCTCAGTCCTCCTCACTTGGTTCACTCTTTTGGAAAATCAAGGCCACTGCTGAACATATTCCATGAAAACGTCTCAAAACCAGTGTGAATTTCTCCGGAACATAAAATGTTAAACGTATGAATATCTACAGGATTCTTATCACTAAGAAGAGAAAGAGAAACATGTGAATACGATGTGTCCTCACTTGGTCACTATTTTCAAGCTCATTACAAGCCTGAACATAGTTGGTAGAATCAGCACAAAACAAATGTTGTTTTTTCCAGAATACAAGGTGTTACAGTCTAGAAACCTGTGTAGAATACTTACCCGAAAGAAGTGAACATGCTGCACATGACTTCCCAAAGAAGTGCACATGCTACAAATGACTGTGAGTCCTGTTCACTTGGTTCAGTATTTCAAAGGGAACGACATGCATGAACATGTTTCATGGAAACGTCGTAATACACGTGTGATTTCCTCCTGAACACAAAGAGTTACAATATTGAAACTTCTGTACGATACTTCTCCTAAAGAAGCGCACTTGCAACATTTAACTCTGAGTCCTCCGCACTTGGTTCTCTATTTTGTGAAATCATGGCCTGTGTGAACATGTGCCATTCCAATGTCAGAAAACAAGTATGATTTTTGCCTGAACACAAAAGTTACAGTTTAGGACTTCTCTAGGATACTTCTCCCTAAGAAGTGAAATGCCAACATTTGACTCTGAATCCTCCGCACTTGGTTCACTCATTGGAAAATCATGGCCTGCGTGAACATGTCATGTGTGAATGTCTCAAAACGAGGATGATCTTCTCCTGAAAACAAAGCGTAACACTACAGAATCTTCTGTAGGATACTTATCCCTGAGAATTGCACCTCCAATATTTGACTCTTAGTCCTCCTCACTTGGTTCACTATTTTGGAAAATCAAGGCCTGCGTGAACATATTCCATCAAAACGTCTCAAAACCAGTGTGAATTTCTCCGGCACATAAAAAATTACAAAGTATGAACATCTACAGGTTTATTATCACTGAGAAGAGAAAGTGAAACATGTGAATTTGACGCGTCCTCACTTGGTCACTATTTTCAAGCTCATTACAAGCCTGAACATAGTTGGTAGAGTCAGCACAAAGCAAATGTTGTTTTCTCCAGAATACAAGTGTTACAGTCTAGAAACCTGTTTAGGATACTTATCCGAAAGAAGTGCACATGATGCACATGACGTCCCAAAAAAGTGCACATGCTACATATGACTGTGAGTCCTCTTCACTTGGTTCACTGTTTTCGAAGGGAACGACATGCATGAACACGTTTCATGCAAACGTCGTAAAACAAGTGTGATTTCCTCCTGAACACAAAGAGTTACAATATAGAAACTTCTGTACGATACTTCTCCTAAAGAAGCACACTTGCAATATTTAACTCTGAGTCCTTTGCACTTGGTTATCTATTTTTTGAAATCATGGCCTGTGTGAACGTGTGCCATTCACATGTCAGAAAACAAGTATGATTTTCGCCAGAACACAAAATTTACAGTTTAGGAACTTCTCTAGGATACTTATCCCTGAGAAGTTAAATGCCAACGTTTGACTCTGAATCCTCCGCACTTGGTTCACTCTTTTGGAAAATCATGGCCTGCGTGAACATGTTATGTGCATATGTCGCAAACGAGGAAGATCTTCTCCTGAAGACAAGTGAAACACTACAGAATCTTCTGTAGGATACTTATCCCTGAGAAGTGCACCTCCAACATTTGACTCTCAGTCCTCCTCACTTGGTTCACTCTTTTGAAAAATCAAGGCCTGCGTGAACATATTCCATGAAAACGTCACAAAACCAGTGTGAATTTCTCCGGAACATTAAAAGTTACAACCTATGAACATCTACAGGATTCTTATCACTGAGAAGAGAAAATGAGACATGTGAATTTGACGCGTCCTCACTTGGTCACTATTTTCAAGCTCATTACAAGCCTGAACATAGTTAGTAGAATCAGCCCAAAACAAATGTTGTGTTCTCCAGAATGCATGGTGTTACAGTCTAGAAACCTGTGTAGATACTTATCCGAAAGAAGTGCACTTGCTGCACATGACTTTCTAAAGAAGTGCACATGCTACATATGACAGTGAATGCTTTTCACTTGGTTCACTATTTTCGAAGGGAACGACATGCATGAACATTTTTCATGGAAACGTCGTAAAACAAGTGTGATTTCCTCCTGAACACAAAGAGTTACAATATAGAAACTTCTGTACGATACTTCTCCTAAAGAAGCGCACTTGCAACATTTAACTCTGAGTCCTCCGCACTTGGTTCTCTATTTTGTGAAATCATGGTCTGTGTGAACATGTGCCATTCCAATGTCAGAAAAAAAGTATGATTTTCGCCTGAACACAAAAGTTACAGTTTAGGAACTTCTCTAGGATACTTATCCCTAAGAAGTGAAATGCCAACATTTGACTCTGAATCCTCCGCACTTGGTTCACTCTTTTGGAAAAACTGGCCTACCTGAACATGTTATGTGTGTATATCGCAAGACGAGGAAGATATTCTCCTGAAGACAAAGCGAAACACTACAGAATCTTCTGTAGGATACTTATCCCTGAGAAGTGCACCTCCAACATTTGACTCTCAGTCCTCCTCACTTGGTTCACTCTTTTGGAAAATCAAGGCCTTCGTGAATATATTCCATGAAAACGTCACAAAACCAGTGTGAATTTCTCCGGAACATAAAAAGTTACAACGTATGAACATCTACAGGATTCTTTTCACTGAGCAGAGAAAGTGAAACATGTGAATTTGACGAGTCCTCTCTTGGTCACTATTTTCAAGCTCATTACAAGCCTGAACATAGCTGGTAGAATCAGCACAAAAGTAATGTTGTTTTCTCTTGAATACAAAGTGTTACAGTCTAGAAACCTGTGTAGAATACTTATCCAAACGAAATTCACACGCTGCATATGACTTCCCAAAGAAGTGCACATGCTACATATGACTGTGAGTCCTCTTCACTTGGTTCACTGTTTCGAAGGGAACGACTGCATGAACATGTTTCATGGAATAGTCGTAAAACAAGTGTGATTTTCTCCTGAACACAACCAGTTACAATATAGAAACTTCTGAACGATACTTCTCCTAAAGAAGCACACTTGCAACATTTAACTCTGAGTCCTCCGCACTTGGTTTCTATTTTGTGAAATCATGGCCAGTGTGAACATGTGCCATTCCCATGTCAGAAAACAAGTATGATTTTCGCCTGAACACAAAAGTTACAGTTTAGGAACTTCTCTAGTGTACTTTTCCCTAAGAAGTGAAATGCCAACATTTGACTCTGAATGCTCCGCACTTGGTTCACTCTTTTGGAAAATCATGGCCTGCGTGAACATGTTATGTGCAAATGATGCAAAACGAGGATGATCTTCTCCTGAACACAAAGCGTAACACTACAGAATCTTCTGTAGGATACTTATCCCTGAGAAGTGCATCTCCAACATTTGACTCTCAGTCCTCCTCACTTAGTTCACTCTTTTGGGAAATCAAGGCCTGCGTGAAAATATTCCATGAAAACGTCACAAAACCTGGCTGAATTTCTACTGAACATACAAAGTTACAACGTATGAACAACTACAGGATTCTTATCTCTGAGCAGAGAAAGTGAAACATGTGAATTTGCACGCGTCCTCACTTGATCGCTGTTTACAAGCTCATTACAAGCCTGAACATAGTTGGTAGAATCAGCACAAAAGAAATGTTGTTTTCTCCAGAATACAAAGTGTTACAGTCTAGAAACGTGTGTAGGATACTTATCCTAAAGAAGTGCACATTTTGCACATGACTTCCCAACGAAGTGCACATGCTACATATGACTGTGAGTCCTCTTCACTTGGCTCACTATTTTCGAAGGGAACGACATGCATGAACATGTTTCATGGAAACGTCGTAAAACAAGTGTGATTTCCTCCTGAACACAAAGAGTTACAATATAGAAACTTCTGTATGATACTTCTCTAAAAGATCGCACTTGCAACATTTAACTCTGAGTCCTCCGCACTTGGTTCTCTATTTTGTGAAATCATGGCCTGTGTGAACATGTGCCATTCCAATGTGAGAAAACAAGTATGATTTTCGCCTGAACACAAAAGTTACAGTTTAGGAACTTCTCTAGGATACTTATCCCTAAGAAGTGAAATGCCAACATTTGACTCTGAATTCTCCACACTTGGTTCACTCTTTTGGAAAATCATGGCCTGCGTGAACATGTCATGTGTGAATGTCTCAAAACGAGGATGAACTTCTCCTGAAAACAAAGCGTAACACTACAGAATCTTCTGTAGGATACTTATCCCTGAGAAGTGCACCTCCAACATTTGACTCTCAGTCCTCCTCACTTGGTTCACTCTTTTGGGAAATCAATGCCTGCGTGAACATATTCCATGAAAACGTTACAAAACCAGTGTGAATTTCTCCGGAACATAAAAAGTTACAAAGTATGAACATCTACATGTTTCTTATCACTGAGAAGAGAAAGTGAAACATGTGAATTGGATGCGTCCTCACTTGGTCACTATTTTCATGCTCATTACAAGCCTGAACATAGTTGGTAGAATCAGCACAAAGCAAATGTTTTTTTCTCCAGAATACAAAGTGTTACAGTCTAAAAACCTGTGTAGGATACTTATCCGAAAGAAGTGCACATGCTACACATGACTTCCCGGAGAAGTGCACATGCTAAATATGACTTGAGTGCTCTATACTTGGTTCACTATTTTCAAAGTGAACGACATGCATGAACATATTTCATGGAAACGTCCTAAAACAATGTGATTTCCTCCTGAACACAAAGAGTTACAATATAGAAACTTCTGTACGATACTTCTCCTAAAGAAGCACATTTGTCACATTTAACTCTGAGTCCTCCGCACTTGGTTCTCTATTTTGTGAAATCATGGCCTGGTTGAACATGTGCCATTCCAATGTCAGAAAACAAGTATGATTTTCGCCTGAACACAAAAGTTACAGTTTAGGAACTTCTCTAGGATACTTATCCCTAAGAAGTGAAATGCCAACATTTGACTCTGAATTCTCCACACTTGGTTCACTCTTTTGGAAAATCATGGCCTGCGTGAACATGTCATGTGTGAATGTCGCAAAATGAGGATGATCATCTCCTGAACACAAAGCGTAACACTACAGAATCTTCTGTAGGATACTTATCCCTGAGAAGTGCATCTCCAACATTTGACTCTCAGTCCTCCTCACTTGGTTCACTCTTTTGGAAAATCAGGCCACTGTGAACATATTCCATGAAAACGTCTCAAAACCAGTGTGAATTTCTCCGGAACATAAAATGTTAAACGTATGAACATCTACAGGATTCTTATCACTAAGAAGAGAAAGAGAAACATGTGAATATGATGTGTCCTCACTTGGTCACTATTTTCAAGCTCATTACAAGCCTGAACATGGTTGGTAGAATCAGCACAAAACAAATGTTGTTTTTTACGGTATACAAAGTGTTACAGTCTAGAAACCTGTGTAGGATACTTACCCGAAAGAAGTGCACATGCTGCACATGACTTCCCAAAGAAGTGCACATGCTACAAATGACTGTGAGTCCTGTTCACTTGGTTCAGTATTTTCAAAGGGAACGACATGCATGAACATGTTTTATGGAAACGTCGTAATACACGTGTGATTTCCTCCTGAACACAAAGAGTTATAATATTGAAACTTCTGTACGATACTTCTCCTAAAGAAGCGCTATTGCAACATTTAACTCTGAGTCCTCCGCACTTGGTTCTCTATTTTGTGAAATCATGGCCTGTGTGAACATGTGCCATTCCAATGTGAGAAAACAAGTATGATTTTCGCCTGAACACAAAAGTTACAGTTTAGGACTTCTCTAGGATACTTATCGCTAAGAAGTGAAATGCCAACATTTGACTCTGAATCCTCTGGCCTTGGTTCACTCTTTTGGAAAATCATGGCCTGCGTGAAGTTGTTATGTGCGAATGTTGCAAAAGGAGGATGACATTCTCATGTACACAAAGCGTAACACTACAGAATTTTCCGTAGGATACTTATCCCTGAGAGGTGCACCTTCAACATTTGACTCTCAGTCCTCCTCACTTGGTTCACTCTTTTGGAAAATCAAGGCCTGCGTGAATATACCCCAATGAAATGTCACAAAACCAGTGTGAATTTCTCTGGAACATAAAAAGTTACAACGTATGAACATCTACAGGATTCTTATCACTGAGAGGAGAAAGTAAAACATGTGAATTTGACGCGTCTTCACTTGGTCACTATTTTCAAGCTCATTACAAGCTTGAACATAGTTGGTAGAATCAGCACACAACAAATGTTGTTTTCTAAAGAATACAAAGTGTTACAGTCTAGAAACCTGTGTAGGGTACTTATCCGAAACAAGTGCACATGCTGCACATGACGTTCCAAAGAAGTGCACATGCTACATATGACTGTGAGTCCCCTTCACTTGGTTCACTGTTTTCGAAGGGAACCACATGCATGAACATGTTTCATGTAAATGTCGTAAAACAAGTGTGATTTCCTCCTGAACACAAAGAGTTACAATATAGAAACTTCTGTACGATACTTCTCCAAAAGAAGCGCACTTGCAACATTTAACTCTGAGTCCTTTGCACTTGGTTCTCTATTTTGTGAAATCATGGCCTGTGTGAACATGTGCCATTCACATGTCAGAAAACAAGTATGATTTTCGCCAGAACACAAAATTTACAGTTTAGGAACTTCTCTAGGATACTTATCCCTAAGAAGTGAAATGCCAACATTTGACCCTGAATCCTCCGCACTTGGTTCACTCTTTTGGAAAATCATGGCCTGCCTGATCATGTTATGTGTGTATATCGCAAGACGAGGAAGATATTCTCCTGAAGACAAAGCGAAACACTACAGAATCTTCTGTAGGATACTTATCCCTGAGAAGTGCACCTCCAACATTTGACTCTCAGTCCTCCTCACTTGGTTCACTCTTTTGGAAAATCAAGGCCTGCGGGAATATATTCCATGAAAACATCACAAAACCAGTGTGAATTTCTCCGGAACATAAAAAGTTACAACGTATGAACATCTACAGGATTCTTATCACTGAGCAGAGAAAGTGAAACATGTGAATTTGACGCGTCCTCACTTGGTCACTATTTTCAAGCTCATTACAAGCCTGAACATAGCTGGTAGAATCAGCACAAAAGTAATGTTGTTTTCTCCTGAATACAAAGTGTTACAGTCTAGAAACCTGTGTAGGATACTTATCCGAACGAAGTGCACATGCTGCACATGACTTCCCAAAGAAGTGCACATGCTACATATGACTGTGAGTCCTCTTCACTTGGTTCACTGTTTCGAAGGGAACGACTGCATGAACATGTTTCATGGAATAGTCGTAAAACAAGTGTGATTTTCTCCTGAACACAACCAGTTACAATATAGAAACTTCTGTATGATACTTCTCCTAAAGAAGCACACTTGCAACATTTAACACTGAGTCCTCCACACTTGGGTCTCTATTTTGTGAAATCATGGCCTGTATAAACATGTGCCATTCCAATGTCAGAAAACAAGTATGATTTTTGCCTGAACACAAAAGTTACAGTTTAGGAATTTCTCTAGGATACTTATCCCTAAGAAGTGAAATGCCAACATTTGACTCTGAAACCTCCGCACTTGGTTCACATTTTTGGAAAATCATGGCCTGCGTGAACATGTTATGTGCGAATGTCGCCAAACGAGTATGATCTTCTCCTGAACACAAAGAGTAACACTACAGAATCTTCTGTAGGGTACTTATCCCTGAGAAGTGCACCTTCAACATTGGACTCTCAGTCCTCCTCACTTGGTTCACTATTTTGGAAAATCAAGGCCTGACTGAACATACTCCATGAAAACGTCACAAAACCAGTGTGAATTTCTCCGCAATATAAAAAGTTACAACGTAAGAGCATCTACAGGATTCGTATCACTGAGAAGAGAAAGTGAAACATGTGACTTTGAGGCGTCCTCACTTGGTCACTATTTACAAGCTCATTACAAGCCTGAACATAGTTGGTAGAATCAGCACAAAACAAATGTTGTTTTCTCCAGAATACAAAGTTTTACAGTCTAGAAACCTGTGTAGTATACTTATCCGAAAGAAGTGCACATGCTGCACATGACTTCCCAAAGAATTGCACATGCTACATATGACTGTGAGTCCTCTTCACTTGGTTCACTATTTTCGAAGGGAACGACAGGCATGAACATGTTTCATGGAAACTTCGTAAAACAAGTGTGATTTCCTCCTGAACACAAAGAGTTACAATATAGAAACTTCTGTACGATACTTCTCCTAAAGAAGCGCACTTGCAACATTTAACTCTGAGTCCTCCGCACTTGGTTCTCTATTTTGTGAAATCATGGCCTGTGTGAACATGTGCCGTTCACATGTCAGAAAACAAGTATGATTTTCGCCTGAGGACAAAAGTTACCCTATAGGAACATCTCTAGGATACTTATCTCTAAGAAGTGAAATGCCAACATTTCACTCTGAATCCTCCGCACTTTGGTTCACTCTTTTGGAAAATCATGGCCTGCGTGAACATGTTATGTGCGTATATCGCAAGATGAGGAAGATCTTCTCCTGAAGACAAAGCGAAACACTACAGAATCTTCTGTAGGATACTTATCCCTGAGAAGTGCACCTCCAACATTTTACTCTCAGTCCTCCTCACTTGGTTCACTGTTTTGGAAAATCAAGGCCTGCGTGAACATATTCCATGAAAACGTCACAAAACCAGTGTGAATTTCTCCGGAACATAAAAAGTTACAACGTACGAACATCTACAGGATTCTTTTCCCTGAGAAGAGAAAGTGAAACATGTGAATTGGACGCGTCCTCACTTGGTCACTATTTTCAAGCTCATTACAACCCTGAACATTGTTGGTAGAACCAGCACAAAACAAATGTTGTTTTCTCCAGAATACAAAGTTTCACAGTCTAGAAACCTGTGTAGGATACTTATCCGAAAGAAGTGCACATGCTGCACATGACTTCCCAAAGAAGTGCACATGCTACATATGACTGTGAGTCCTCTTCACTTGGCTCACTATTTTCGAAGGGAACGACATGCATGAACATGTTTCATGGAAACGTCATAAAAAAAGTGTGATTTCCTCCTGAACACAAAGAGTTCCAATACAGAAACTTCTGTACGACACTTCTAAAGAAGTGCATTTGCAACATTTAAATCTGAGTCCTCCGCACATGGTTCTCTATTTTGTGAAACCATGGCCTGTATGAACATATGCCATTCTAATGTCAGAAAACAAGTATGTTTTTCGCCTCAACACAAAAGTTACAGTTTAGGAACTTCTCTAGGATACTTATCCCTAAGAAGTGAAATGCCAAAATTTGACTCTGAATCCTCCGCACTTGGTTCACGCTTTTGGAAAATCAAGGCCTGTGTGAACATATTCAATGAAAACGTCACAAAACCAGTGTTAATTTCTCCGGAACATAAAAAATTACAAAGTATGAACATCTACAGGTTTCTTATCACTAAGAAGAAAACGTGAAACATGTGAATTTGACGCGTCCTCACTTGGTCACTATTGTCAAGCTCATTACAAGCCTGAACATAGTTGGTAGAATCAGTACAAAGCAAATGTTGTTTTCTCCAGAATACAAAGTGTTACAGTCTAGAAACCTGTGTGGGATATTTATCCGAAAGAAGTGCACATTCTGCACATGACTTCCCAAAGAAGTGCACATGCTACATATGACTGTGAGTCCTCTTCACTTGGTTCACTATTTTCGAAGGGAACGACATGCATGAACATGTTTCATGGAAACATCGTAAAACAAGTTTGGTTTCTTCCTGAACACAAAGAGTTCCAATATAGAAACTTCTGTACGATACTTCTCCTAAAGAAGCGCACTTTCAACATTTAAATCTGAGTCCTACGCACATGGTTCTCTATTTTGTGAAATCATGGCCTGTGTGAACATGTGCCATTCAAATGTCAGAAAACAAGTATGATTTTCGCCTGAACACAAAAGTTACAGTTTAGGAACTTCTCTAGGATACTTATCCCTAAGAAGTGAAATGCCAACATTTGACTCTGAATCCTCCGGCCTTGGTTCACTCTTTTCAAAAATCATGGCCTGCGTGAACATGTTATGTGCATATGTCGCAAAACGAGGAAGATCTTCTCCTGAAGACAAAGCGAAACACTACAGAATCTTCTGTAGGATACTTATCATTGAGAAGTGCACCTCCAACATTTGACTCTCAGTCCTCCTCACTTGGTTCACTCTTTTGAAAAATCAAGGCCTGCGTGAACATATTCCATGAAAACGTCACAAAACCAGTGTGAATTTCTCCGGAACATTAAAAGTTACAACCTATGAACATCTACAGGATTCTTATCACTGAGAAGAGAAAATGAAACATGTGAATTTGACGCGTCCTCACTTGGTCACTATTTTCAAGCTCATTACAAGCCTGAACATAGCTGGTAGAATCAGCACAAAACAAATGTTGTTTTCTCCAGAATGCAAAGTGCTACAGTCTAGAAACCTGTGTAGGATACTTATCCGAAAGAAGTGCACATGCTACACATGACTTCCCAAAGAAGTGCACATGCTACATATGACTGTGAGTGCTTTTCACTTGGTTCACTATTGTCGTAGGGAATGTTTCATGAAAACGTCTTAAAACAATTGTGATTTCCTCCTGAACACAAAGAGTTACAATATAGAAACTTCTGTACGATACTTCTCCTAAAGAAGCGCACTTGCAACATTTAACTCTGAGTCCTCCGCACTTGGTTCTCTATGTTGTGAAATCATGGCCTGTGTGAACATGTGCCATTCAAATGTCAGAAAACAAGTATGATTTTCGCCAGACACAAAATTTACAGTTTAGGAACTTCTCTAGGATACTTATCCCTAAGAATTGAAATGCCAACATTTGACTCTGAATCCTCCACACTTGGTTCACTCTTTTGGAAAATCATGGCCTGCGTGAACATGTTATGTGCATATGTCGCAAAACGAGGAAGATCTTCTCCTGAAGACAAAGCGAAACACTACAGAATCTTCTGTAGGATACTTATCATTGAGAAGTGCACCTCCAACATTTGACACTCAGTCCTCCTCACTTGGTTCACTCTTTTGAAAAATCAAGGCCTGCGAGAACATATTGCATGAAAATGTCACAAAACCTGTGTGAATTTCTCCTGAACATAAAAAGTTACCACGTATGAACATCTACAGGATTCTTATCACTGAGAAGAGAACGTGAAACATTTGAATTTGAGACGTCCTCACTTGGTCACTATTTTCAAGCTCATTACAATCCTGAACATAGTTGGTAGAGTCAGCACAAAAAAAAATGTTGTTTTCTCCAGAATGCAAAGTGCTACAGTCTAGAAACCTGTGTAGGATACTTATCCGAAAGAAGTGCACATGCTACACATGACTTCCCAAAGAAGTGCACATGCTACATATGACTGTGAGTGCTTTTCACTTGGTTCACTATTGTCGTAGGGAATGTTTCATGAAAACGTCTTAAAACAATTGTGATTTCCTCCTGAACACAAAGAGTTACAATATAGAAACTTCTGTACGATACTTCTCCTAAAGAAGCGCACTTGCAACATTTAACTCTGAGTCCTCCGCACTTGGTTCTCTATGTTGTGAAATCATGGCCTGTGTGAACATGTGCCATTCAAATGTCAGAAAACAAGTATGATTTTCGCCAGACACAAAATTTACAGTTTAGGAACTTCTCTAGGATACTTATCCCTAAGAATTGAAATGCCAACATTTGACTCTGAATCCTCCACACTTGGTTCACTCTTTTGGAAAATCATGGCCTGCGTGAACATGTTATGTGCATATGTCGCAAAACGAGGAAGATCTTCTCCTGAAGACAAAGCGAAACACTACAGAATCTTCTGTAGGATACTTATCATTGAGAAGTGCACCTCCAACATTTGACACTCAGTCCTCCTCACTTGGTTCACTCTTTTGAAAAATCAAGGCCTGCGAGAACATATTGCATGAAAATGTCACAAAACCTGTGTGAATTTCTCCTGAACATAAAAAGTTACCACGTATGAACATCTACAGGATTCTTATCACTGAGAAGAGAACGTGAAACATTTGAATTTGAGACGTCCTCACTTGGTCACTATTTTCAAGCTCATTACAATCCTGAACATAGTTGGTAGAGTCAGCACAAAAAAAAATGTTGTTTTCTCCAGAATACAAAGTTTTACGGTCTAGAAACCTGTGTAGGATACTTATCCCAAAGAAGTGCACATGGTGCACATGACTTCGCAAAGGAGTGCACATGCTACAAAGGACTGTGAGTCCTCTTTATTTGGTTGACTATTTTTGAAGGGAACAACATGCATGAACATTTTTCATGGAAACGTCCTAAAACAAGTGTGATTTCCTCCTGAACACAAAGAGTAACAATATAGAAACTTCTGGACGATACTTCTCCTAAAGAAGTGCACTTGCAACATTTAACTCTGAGTCCTCCGCACTTGGTTCTCTATTTTCTGAAATCATGGCCTGTGTGAACATGTGCCATTCGAATGTCAGAAAACAAGAATAATTTTCGTCTGAACACAAAAGTTACTGTTTAGGAACTTCTCTAGGATACTTATCCCTAAGAAGTGAAATGTCAACATTTCACTCTGAATCCTCTTCACTTGGTTCATTATCTGGGAAAATCATGGCCTGCCTGAACATGTTACATGCGAATGTAGCAAAACGACTATGATCTTCTCCTGAACACAAAGTATAACGCTACAGAATCTTCTGTAGGATACTTATCCCTGAGAAGTGCACCTTCAAATTTTGACTCTCAGTCCTCCTCACTTGGTTCACTATTTTGGAGAATCAAGGCCTGCGTGAACATATTCCATGAAAACGTCACAAAACCAGTGTGAATTTCTCCTGAACATAAAAAGTTACAACGTATGAACATCTACAGGATCCTTATCACTGAGAAGAGAAAGTGAAACGTGAATTTGATGCATCCTCACTTTGCCACTATTTTCAAGCTCATTACTAGCCTGAACAGAGTTGGTAGAATTAGCATGAAACAAATGTTGTTTTCCCCAGAATACAAAGTTTTACAGTGGAAACCTGTGTAGGATACTTATCCGAAAGAACTGCACATGCTGCACATGACTTCCCAAAGAAGTGCACATTGTACATATGACTGTGAGTCCTCTACACTTGGTTCACTCTTTTGGAAGGGAACAACACGCATACACATGTTTCCTGGAAATGTCGTAAAACAAGTGTGATTTCCTCCTGAACACAAAGCGTTACAATATAGAAACTTGTTTGATACTTATCCGAAAGAAGTGCACTTGCAACATTTAACTCAGTGTCCTCCTCTCTTGGTTCACTATTTTGTAAAATCATGGCCTGTGTGCACATGTGCCATTCAAATGTCACAAAACAAGTATGACTTTCGCCTGAACACAAATGTTACAGTATAGGAACTTCTCTATGATACTTATCCCTAAAAAGTGAAATTCCAACATTTCAGTCTGAATCCTCCGCACTTGGTTCACTATTTTGGAAAATCATGTCTGCATCAACATGTTACATGCAAAAGTCACAAAACAAGTATGATCCTCTTCTGACTACAAAGTGTAACACTATAGAATCTTCTGTAGGATACTTATCCCTAAGAATGCACCTCCAACATTTGACTCTCAGTCCTCCTCACTTGGTTCACTATTTTGGAAAATCAAGGCCTGCGTGAACATATTCCAAGAAAACGTCACACAACCAGTGTGAATTTCTCCTGAACATAAATTTACAAAGTATGAACATCTACAGGATTGTTATCACTGAGAAGAGAAAGTGAAACATGTGAATTTGACCTGTCCTCACTTGGTTACAATTTTCAAGCTCATTACAAGCCTGAACATAGTTGGTAGAACCAGCACAAACGAAATGTTGTTTTTGCCAGAATACAAAGTTTCACAGTCCAGAAACCTGTGTAGGATATTTATCCCAACAAAGTGCACATGCTACATATGACTTCCCAAAGAAGTGCACATGGTACATATGACTGTGAGTCCTCTTCACTTGGTTCACTATTTTGGAAGGGAAAGACATGCATGGACATGTTTCATGGAAACGTCGTAAAACAAGTGTGATTTACTCCTGAACACAAAGAGTTACAATATAGAAACTTCTGTTTGATACCTATCCTAAAGAAGTGCACTTTCAACATTTACCTCAGAGTCCTCCTCACTTGGTTCACTATATTGTAAAATCATGGCCTGTGTGCACATGTGCCATACAAATGTCACAAAACAAGTATGTGTTTCGCCTGAACTTAAATGTTACAGTATAGGAACTTCTCTAGGATACTTATCCCTAAGAAGTGAAATTCCAACATTTGACTCTGAATCCTCTGCACTTGGTTCACTATTTTGGAAAATCATGGCCTGAGTGAACATGTTACAGGCAAATATCGCAAAACAAGTATGATCTTCTCCTGAACACAACGTGTAACACTATAGAATCTTCCCTAGGATACTTAATCCCTATGAAGTGCACCTCCAACATTTCACTCTCAGTGCTCCTCACTTGATTCACTATTTTGGAAAATCAAGGCCTGTGTGAACATATTCCATGAAAACGTCAGAAAACCAGTTTGATTTTCTCCTGAACATAAAAACATACAATGTATGAACATCTACAGTATTCTTGTCACTGAGAAGAGACAGTGAAACATGTGAATTTGACGTGTTCTCACTTGGTCATTATTTGAAGCTCATTACATGCCTGAACATAGTTGGTAGAATCCACACAAAACAAATGTTGTGTTCTCCAGAATACAAAGTTTTACAGTCTAGAAACCTGTGTAGGATACTTATCCCAAAGAAGTGCACATGCTACACATGACTTCCCAAAGAAGTGCACATGCTACATATGACTGTGAGTCCTCTTCACTTGGTTCACTATTTTGGAAGGGAACAACACACATGCACATGTTTCATGGAAATGTCATAAAACAAGTGTGATTTCCTCCTGAACACAAAGAGTTACAATATAGAAACTTCTCTACGTTACTTATCCTAAAGAAGTGCACTTGCAACATTTAACTCAGAGTCCTCCTCACATGGTATACTATTTTGGAAATTCAAGGCCTGAGTGAACATATTCCATGAAAACGTCACAAAACCAGTGTTAATTTCTCCTGAACATGAAAAGTTACAACGTATGAACATCTAAAGGATTCTTATCACTTGGACGAGAAAGTGAAATCTGTGATTTTTACGCGTCCTCACTTGGTCCCTATTTTCAAGCTCATTACAAGCCTGAACATAGTTGGTAGAATCAGCACAAAACAAATGTTGTTTTCTCCAGAATACAAATTTTTACAGTGTAGAAACCTCTGTAGGATACTTATGCCAAAGAAGTGCACATGCTGCACATGACTTCCCATAGAATTGCACATGCTACATATGACTGTGAGTCCTCTATACTTGGTTCACTGTTTTCGAAGGGAATGACATGCATGACCATGTTTCATGGAAACGTCGTAAAACAAGTGGGATTTCCTCCTGAACACAAAGAGTTACAATATAGAAACTTCTCTACATTAATTATCCTAAAGAAGTGCACTTGCAACATTTAACTCAGAGTCCTCCTCACTTGGTCCAGTATTTTGTAAAATCATGGCCTGTGTGAACATGTGCCATTCAAATGTCACAAAACAAGTATGATTTTACCTGAACACAAATGTTACAGTATAGGAACTTCTCTAGGATACTTATCCATAAGAAGTGAAATTCCAATATTTGACTCTGAATCATTCGCACTTGGTTCACTATTTTGGAAAATCATGGCCTGAGTGAACATGTAATATGCAAATGTCGCAAACAAGTATGATCTTCTCCTGAACATAAAGTGTAACACTGTAGAATCTTCTGTAGGATACTTATCTCTAAGAAGTGCACGTCCAATATTTGACTCTCAGTCCTCCTCACTTAGTTCACTATTTTGGAAAATCAAGGCCTGCGTGAATACTTTCCAAGAAAATGTCAGAAAACCAGTGTGAATTTCTCCTGAACATAAAAGTTTAAAACGTATGAACATCTACAGGATTCTTATCACTGAGAAGAGAAAGTGAAACATGTGAATTTAACGCGTCCTCACTTGGTCACTCTTTGAAGCTCATTACAAGCCTGAACATAGTTGGTACAATCAGCACAAAACAAATGTTGTTTTCTCCAGAATACAAAGTTTCACAGTCTGGAAACCTGTGTAGGATACTCATCACAAAGAAGTGTACATGCTACATATGACTTCCCAAAGAAGTGCACATTGTACATATGACTGTGAGTCCTGTTCACTTGGTTCACTATTTTGGAAGGGAACAACACGCATACACATGTTTCATGGAAACGTCTAAAACAAGTGTGATTTCCTCCTGAACACAAAGCGTTACAATATAGAAACTTGTTTGATACTTATCCTAAAGAAGTGCACTTGCAATATTTAACTCAGTGTCCTCCTCTCTTGGTTCACTATTTTGTAAAATCATGGCCTGTGTGCACATGTGCCATTCAAATGTCACAAAACAAGTATGAGTTTCGCCTGAACACAAATGTTACAGTATAGGAACTTCTCTAGGATACTTATCCCTAAGAAGTGAAATTCCAACATTTGACTCTGAATCCTCCGCACTTGGTTCACTATTTTGGAAAATCATGGTCTGCATCAACATGTTACATGCAAAAGTCGCAAAACAAGTATGATCCTCTTCTGAGTACAAAGTGTAACACTATAGAATCTTCTGTAGGATACTTATCCCTAAGAATGCACCTCCAACATTTGACTCTCAGTCCTCCTCACTTGGTTCACTGTTTTGGAAAATCAAGGCCTGCGTGAACATATTCAAAGAAAAAGTCACAAAACCAGTGTGAATTTCTCCTGAACATAAAAAGTTACAAAGTATGAACATCTACAGGATTGTTATAACTGACAAGAGAAAGTGAAACATGCGAATTTGACCTGTCCTCACTTGGTTACAATTTTCAAGCTCATTACAAGCCTGAACATAGTTGGTAGAAACAGCACAAAAGAAATGTTGTGTTCTCCAAAATAGAAAGTGTTACAGTCTAGAAACCTGTGTAGGATATTTATCCCAACGAAGTGCACATGCTACATATGACTTCCCAAAGAAGTGGACATGCTACATATGACTGTGAGTCCGCTTCACTTTGTTCACTATTTTATAAGGGAATGACATGCATGAACATGTGTCATGGAAACTTCATAAAGTAAGTGTGATTTCCTCCTGAACACAAAGAGTTACAATATAGAAACTTCTGTTTGATACTTCTCCTAAAGAAGTGCACTTGCAACATTTAACTCAGAGTCCTCCTCACTTGGTTCACTATTTTGTAAAATCAGAGCCTGTGTGAACATGTGCCATTCAAATGTCACAAAACAAGTATGATTTTCGCCTGAACACAAATGTTATAGTATAGGAACTTCTCTAGGATACTTATCCCTAAGAAGTGAAATTCCAACATTTGCCTCTGAATCCTCCGCACTTGTTTCACTATTTTTGAAAATCATGGCCTGACTGAACATGAAATATGCAAATGTCGCAAAACAAGTATGATCTTCTCCTGAACACAAAGTGTAACCCTATAGAATCTTCTGTAGGATACATATCTCTAAGAAGTGCACCTCCAATATTTGACTCTCAGTCCTCCATACTTGGTTCACTCTTTTGGAAAACCAAGGCATGCGTGAACATATTCCATGAAAACGTCAGAAAACCAGTGTGAATTTCTCTGGAACATGAAAAGTTACAACGTATGAACATCTACAGTATTCTTATCACTTGGACGAGAAAGTGAAATCTGTGATTTTTACGCGTCCTCACTTGGTCACTATTTTCAAGCTCATTACAAGCCTGAACATAGTTGGGAGAATCAGCACAAAACAAATGTTGTTTTCTGCAGAATACAAAGTTTTACAGTCTAGAAACCTGTGTAGGATACTTATCCCAAAGAAGTGCACATGCTGCACATGACTTCCCAAAGACGCGCACATGCGACATATGACTGTGAGTCCTCTTCACTTGGTTCACTATTTTGGAAGGGAATGACATGCATGAACATGTTTCATGGAAACGTCGTAAAACAAGTGGAATTTCCTCCTGAACACAAAGAGTTACACTATAGAAACTTCTGTTTGATACTTATCCTAAAGAAGTGCACTTGCAACAGTTAACTCAGAGTCCTCCTCACTTGGTTCACTATTTTGTAAAATCATGGCCTGTGTGAACATGTGCCATTCAAATGTCCCAAAACAAGTATAATTTTCGCCTGAACACAAATGTTACAGTATAGGAAGTACTCTAGTATACTTATCCATAACAAGTTAAATTCCAATATTTGACTCTGACTCCTCCGCCCTTGGTTCACTCTTTTGGAAAATCATGGCCTGAGTGAACATGTAAGATGCAAATGTCGCAAAAAAGATTGATCTTCTCCTGAACACAAAGTGTAACACTATAGAATCTTCTGTAGGATACTTATCCCTAAGAAGTGCACCTCCAACCTTTGATTTTCAGTCCTCATCACTTAGTTCACTATTTTGGAAATTCAAGGCCTGCGTGAACATATTCCATGAAAACGTCAGAAAACGAGTGTGAATTTCTCCTGATCATAAAAAGTTACAACATATGAACATCTACAGGATTGTTATCAATGAGAAGAGAAAGTGAAACATGTGTATTTGACGAGTCCTCGCTTGACAACTGTTTTCAAGCTCATTACAAGCCTGGACAAAATTGGTAGAATCAGCACAAAACAAATGTTGTTTTCCACAGAATACATAGATTTATAGTCTAGAAACCTGTGTAGGATACTTATCCCAAAGAAGTGCACATGCTACACATGACTTCCCAAAGAAGTGCACATGGTACATATGACTGTGAGTCCCTTCACTTGGTTCACTTTTTTGGATGGGAACGACATGCATCCACATGTTTCATGGACACGTCGTAAAAAAAGTGTGATTTCCTCCAGAACACAAAAAGTTACAATATAGAAACTTCTGTACGATACTTATCCTAAAGAACTGCACATCCAACATTTAACTCAGAGTCCTCCTCACTTGGTTTACTATTTTGTAAAATCATGGCCTGTGTGAACCTGTGCCATTCAAATGTCACAAAACAAGTATGAGTTTCGCCTGAAAACAAACGTTACAGTATAGGAACTTCTCTAGGATACTTATCCCTAAGAAGTGAAATTACAACATTTGACTCTGAATCCTCTGCACTTGGTTCACTATTTTGGAAAATCATGGCCTGTGTGAACCTGTGCCATTCTAATGTCACAAAACAAGTATGACTTTCGCCTGAACACAAATGTTACACTATAGAAACTTCTCTAGGATACTTATCCCTAAGAAGTGAAATTCCAACATTTGACACTGAGGCATCCTCACTTGGTTCACTCTTTTGGAAAAATCATGGCCTCCTTCAACATGTTCCATGTAAATGTGGCACAACAACTGTTATTTCTCCTGAACACAAAGAGTTACAGTATAGGAACTTCCATAGGACACTTACCGGTAAGAAGTACACGTGCAATATTTGACGCTGAACCCTCCTCACTTGGTTCAATATTTTGGAAAATCATGGCCTGCATGAAGATGTTGTATGCAAATGTCGCAAAACAAGTGTGATCTTCTCCTGAACACAAAGTGTTACAGTATAGAATCTTCTGTAGGGTACTTATCCCTAAGAATTGCACTTCTGACATTTGACTCTCAGTCTTCCTCACTTGGTTCAAGCTTTGGGAAAAACAAGGCCTGTTTGAACATATTCCATGAAAATGTCACAAAACCAGTGTGATTTCCTCCTAACATAAAAAGTTACAACGTTTGAACATCTACAGGATTCTTATCACTGAGAAGTGGAAGTGAAACTTGTAAATTTCACGCTTCCTCACTTGGTCACTATTTTCAAGCTCATTACAGTCCTGAACATAGTTGGTAGAATCAGCACAAAACGAATGTTGTTTTCTCCAGAACACAAAGTTTTACCGTCTAGAAACCTGTGTAGGATACTTCTCCCAAAGAAGTGCACATGCTACATATGACTGTGAGTCCTCTTCACTGGTTCATGATTTTGGACGGGAACGACCTGCATGAACATGTTTCATGGAAACGTCGTACAACAAATGTGATTTCCTCCTGAACACAAAGACTTACAGTATAGAAACTTCTGTAATGACACTTATCCTAAAGAAGTGCACTTGCAACATTTGACTGAGTCCTCCTCTCTTGGTTCACTATTTTGTCAAATCATGGCCTGTGTGAACATGTGCCATGCAAATGTCACAAAACAAGTGTGATTTTCTCCTGAATGCAAATGTTACAGTATACAAATTTCTGTAGGATACTTATCCCTAAGCTGTGCACTTCCAGCATTTGACGCTGAATCCTCCTCACTTGGTTCACTATTTTGGAAATTCATGGCCTGCGTAACTATTCCATGCAAATGTCACAAAAGAAGAATGTTTTTCTCCTGAGCACAAATGTTACAGTGTAGAAACTTCTCTAGGATACTTGTCCCTACGAAGTGCACTTCTTACATTTGATTCTCAATACTCCGTACTTGCTTCACTATTTTGGAAATGATCTCCTGCATGAATAGATTCCATGCAAATGTCGCAAAACAAGTGTGATTTCCTCCTAAACACAAGGAGTTATAGTATAGAAACTTCTATAACGACACTTATCCAAAAGAAGTGCACTTGCAACATTTGACTCAGAGTCCCCCTCACTTGGTTCAATATTTTGTAAAATCATGGCCTGTGTGAACATGTGCCATGAAAATGTCACAAAAAAGTATGATTTTCTCCTGAACGCAAATGTTACAGTATACAAACTTCTGTAGGATACTTCTCCCTAAGAGGTGCACTTCCACCATTTGACTCTGTATCCTCCACACTTTGTTCACTAATTTGAAAATTCATGGCCTGCGTGAACATGTTCCTTGCAAATGTCACAAAACAAGTATGATTTTCTCCTGAACGCAAATGTTACAGTGGAGAAACTTCTCTAGGATTCTTATCCCTAAGAAGTGAAATTCCAACATTTGACTCTGAATCCTCCGCACTTGGTTCACTATTTTGGAAATCATCTCCTGCATGAATAGGTTCATTGGAAACGTTGCAAAACAAGTGTGATTTTCTGCAGAACACAAAGAGGTACAGTATCGAAACTTCTGTAGGATACTTACTACTGAGAAGTCTACTTCCAACATTTGATTCTGAGTCCTCCTCAATTGGTTCACTATTTTGGAAAATCATAGCCTGCGTGAACATGTTCCAGGGAAACATTGCAAAACAAGTGTAATAATCTCCTGAACACAAAGAATGACAGTACAGAAACTTTGGTGGGATACTTACCACTAAGAAGAAGAGCACTTCCTCCATTTCCCTCTGAATCCTCCACACTTGGTTCACTATTTTGGAAATTCATGGCCTGAGTTAACATGTTACATGCAAATGTCGCAAAACAAGTGTGATCTTCCCCTGAACAAAAAGTGTTACAGCATAGGAACTTCCGTAGGATACTTACCGGTAAGAAGTGCACGTGCAATATTTGACTCTGAACACTCTTCACTTCTTTTACCATTTTGGAAAATCATGGCCTGTGTGAACATGTTATATGCAAATGTCCCAAAGCAAGTATGATCTTCTCCTGAACCCAAAGTGTTACAGTATAGAATCTTCTGTAGGATACTTATCCCTAATAAGTGCACTTCCAACATTTGACTCTCAGTCCTACTCACTTGGTTCACTATTTTGGAAAATCTAAGCCTGCGTGATCATATTCCATGAAAACGTCACAAAACCAGTGGGATTTTCTCCTGAACATAAAAAGTTACAACGTATGAACATCTACAGGATTCTTATCACTGAGAAGTGAAAGTGAAACATGTGAATTTGACGCTTCCTCACTTGGTCACTATTTTCAAGCTCATTACAGGCCTGGACATAGATGGTAGAATCAGCACAAAACGAATGTTGTTTTCTCCAGAACACAAAGTTTTACCATCTAGAAACCTGTGTAGGACACTTGTCCCAAGGAAGTGCACATGCTACATATGACTGTGAGTCCTCTTCACTTGGTTCACGATTTTGGAAAGGAATGACATTCATGAACATGTTTCATGGAAACGTCATACAACAAGTGTGATTTCCTCCTGAATACAAAGAGTTAGGCTATAGAAACTTCTGTACGGCACTTATCCAAAAAAGTGCACTTGCAACATTTGACTCAGAGTCCTCCTCACTTGGTTCACTATTTTGGAAAATCATGGCCTGTGTGAACATGTGCCATGCAAATGTCACAAAACCAGTATGATTTTCTCCTGAACGCAAGTGTTACAGTATACAAACTTCTTCTGTAGGATACTTATCCCTAAGAGGTGCAATTCCAGTCTTTTACTCTGAATCATCCTCACTTGGTTCACTATTTTGGAAATTCATGGCCTGCGTGAACATGTTCCACGCACATCTCACAAAACAAATATGATTTTCTCCTGAATGCAAATGTTACAGTGTAGAAACTGCTCTAGGATACATATCCCCAAGAAGTGTCCTTAGTACATTTGATTCTGAATTATCTGCACGTTGTTCACTATTTTGGAAATCATCTCCTGCATGAATAGGTTCCGTGGAAACATCGCAAAACAAGTGTGATTTTCTGCAGAACACAAAGAGGTACAGTATCGAAACTTCTGTAGGATACTTACCACTAAGAAGTGCACTTCCAACATCTGACTCTGAGTCCTCCTCACATGGGTCACTATTTTGGAAAATATCAGCCTAGGTGAACATGTTCCAGGGAAACATTGCAAAAGACGTGTGATATTCTCCTGAATACAAAGAATGACAGTATACAAACTTTGGTGGGATACTTACCGTTAAGAAGAAGAGCACTTCAACATTTGACTCTGAGTCCTTCTCTCTTGGTTCACTGTTTTGGAATATCATGGCTTGCATGTAAATATTCCATTGACTGTCGCACAAAATGTGTGACTTTCTCCTGATCAGAAAGAGTTACAGTATAGTAACTTCTGTAGGATATGTATCCCAACAAAGGACACTTGCAACATTTGACCCTGAGTCATCCTCACTTGGTTAACTATTTTGGAAAAATCATGGCCTGCTTCAACATGTTCCATGTAAATGGGGCACAACAACTGCTATTTTCTCCTGAACACAAAGAGTTACAGTATAGGAACTTCCGTAGGACACTTACCGTTAAGAAGTGCACGTGCAATTTTGACTCCTCCTCACTTGGTTCACTCTTTTGAAAATCATGGCCTGCATGAACATGTTATATGCAAATGTCACAAAACAAGTATGATCTTCTCCTGCACACAAAGTGTTTCAGTATAGAATCTTCTGTAGGATACTTATGCCTAAGAAGTGCACTTCCAACATTTGACTCTCAGTCCTCCTCAATTGGTTCACCATTTTGGAAAATCAAGGCCTGCGTGAACATGTTCCACAAAAACGTCACAAAACCAGTGTGATTTTCTCCTGAATATAAAAAGTTACAACTTTTGAACATCTACAGGATTCTTATCACTGAGAAGTGGAAGTGAAACTTGTGAATTTGACACTTCCTCATTACAGGCCTGAACATAGTTGGTAGAATCAGCACAAAACGAATGTTGTTTTCTCCAGAACACAAAGTATTACCATCTACAAAACTGTGTAGGATACTTGTCCCAAAGAAGTGCACATGCTACATATGACTGTGAGTCCCTTCACTTGGTTCCTGATTTTGGAAGGGAATGACATGCATGAACATGTTTCATGGAAACGTCGTAAACCAAGTGTGATTTCCTCCTGAACACAAAGAGTTACAGTATAGAAACTTCTGTATGACACATATCCTAAAGAAGTGCACTTGCAAGATTTGATTCAGAGCCCTGCTCACTTGGTTCACTATTTTGTAAAATCATGGCCTATGTGAACAGGTGCCTTGGAAATGTCATAAAACAAGTATGATTTTCTCCTGAACACAAATGTTACAGCATACAAACTTATGTAGGTTACTTCTCCCTAAGAGGTGCACTTCCAGCATATGACTCTGAATCCTCCTCACTTGGTTCACTATTTTGGAAATTCATGGCCTGCGTGAACATGTTCCATGCAAATGTCACAAAACAAGTATGATTTTCTCATGAACGCAAATGTTACAGTGTAGAAACGTATCTAGGATACATATCCTCAAGAAGTGAACTTCCTACATTTCATTCTGAATCCTCCACAATTGGTTCACTATTTTGGAAATTCATAGCCTGCGTGTATATGTTCCATGCAAATGTCAGAAAACAAGTATGATTTTCTCCTGAACACAAATGTTACAGTGTAGAAACTTCTCTAGGATACTTATCCGCAGGAAGTGCACTTCCTACATTTGATTCTGAATTATCCGCCCTTGGTTCACTATTTTGGAAATCATCTCCTGCATGAATAGGTTCCATGTAAACGTCGCAAAACAAGTGTGATTTTCTGCAGAACACAAAGAGGTACAGTATCGAAACTTCTGTAGGATACTTACCACTAAGAAGTGCACTTCCAACATCTGACTCTGAGTCCTCCTCACATGGGTCACTATTTTGGAAAATATCAGCCTAGGTGAACATGTTCCAGGGAAACATTGCAAAAGATGTGTGATATTCTCCTGAATAAAAAGAATGACAGTATACAAACTTTGGTGGGGTACTTACCGTTAAGAAGAAGAGCACTTCAACATTTGACTCTGAGTCCTTCTCTCTTGGTTCACTGTTTTGGAATATCATGGCTTGCATGTAAATATTCCATTGACTGTCGCACAAAATGTGTGACTTTGTCCTGATCAGAAAGAGTTACAGTATAGTAACTTCTGTAGGATATGTATCCCAACAAAGGACACTTGCAACATTTGACCCTGAGTCATCCTCACTTGGTTAACTATTTTGGAAAAAATCATGGCCTGCTTCAACATGTTCCATGTAAATGGGGCACAACAACTGCTATTTTCTCCTGAACACAAAGAGTTACAGTATAGGAACTTCCGTAGGACACTTATCGTTAAGAAGTGCACGTGCAATTTTGACTCCTCCTCACTTGGTTCACTCTTTTGAAAATCATGGCCTGCATGAACATGTTATATGCAAATGTCACAAAACAAGTATGATCTTCTCCTGCACACAAAGTGTTTCAGTATAGAATCTTCTGTAGGATACTTATGCCTAAGAAGTGCACTTCCAACATTTGACTCTCAGTCCTCCTCAATTGGTTCACCATTTTGGAAAATCAAGGCCTGCGTGAACATGTTCCACAAAAACGTCACAAAACCAGTGTGATTTTCTCCTGAACATAAAAAGTTACAACTTTTGAACATCTACAGGATTCTTATCACTGAGAAGTGGAAGTGAAACTTGTGAATTTGACACTTCCTCAATACAGGCCTGAACATAGTTGGTAGAATCAGCACAAAACGAATGTTGTTTTCTCCAGAACACAAAGTATTACCATCTACAAAACTGTGTAGGATACTTGTCCCAAAGAAGTGCACATGCTACATATGACTGTGAGTCCCTTCACTTGGTTCCTGATTTTGGAAGGGAATGACATGCATGAACATGTTCATGGAAACGTCGTAAACCAAGTGTGATTTCCTCCTGAACACAAAGAGTTACAGTATAGAAACTTCTGAATGACACATATCCTAAAGAAGTGCACTTGCAAGATTTGATTCAGAGCCCTGCTCACTTGGTTCACTATTTTGTAAAATCATGGCCTGTGTGAACAGGTGCCTTGGGAAATGTCATAAAACAAGTATGATTTTCTCCTGAACACAAATGTTACAGCATACAAACTTATGTAGGTTACTTCTCCCTAAGAGGTGCACTTCCAGCATATGACTCTGAATCCTCCTCACTTGGTTCACTATTTTGGAAATTCATGGCCTGCGTGAACATGTTCCATGCAAATGTCACAAAACAAGTATGATTTTCTCATGAACGCAAATGTTACAGTGTAGAAACGTATCTAGGATACATATCCTCAAGAAGTGCACTTCCTACATTTCATTCTGAATCCTCCGCAATTGGTTCACTATTTTGGAAATTCATAGCCTGCGTGTATATGTTCCATGCAAATGTCAGATAACAAGTATGATTTTCTCCTGAACACAAATGTTACAGTGTAGAAACTTCTCTAGGATACTTATCCGCAGGAAGTGCACTTCCTACATTTGATTCTGAATTATCCGCCCTTGGTTCACTATTTTGGAAATCATCTCCTGCATGAATAGGTTCCACGTAAACGTCGCAAAACAAGTGTGATTTTCTGCAGAACACAAAGAGGTACAGTATTGATACTTCTGTAGGATACTTACCACTAAGAAGTGCACTTCCAACATTTGACTCTGAGTCCTCCTCACTTGGTTCACTGTTTTGCAAAATCATTTGATCCTCCCACTTGGTTACTATTTGGTAAAATCATGGCGCTTTCAACATGTTCCATGAACTGTCCAAAACATGTTTTTCTCATGAACACAAAAGTTACAGATAGGAACTTCCGTAGGATAACCTTAAGGTTAGAAGTGCCGTGCAATATTTGACTCTGAACCCTCCTCACTGCTTCATTTTTGGAAAATACCTGGTGAAGCATGTATATGCAAATGTCGCAAAACAGTATGATCTTCTCCTGAACACAAAGAGTACAGTATAGAATCTTCTGTAGGATACTATCCTAAGAAGTGCACTTCCAACTTGACTCTCCGTCTCCTCACTTGGTTCACTTTTTGAAATCAAGGCCTGCTGACATAACTCCATGAAAACGTCACAAAACCAGGTGATTTTCTCCTAACATAAAAGTTACAAGTATGAACATCTACAGTTCTTATCAGGAGAGTGAAAGTGAAACAGATGTGAATTTGATGCTTACTCACTTGGCACTATTTTCAAGCTCATACAGGCCCTGAACATAGTTGGTAGAGACAGTCAGCACAAAAGAATGTTGTTTTTCTCCAGAACACCAAGTTTTACCGTCTAGAAACCATGTGTCGGAACTTGTCCCAAGAATGCACATGCTACCTATGACTGTGAGTCCTCTCACTTTGTTCACGATTTTGGAAGGGAATGACATGCATGGCAATGTTTCAAGGAAACGTTACAACAATGTGATTTCTCCTGAACACAAAGAGTTACAGTAATAGAAACTTTGATGACACTTATCCATAAGAAAGTGCACTTGCAACATTTGTTCGAGTCCTTCCTCACGTGGATTCAATCTTTTTATATATCATGGCTTGCGTGTACATGTCCATGACTGTCGCACACATGTGGTGCTTTCTCCTGATCACAAGAGTTACAGTATAGGAACTTCTGTAGGATACTTATCCAACGAAGGCATTGCAACATTTGACTCTGAGTCATACTCACTTGGTTAACTTTTGTGAAACATCTGTAGCCTCTTCAACCATGTTCCATGACATGCGGGCACAACAACTGACTATTATTTCTCCTGAACACAACAGAGTTACATTATAGGAATTTCCGTAGGA